>JBCEWE010000287.1:1315000-1910000 GCA_039877035.1 Silurus lanzhouensis
TCAGAAGAGACAGCTGCCAAAAGCTTAACCAGTGCATCGGGAGCTTCATCCCTGATTCCGTCTGCAGATTATCATTCTGAGAGCGTTATGGCGCGGCAAATCCCTTGCTGTGTCAGACAACAAGAGCACAGGCTAACTTCACCAGGTGCAAGAGATTGACCTCGAGGCCAAACTCCTGGCCAGGTGCAGATAGGAGAACTGATGGATAGCATTTAAGCATTTAATCAAAATGTGTTCCTCAGTTAAATCTGTACTACAAAGGAAGAATATAGTATTAAGTACAGCTGTAAAAAAAATTTAATAAGACAGAGGTGGGTGGATGAACAAAGTGGCTAGAAAAGTGGGCCATCAGACATCCCCAAAGTCCCTCTTGTCTTCAATGGAGCTGTAGTGCGCTTGTCAGGCTGTTCCCTGCTGAGCTCAATCGATGGAAGTCTGTGTGTGGTGGCTCTTGGTGCATCAAGGTCAGTTTTGTGAATGTAGTGAATGTCAGGTTGCCATTGTTGATCTCAAGCACGTGTTCAATTTGAATATGGAACCTGTATAGCGAGGGGTCTGGTTTAAAAAAGCACCCATACCACAGTATTTCTCTTATGATTTTAGTAGAATTTCGAAATTTGGCACATTTTAATAGGCTGATATCATTGCAAAATATGTATGACGATATCAAGATACACAAAACACATTCATTTGTCAGGAAGCATGACATGTTCCTCCTTTGCGTCCAAAAAGTGAATTTTGGATTTTTGTATCCACCCGGTCCCGTCCTGATTTGTTTCCTAATAGTGTTCACATGATACTGAGGTGAACACTGGCTTGCAAAGTAAAAAATAAATCCACAAACACTATTATACTGTGTCATGTCAGCACCAAAGCCCCCCTAAATGCACACATTGTTTCCGTTTGTGAATTCTGTCTCACCTACTGAAAGTGGTTTGCCTGATTTTACTTGTTCTTTTATTTTTATAATCTTTTCTGACCGGTCTCATATTTTTGACAGTTAGGACGTATTATGGTTAGCTAGCTAATTTAAACCACAGAAGCCTGCAAATACAGCTGCTCAATAAAACAGTGAATAACTGGTTGCTCTCCATTAAACAGTATGCATCATATAATTCTTGACAGAACTTTCATGTGCAAGCGGTTCGAAGTGGCCCAGCAAATTGAACATTTAGGATATGTATATGTTTATTTTAGTCTCATCATGGAGGCTCCAGAAAGACACTTTGG
The DNA here is from genome assembly GCA_039877035.1 of Silurus lanzhouensis. Classification (NCBI taxonomy): domain Eukaryota; kingdom Metazoa; phylum Chordata; class Actinopteri; order Siluriformes; family Siluridae; genus Silurus; species Silurus lanzhouensis. The sequence goes on from JBCEWE010000287.1 coordinate 1,316,231, forward strand.
CAAAAGTATGAATTATGAAGTATGAATCAACCAGTCACCTTGGGGCACTTTAACATTATTACAAAGGGTGCTGAGGGAACACTGAGGGAACCCGCATGGGAAGAATGCCAGACAAACGTCACAGATACAGTAGCCCAAGTTCAGCATTAAATCAGTTACCTGAAACTGTAAGGCAGCAACAGTAGCCATCATGTCACCGTAGATATACTGTGCATCAGTTTCTTTCTATTTTGCTAAGCTTTTGCAAAACCAATCACCAGCAGAACACTGGAGCCACAGTTTGACCAGTATATAGACAATTTCATTGGAAAAGGGGAAAGGGGAAAAAAATGTAAAGAAATAGTTAACATTTAGTTTCTTGTTAATAAGCAATAGACTTAGGAAAACATTTGCACTCTTAGTATCAAAGTATCATGTATCGTGTTGGTCTTTATTATCCTAAAACATTTCGAGAATTGTACTTCAGCTCTCCAGAAAATGAATGTTTCTCTGATAGGTTTGTAAAGAAAAATAAATGGCCTGTGTTGTCTGGTTGAGTGACATGCAAATGGCATTAAAAGCTTGCATAATGGCAGTGCTAACATTTTTACATGCAACCGAAATGGGTTTATGCCACAGTAACCGTTTTGTTTACTGACACGAGGCTAGTGGTAAAAAGCAGTCAGCCATATTGCGTCTGAGGGTTAACATCCAATTACAGACACATGTTCAGACACATTTCAGTGACGGAAGCACTGATCGATGTCTACTGCTTCATACTGGTAGGATTAAGGATTCTGAAGTCTCGTTTTACAGCAAATCCCAGTGGGAACTAAGAAATAAGTAAAGCGTTTCTCGATGCATCTTGTTTTTCTTTACAATTCTAGTGCAATATGACTTGCAATATGATTTACCAACTACATGCTGTTCAAGACCCAGTCCCACCCACCTCATTATTCCTGTTCTTTGCATATCATCATAATTTAGGAATCAAAAAACACCTTTATATCCTTTTGCTCTCGCTGTTTCTCTGCAAGGTTGCTTTCATTTCTTTTTATCGCCGCACATTACTATGCACTTGCCTGTAGCTGCATTCTCAAATAAGATCTATGCTTATTATTTGAGGGCGCTGCACCATCCAAACATGCTTGCAGGAAATAATTCCCCTGTGCTTTCAACCTCAAAATGGCCTCCCATTTACATTATATATCCTGTTCCGTGCTAAAGAAATATGGCCCTGATGGGCCGCCACGCCTGGAGCGATCAGCTCCTTCCACTAATGGAATGGGCCGGGGAGTAACTGACTGGACAGGTGTTGTCAGAACGAATCATCAAGATGAAATGCTGAATGTGTGAAATGTTCCCATGCTACGTAGCAGACCGTCTTCTCATGAAAAGGAATGTAAAATGTTTACTGTGCTGAAAACCTCTTGAGGAGCAGTGACTCCTTGAAATGTCCAAGCAGCCCTCAAAAATGTCTCCCCTCCCTTTAGTTATCAACTGCCTCATTTAAATCTTTAAGATTTAAGTCACGCATACATATTTTATTCTCAACGGATAGTTGTGTTTGTGATCACTGCAGCTGCCAGATCAGTTGGAAACTGCTGCATTGTGTTGGATGAAAATAATCCCCGCCAAAGATATTCAACTAAACGTTTATTTACAAAAACGTCATTACTTACAAGGGGGGTTTAGATACTTCTATATAAATGAGGCATATTTCTTATGTACTGCATTAAATCCCGCTGTAATACTTTGCAGGCTACACAAATAGACTGCGACCCTACTTAACACGTCTAGAAATCACATATTGAAAAATGTAAAGCATTTAAATTTGGTTTGCTGTTATTTATATGATAAAAATAAGCTAGACATCACTTGGCTGATTAATTGGAATCAAGTGCAACAGTTTATAATATCAAATTCTATCTGTGTAGTTAAATAAAAGCGATTGTTGCTTTGCAACTGCGTCAGTATTATTAGTATAGGACCTTGCTTGGGTTTTCCTTTAAACCTAAATAAGAGGCAGAGCTTAGAGGGAGGAAAAGAGAGCACATCAATAGCTGTACTTCGGCGAGCACTTATGTCCTTTGTATCCTAACACTTCCCCGATGTAACTTTTTGTAAAGTGCTTATACCACTCAACGCTGGAGTCCTATAGGATCCTTCACTGCGTATTGCTTTAGTGACTAGCTGCTGACGGAGCTTGTTTTTAAACACCTCATCAGAGTTTTCCATTTATTTTCAGTAATCGTTTCTCCTCGTCAGGGTCAGAGACACGCATTTACATCCAATGTCAGTTTAGACTAGCCAATAAACCTACTGACGAGAGAAACCATAGAACCTGGAAGAAGACATCTCTGACTTTCTCATTTGGGCGCTAAATCTACATTATCGGTCATAGACGGGCGACATGGGTGACGTTACGAACAAAGCAAGAATGACCGCAATTATAAGAATTTGCGATGGCACTGAAATAATGGCAAGACCTCAGATGAATTAAAGGACTTTTGGGTCCAACATAGTATGCATCACATTTTAGGTGTGAGTAGTGCTTGTTGTTTATGCCTTGAGGACTCTTGATATAACCAAACGAAACAACGGAACACATTTTCCTCCCAAACATTTTTTCCTCATGAATTTGTATTTCTTTTTTTGCTCATTTTTGACTCACCAAGAAAAAAAAATAGGATGTCTAAACTCAACATTTTGGTAAAGTTTTGTCATGTGCAGGTCCATATAGTGCAAAACAATGTAATGGTTTATTTTGAGACGTAGATAGGTAGCACATAGCATGTAAAACAAATTACATAATACAATAACAGGATATTTGAGGCAATCCAAGAGTAAATATACTTTGTAGATAACAAAACTAGCATTAAATAGGTAATTAAGATATTAAGTTTCCCATCAGAAGGTTATAAGTTTAAATTCCAGCACCACTGAGCTACCACTTTTGGGCCCTTGAGCAAGGCCCTTAACCCTCACCTGCTCATTGTACATGATTTGTCAGTCACTCTGGGTAATGGCGTCTGCCAATTACCGTAAATGGAAAAGCCTGCATGATCTCTGCGCCTCTGCCTCCTCTTGTGGCCTCGCTTGTTCTGTGACTCCAAACACCTGTGTTTAAAACGCTGATCACCTGACCGAATTGTCGAAGTGTTGATGACAACTCCTAAAAATGTGCTGCTATAATCTGTTCGGCTAACCCCCTAAATATTACGCTCCAGATGCTATCACAGTGCTTCAATTATTTCCCATTAAATACTAAAATGCATTATTAGACCGCCACAGGATCCACTGAGTCATGCAAATGTGATTTGTTCATGTTCTGGTAAGCATTTCAGAGCACATATTTGAGATGTTCTTGGAATGACACAGAATACACACATATTACACAAAATGGGCTTTTTAATCATCTTATACTTCATCATTTAAGGATTTCTTTGTTATAAAAATTGTCCAACATCTCAGTCTCATCCCCCCTCCCCTCATTTAGGATTTATGGAGTTAGGCGTAGAAGTCAATTATCTGTGGTTCAAACTTGAAGCACAAATTTACTGCTCTTAATTTAATCAGTCCATAACTTAGATAATTTCCTTTCAATTTACTGTAAATGGAATTTTGTTTCTAAGTACATTTTTTTGTTTGTTGACTGTAGGTGGCAAAAGTATACTTGTGGTACACTTGTAATTTTATAACTATAGCTATTATGGCAAAATTACATTTTAGACAGGAAGTGATTTGCACTCTATTCCAATTGGAAACACTTTAGGGGTTATATGCGTTTTTGTACACACTTAGTGAGACTCCTCTGTGCTCAAAGGACTTCGAAGGGACATTCTCATTGTTTTTTGTCTAAATTACTTTTAGATATTGCTTTTTTTCCATATCTTTCTGCCAGGTTATAACTCAAGTTAAGTGTTACATCATGCATGAGACCTGGTATTATAGATTCTTTTGCATAAGCAGCCTATTTTATGAGTAGTATTACAGATTAGAGCAGATATACATGTGTATAGAATAGGGTATATATAGATCCTACTTTAAAATGTGTTTTTGTTTTTAAACTTTGTTTTTAAATTTAAAACTAACTTGTGATATGTAGGATTGTTATGCATATAAAATGACCCTAATGCTGGCAAAACTACTGGATCCGAGGTCATCTTCATCATTTATTTAGTCTGTATCAGAGACTACATCTAATGACTTTACTAATGTATAACCCGTGAATAAGGAATCATCAGTGCTATAACGGAATTGTACTTGCATGTGTTTCAAATATCCGTGTCTAAAAATCTTTCTCCTCTTTCCCCCATCTGCGGTACCTTTTCCCGGAGCAGAAGACTACCCCGTGGAAGGTAAGAACACTGTTTTCACTTTCTTACTTTAAAAGCGACTTGCCATATGCTGGTGTTAAAACTGGACCCTAATGAATTTGTGCTCCCTCACCTGAGGGGCATTGTCAGCTTGGACTGCGGTTTGGATAACTTCCCAGGGGCTTTTGATTTGCTGCTATGAAACCAAATGATTGATTTCTTGAACCCTACTTCTTTACCCCTTCGCAAAACAACCCTTTACTTTTTTCTCATTACTTGATTTTATTTTTGGTTTGTACCGAGTGCTCAGATGTGTAATGTTGCGTTATGGATCTTTTGCGTAGAAATCAGTATTTCGGGGAAATAATAAGCAGTAATGTACAGTATGTTACACTTACCATAGACACGCTTCTTGACTGTGTATGCTACACTTCAGATTAGCTCATCACGTATGCATCCTTCAAGCTATAATTAGCTCGGTTTACTCTTCTGGGGAAAATCACAATTTTAATGGGTTATTTGCTTAACGGGGAAAATGCAAGCAATGGCCATCTCTCAGTAGGAAGAAATGCATCATAATACTACCAGGTCAGTGCCCGAGGGGTAACCTGCCAAGACCAGTCTGCCTCATGGCTCTCAGAAACAGTCGTGAACATGGTGTTTCTTATGCTTAGGGAATGTTGCTTATATACTAATGGATTCCCTGCTGGCTAAGTTTGACTGTAATTGATAGGTGGCATGCATAGGTCTAGCTCTTTCAAGCTTGATCCCTGGGATAAGCTGCAGGTATCTGTGAATGCTGCCCGTCAGAATTCACAGCTGATGAATTACCTAGTCTATCCAGACTAAAATCTTGGGACAGGGTCACTATGGCAACACCAGCAGCCAGATGTTTCTTGAGTAGGCAAGCTGTTATTGTTTGTAGATTAATACCACTGGACGGGAAGAATGAAAAAGGGGTTGTTTTATATATCCGCGTATAGAAAAAAAATAACTTTGGTGAATCAGCATAGTCTGAAATATAGATTTTGATCTATTTTTGAGCAGTCCACATGAGAGGGAGGTGGTGCCAAGAAAATGATTAGAGACATGAGAGAGAAACCCTGGTATACAGATGCAGAAGTGTAAATGCAGAATTTACTTTATTTTCTGGACAAGTATTTTGTAATTAGGCAGTAATAAGGAGCATTAGAAAGTCTTTATGATTGCAGGAGCAGATCTTGGGAATCTACAGAATCTATTTGTGGTTTTGTGACTATGTCTTGAATAAAAATGTATAAGTGATGCACTGGATAATAACCAAATAGTCACATGATCAGTCATTGAACTATTTAACTGTGTCTTGTTTGACATATTGTACATCATAGACCAGATCAATTTATTCTTAAAGAAGGCTCTGTGCTAAATTCATATATGTACTTTGTGTTTGAAATATACGGCAAATACAAATTAAGATATTTTATTGTTTTGCTAAAGACAAATTCAGACATGCTGGATTTTAACTTGGTTACCCCAATCATTGGATGGATTAAAACTTTGACTTTCTTTTCATCACAGTACAATCCTAGCCCCAAACTTAATGTATCTCCCTGCCATTTAGTTTTCACTAGAGATTTTGGGGCCAATCATAAAGAAAGCAAGCAAGTCACATTGTCTATTCAAAATGAAATAGCACAAAAATGACACATTTTTGTCCTCATTCTCAAAAAGAGGTGAAAAGAATAGAAAAAACAAAATGTCTTGTCATGGCACAAATCTACATTTGAATTGTCATGTGCTGAAATGTGCAAGCTTGTTTTAAAGAACAAACCACCGCTGATGGCGACACGGTCAGTTGGGAAGAATATTAGGGAGTCCAGAGCAGTGTTGTAATGATATGGTGTATCATATTCTTTATGGCTGTAGAAAAAAAAGTAGGCAAGTAATCAATAAACTCCAGGAGCCAGATTTGATATAATACTACATTTGCCTAATTCTCTGCTCAATTTTGACAGACTTTTTTTTAGCTAATTTATTCCAGGCTAAAGAAATCACCACCACCGTTGGGAAGTTTATAGCTGACGGCATAAGTCCCTACTCAGTAATGGATTCAAAAATGCATCCAGTGCTTCAGAGAACGACATGACTTTGAAAGCCTTGCTAGCGAACATCATGATGGGGAAAAAAAAGAAAGAGCTTCAGAAACACCCCACTGAGTGTGCCACCAGTTGACGTTTGGCTTGAAAGCTAATGCTTAATTGGCTGTGTTTCATTTTTTCTTTTATTTCTAATTGATAGATTTTAAACCCGCATATTCTATCGATTAATTTTGTATATATTAATTTTATACCTCCGATGTCAGAGCGTCGGACTACCAGGGTATGGCATGCTCTACTTTAAAGTCCTATGTGAGAGGCGAAAAGTTATGCATCAATACCCCCATATTTCTATGGAGCACATACTTCCCTCATGCATGTGTATGAGTTTCTCGGCACGAGATGGCACGAGTTGAGAGCAATCCTGACCATGTGGAGTGTGTTGGTGAACCGGAATGTGATGAAGTGTCCTGATCAGTTTCACTCTGCTGCCTGGCAGGGAGTGAAAGGAATGTCTCTCCCGCTGGGAAAGCTGCACTGTTGACATCAGAACTGAGCCGTTTCACCCTGAGAACATCCTTATTTACATTTCACAGAGGAAAAAGGTGATGCAGGGCGGTTTCCGTGAACGAGAGCTGATGCAATAGTTGTAGAAAAGCAGGCCCCTGTAGTTCATTTCAGAACGCATTTGTGTTTGGTTCAATTCAAACGAATTAAGCCTTCTGTCTTGTATCACTCTTTACTTTACATTAGGCAATAGCCAGGTGGCTATTCAGGTTGTGGATTTGATTCATTTTCTAAAATAGCAGCTTGAAAAGAAGGCCCAGTTATGCTCATTCATGGCTTATTAAAAAAACTAAGAATAAACGTGTTATTCTAAACACTGAAACCATACGTGTTGATTTTGGTGCTGTTTTCTGAGAAGATTTATTATTTGTATGTTTTCCTGATTTTTCTTATAAAACCATTCCTGCCTATTAGCCTCATCATTTAACAGCTGGCAGTCAGGAGGTCTAAAACAGGGAGAAGGCTACCACATGCTCCCTCTAAACACCAAAGGCCCCCACTTCATCTTTTTGAACTGCAGCTTCTGCTGTCACATGGCAGTGTAACACACACACACAGACGAAAATGCTTTTCACTCGCATGGACACACAGACCGCCGCTATTGCTGTGATGAAGTAGGGAATTGGTAGCATACAACATTCCACCTGCCCTCAATGTTCGACTGTCTCAGTTGCCCAGATGCAGATGTAGTTAGGATTCAAGCTTTTAATCTCCAGAAGATTAAAAACACTTTCCTGTTGTGCCACTTGTGTAAGAGCGAAGACTTTCTGGTTACTAGTCAAATAAGCTGCATTTTTAAGAAATAAGAATGACGAGCTGGAATGAAACAAGTGATGACAGGAGCTGACAACGCCCAAGAAACAACAAAATTAAGAGGAAATAGTTTGCAAATTGATGTAATTGGGGAGACACACTTACTGGGCTGCTGTTAAATAAAATCTTTCCAGATCTTTCCATCTTCAGGGTGGAAATGTCCTGGCACATTGAACCCACTCATTGCTTGTTTTTTTCCTATGATGGTACGCCCCATTGTATTCTACTCCCTGCTCCTTTATTAATTTTAGCTCAAAGTTAAGTCATTTGACAAGTTCAGCCAATCAGACTAATTCAACACTGAGTATCATAAATGGTTAGTTTTCCCTATGATTTGGCCTTCACTTGGTGAGTTCAGTATAACTGAACCAAGGCAACCTGTTGAGCTAGACCTGAAATTGGTTCCTTGGTATGGAAAAAAATTTCACACATGGCAAATCTCTTGGCACCTTCCATAATTAACAAAACAAAACGTTTGATTAAATGTGGAGCATCTCGTTGTTCTTATAAATGTAACGCTGGTTCTTTACAGATTTGCTCACTGTCAAGTGGTATTGGCTTAATCACTTAATTACTACTGGCAAATAACTCCCATGGATGGCTTTTGAGGCCAAGCATACTCAAGATGGAGCCTTAATTGTACACCAACCGTAGTTTCCACCCCTGCAGTTCACTTTACTCTGCCCTATTTTTTTGGGGAGTTTTGTCTAATAAGGGGCACTGACCGAGTCTCAAAAGGTTGTCCTAGATAAATGAGATCCAGGCAGCTTTAAAACCCAGCAGTAGGAGGGAACACCCAACCTGGAGGTAATTTGCTGAGGAAGCTATGGAAATTGATGAGCTGGAAGTATAGTGACCTGGTTTTTCTAACTGAAATCTGACACACTTTCAGTATAACCAGAGACACCAGAGGCCACCGATTATCTCAAATAATAAAATATACTAAAATATCTCGTCTCGGGGAAGACGATAAAACTCTTAGCAGAAATTGTTGTCTTTGAAATGGGTCAATTCAGAGGTGTTTTTTTTGTGTGTATGTGGGTCAAAGTATAAGTAATCTTTATCTTTGTAGTGAGTCAGGGGTCTTTATCACCTTTAATACATTTGACCAGGTTTGATTATTTCCTCCCATCTGGCTCTTACCCAAAGGATGTCAGTTTCAGAGCGGTGGGATTAATTTTTGGATTGGGTTCAGGGAAGATTTGGGAGGATCTTAACTAGATGTATAGACAGAAAGATGTAGATGTACTATTTGTATTGACAAAAAAGAAAATCTAATAAGATTGCCGTGTTGGAGCATATAAACCTATTTTTCCTGATCACTGTTCCACATTTTTCTCTGTTAATCCATGAGGTACATGCAAGCACTGTTGACTAATCCTGCCTTTACGCTGAATGATTGTACTTTGTGTTTTTGCTGCTTTTTGTTTCATTTGGTCAAATCCGCATTGACGGTTGGTGAGCATGTCACCTCATGCAAAGGACACCGATTTGAAGTTTTTCACGATGTTTAGCATCTCGTCTAAAATCAGTCAATAGAAGGATGATGTTGTATGATGTAAAAATTTATAACATTAAAATAAATCTGTTTGAGGAAGCAATTTATTTAAAAAGCATAGATTTTGCTCAGATTAATATAACTAGCCTACATGCCTGATGCCTCATTCATTGAATTAAAACGTGAGAGCACTTTGTTATGAACAGAAAATAATACCCATAATACCTTACCATAAGATCACTTTTAGGAATGGCCGAATCATGTTCTTGTTTTTTTTTTTACCCAAGTCAAGAAAGAGCGTAAACTCTTGAGACTGTTGAGACTAGACTAGAAACTCAAGAAACTGTGAGACTTGCAGATTCTGAAATGCTCAAACTGCCAGTCTTGTAAGTGGAAAAAAACTTGTCAGGGCATTTTGGGATGTGTTAAAGAAGTTCAGTAGCACTGACTCAGAGTAGAAAGTATAACATATTTCTGTGTAATGAGTGGTATTTAAGTCCAGGGAGGCATTTGAATGTAACCAACTAATTATTTCTCGTCGGCTTCTGCCCTGTTAAAGATGCACAGCATGTGCATTGAAGGTCAGACAGACCTTTTTTTTTCTTTTCTGTTTTTTTTTTTTTCACCCTCCATGCACACAAGTAGCAACTGAATGAAATGAAGGTCATTTGGTTTTCAGACACAAAGCACAAGAGCAGGTGCAAAATAGTTCTTATATCAGGCCCATCGTGCATGATGCCCAGGCCTGGAAGCGTTTAAGAAAGCCCCCAAGGAGAAACACACACTCAACACTCATACAGCTCGCAAAACAGCTGTAACCCTTAAACTCACGTTAATGTGATATTAAATCTTGCTAACAGTTCTTTCGTCTTCTTTATTTCTGCACCTGACTCAACATCTTTGCAGATTTGCCCAATGAAAATGTGTAATATCCAAAGAAATATCCTTAGATGTCTTTACATTTGTTAAATCTTATGACCAGAAGCTATGACATTAAAACCACTGCCATGTGAGGTGAACAGCATTCACATATATGAGGCAGCAAGTGAACAGTCAGCTCTTGAAGCTGATGTGTTGAAAGCAGAAGAAATGGGCAAGTCTGAGGATTTGAGCAGTGGTGGAAGAAGTACACAATCTTCTTGAGTTAAAGTAGAGATGCAGTAGGTAAAATATGACTCCAGTCAAAGCCAAAGTGCTCCCTTTAAACTTTCACTTAAATAAACGTACAAAAATTTACTTATTATTTACTTTTAAATGTACATAAGTATCCGATGTACTATGTCCTGATATCATTTCTGTCACAAGTCTCGTAATCAACTCAGTTTATGTAAAAAGACTGTTACTCATAGCACACCAATCTATTAAAAGAATGATATTAATTAAACACTGATATCTATTACAATTAGCTTGAGGCCAAAACCTTCTTTTTAACAACTTAAAAAAATAAAAATAAATAAAATGTGCAAATAAGGCCACGGGTGTTGCGAAATCTGGAGTTTCTTCCATCATTTATTCTTCTGCCGCTGCTGAACTCTACGTTTGTGCTACGTAGATACCGCCGAGCGGCAATCAAAACAAGCTCAAAAACAGAGCGCGCGCTCTACCCTGATTGGCGGCTTGCTGCGTGCTCGACCGGTTAAGTTTTTATCTACTCATGAATAAAAAGTAACGACTGATTTCGCGAAGTGTTAGTCTCCCCAAATAGAAATACTCCAGTAAAGCACAGATTCGTGAAAAAGCTACTTAAGTACAGTAACGAATTACATTTACAGTAATCCCCCGTTTATCGCGGTGGTTACGTTCCAAACCGCCCATGAAAAACGAAAAAAAAAAAAAAAACGCGCGATAAACAGAAGCCATCCCGAAATGATATTTTATGTATACAGTACTGTACTGTATTAACATTTTACCTCATTAATAAATTTCATTATTTCCACATAAAACTCCATGACCAACTCCCTTTAAGTGTTCTGGTCTATCATGCTATCCGCGAGAGACCGGGAAAATCTGACAAACAAAGTAATTTTGTGGCAAACGCAATTCCACGATACACCGGGTGCAGGAGATTCGAACCGCAGTAAAGAGGGGGATTACTGTATTTTGTTACTGTCCACCACTGGATTTAAGTGATTCTGATAAGGACCAAATTGTGATGGCTAGATGACCAGAGCAGATCATCTTCATAGTGACCGGTCCTGTGGAGTGTTCTCAGTTTGCAGTCAAAGTGCTCCAAGAAAGGACCAGCAACAGAGTCACATGCAGCCAAGGCTCATTGATGCATGTAGCGAAGAAAAGCTACCCCCTCCTGGTAAGATCCCACAGAACAGCTCCTGCTGCAGAAATTGCTGGAATATTTACAGCTGGCTATGACAGAAAGGTGGCAGAACACACAATGCATCATCACATGCTGAGTGTGGGTCTGTTCACTATTTAAAGCACCGAAGAGCCGGCCTGGTCCTATGAATTATGTGTGGTGTTTATTTGAGCAAGATATGGCAACAGGATGTATTATGGCAAGAACACAAAGGTGGGATGATGCTCCAGACAACGAATGACTGGAAAACCTTGGGTCTTAGCGTTCATGTGTAAGTTATTTGGACACGTAGCACCTATCTAAACATTGTCACAGACCAAATATACCACTCCATGGCAAAGGTATCTCCTCATGGCAGTGGCCTCGTTCAGTAGGATAATGATCCCTGCTAGAAATTGTTCAGGAATGGTTTGAAGAGCATGACAAAGAGTTCAAGATGTTCATTTGGCCTCCAAATCCTCAGATTTTAATCCAATTGAGCAAACAAGTTCAATCCATGGAGGACCCATCTTGCACTTCCAAGACTTAAATGCTCCGCTACTAACATCTTGGTGCCAGATGCCACAGCAGAGGTCTTGTGAAGTACAGTACATGCCTCGACATGTCATGTTAGCAAAGTAAAACCGGCATTGATTTTGCATTAATTAAAACACCACTTAATACAGAAAGTGGGATTTTTCTGTGGTTTATCTGTCAGTGATATTGGAGGAGGAGGGCAGGACCTTTGGGATTTAATGTAATCAAAATACCCTCACTATAAAATGTCATTGTAAATTTGTGGGTATAATTTTTTAAGCTCTTTTGACCTTTTTTAAAATCTTTTACAAGCATAACCCTGTCTTTAAATTTCGAACTTCTACACGAAATGAGTCTGGAGGTGGTATTCATTGGACTACTAAACCAGGGAGGTGGTAGCTCAGTGGTTAAGGCATTGGGCTTTGGATCAGAAGATCACAGGTTCAAATCCCGCTGCCACTGCTGGGCCCTTGAGCAAAAGCCCTAAAACCCTCCCCTGCTCAGTTGTAAGTCGCTCTGGATAAGGGCGTCTGCCAAATGCTGCAAATGTAAATGTAAATGTAAACCATTGGCGACGCATCCAGTCCGAGGAGCTTCCCAGTCACTTCAAGGTTGTCTTATGTAATTGTAAAATCTGATTCAGATCAAATGCCCAGTTATCGGTTTGAATCAGGCTAAAATGTGTAGAAACGTCTCGCTTCCTCCGTGCACTGATGGTAGCAGATTCGGCTTCTCTCTCCGTTGTCTTATTCTTCTACAGCAGACGGACTCCAGTGAGACCCTACAGGCATAAAGGCTGGCTTTTGCACAATCCTTAATCCTGTGTCATAAATCAAAGCTCTGCACAGATCCAGCTGCCTGAGTATCCATTTTGTACATGCGCACACACACACTGATTTCTGATTTCAATGTGCTCTTCTCAGTGCCACCGTTTATCATGTGGGATCACAGGGCATTTGGAAATGTTGTTGCGTTTGTCTTTTTACTTATTGCTTCTGTATTTCCCCACTGTGATTCTGCTGCACTTTGAACAGCCATGTGTCATTCTCCTACTACCAATATTTGATTTTTTTCCTCTTTATTTCTTTATTGTTCTTTTCACCATTTGCATTCCTCTTACAATGACACCGTTACTTTTTTAAGAAATTTTATTTTTATCCGAAACCATGTGAATGTGTGCGTTTGTTTATACTGCTATTCAAACTTGTTTTGGTTTTCTGCCTAGAAAAGATCAAGTAGGGTAGGAAGCAGCTGTCCAAACAGCCTGCGTAAAAAAAAAAAAAAATGTCTTATTTCCTTATGATTTTTTTTTTCTATAGCGAAACAGACACAGGCCTAAAAATCAATTTGAATTCGGATACCGGTTGTCAAATTGTCCTCCATGCTCCTGTGCTATTGAGTCAGCATTAAAACAAACTAGCACTTGCACACACTGTTTCTAATTTATAAATCAATTAATCACCTATTTGAATCAGTCATGTGAAGAGCTGATCATGAGTGGTGTTTTTTATCCCTCAGGGGATAGTACTAGGACTGGTGGATGTTGTGGATGTTGCTGATAAACCAATTGAGAACTAAATTTTTTCCTTGTAGTTTGGGTTAAAATTTCAGTGCAGGACATTATTTTAGTCTGCAGTTTTCAGAACTATAGTAGAAAGTGCCGGAAGGTTATAAGTATTACTATTATTATCAAGTAAGTTTTTGTTTGAGGCAAAAACCAAAACCAAAAACTGCTTTATATGAAGTTAATTTCTAATAATTACAGAAAGAAACAATGCATTACATTATATCTTTTATGTTTGATACATGTTTACCATTGGCAAAAATGTGTATAAAAATAAATAACTAATCGAATTAAAAGCCTTTTATAATGAGCCGAGCAACAAAGTGCTTTACAATAAAAAGTACTATTTAAAACAAATAGAGCATTCACAACCAAGTATCAGCCCAGAAACACAAAAGAAAAAGAACTGAAACATAACATCTTTTAGGGAATAAAAGCCAAATGAAGAGTTTTTTACAAAGATTTTAAAGTATCCAGATTTGAGACTGACTTTATATTAAAATTCAATTATTTAACAGTTTAAGAACCCAGCCATTAGGGAGGCACAAGCCAGTGCATTCTTAGTGCCGGTCCCAAGCCCGGGTAAATGGGGAGGGTTGCGTTAGGAAGGGCATCCAGCGTAAAACATGTGCCAAATGAAATATGCGGATCACAAATGAGAATTTCATACCGGATCGGTCGAGGCCCGGGTTAACAACGACCGCCACAGGTATCGTTAGCCGACAGGGTACCGGTGGAAATTGGGCTACTGTTGGCCGAAGGAGGAGAAGGAGAGGAGGAAGACGTCTACAGAGACGGCAGGGAAAGGAGCAGTGTGGGAAAGTGGAGGTTAGGGTTGGTACTTTAAATGTCGGTACTATGACGGGGAAAGGGAGAGAGGTAGCTGATATGATGGAGAGGAGAAAGGTAGATATGCTGTGTGTTCAGGAGACCAAGTGGAAAGGGAGTAAGGCCAGGAACATTGGAGGTGGATTTAAACTGTATTATCATGGTGTGGATGGAAAGAGAAATGGTGTAGGGGTGATTCTGAAGGAAGAGTACAGTAAGAGTGTAGTGGAGGTGAAGAGAGTTTCTGATAGGATGATGATCGTGAAGGTGGAAGTTGAAGGGATGATGATAAATGTCATCAGTGCCTATGCTCCACAAGTTGGTGATTGGGGCAGACTTTAATGGGCATGTAGGTGAAGGGAACAGAGGTGACGAGGAGGTGATGGGTAGGTATGGTTTTAAGGAGAGGAATGTGGAAGGGCAGATGGTGGTAGATTTTGCTAAAAGGATGGAAATGGCAGTGGTGAACACTTACTGTATTTTAAGAAGAAGGAGGATCATAGGGTGACGTATAAGAGTGGAGGAAGGTGCACACAGGTGGACTATGTGCTATGCAGGAGATGCAACCTGAAGGAGATTGGAGATTGTAAGGTGTTGGCAGGGGACAGTGTAGCTAGACAGCATCGGATAGTGGTCTGTAGGATGGTTTTGGAGGCGAAGAAGAAGAGGAGGAGAGTGAGGACTGAAAGAAGAATAAGATGGTGGAAACTGAAGGAGGAAGAGTGTAGTGTGAGGTTCAGGGAAGAGGTCAGAGAGAGGCTCAGTGGTGTTAAGGAGGTGTTGGATGATTGGGCAACTACTGCAGGAGTGATGAGGGAGGCAGCTAGAAAAGTACTTGGTGTGACATCTGGAAATAGAAAGGAAGACAAGGAGACGTGGTGGTGGAATGTGGAAGTGCAGGAGAGCATAAGGAGAAAGAGGTTGGCAAAACAGAAGTGGGATAGACAGAGTGATGAGAAAAGTAGGCAGGAGTACAAGGAGATGCGGCAGCAGGTTAAGAGGGATGTGGCGAAAGCCAAGGAAAAGGCATATGAGGAGCTGTATGAGAGGTTGGACACTAAGGAAGGAGAAAAGGATTTATACAGATTGGCCAGGCAGAGGGACCGAGCTGGAAAGGATGTACTGCAAGTTAGAGCAGTAAAGGATGGAGAGGGAAATGTGTTGACTAGTGAGGAGAGTGTGTGGAGGGAGTATTTTGAGCAGCTGATGAATGAGGAAAATCAGAGAGAGAGAAGGTTGGATGATGTGGAGTTGGTGAAGAAGGATGTAGATAGGATTAGTAAGGAGGAAGTGAGAGCAGCGATTAAGAGGATGAAGAGTGGAAAGTCGGTTGGACCAGATGACATACCGGTAGAAGCGTGGAGATGTTTAGGAGAGATGGCAGTGGAGTTTTTGACCAGATTGTTTAACAGGATTTTGGAAGGTGAGAAAATGCCTGAGGAATGGAGGAGAAGTGTGCTGGTACCGATCTTTAAGCATAAAGGAGATGTGCAGACCTGCAGTAACTACAGGGGAATTAAGTTGATCAGTCACACCATGAAGTTATGGGAAAGAGTAGTGGAAGCCAGGCTGAGAGAAGAGGTGACCATCTGTGAGCAACAGTATGGTTTCATGCCAAGGAAGAGCACCACAGATGCCTTATTTGCTTTGAGAATGTTGATGGAGAAGTATAGAGAAGGACAGAAGGAATTGCATTGTGTATTTGTGGATTTAGAGAAGGCCTACGACAGGGTGCCAAGAGTTGTGGTATTGTATGAGGAAGTCAGGTGTGTCAGAGAAGTATGTGAGGGTGGTGCAGGACATGTATGAGGACAGTGTGACAGCAGTGAAGTGTGCAGTAGGTACGACAGACTGGTTCAGGGTGAAGGTTGGACTGCATCAAGGATCGGCCCTGAGCCCTTTCCTGTTTGCAGTGGTGATGGACAGGTTGACGGACGAGGTCAGACAGGAGTCTCCCTGGACTATGATGTTTGCGGATGATATTGTGATTTGTTGTGAGAGTAGGGAGCAGGTTGAGAAGAGCCTGGAGAGGTGGAGATATGCGCTGGAGAGAAGGGGAATGAAACTCAGTAGGAGTAAGACAGAATACATGTGTGTGAATGAGAGGGAGGGCAGTGGAGTGGTGCAGTTGCAGGGAGAAGAGCTGGAGAAGGTGGAGGAATTCAGGTACCTGGGGTCAACAGTGCAAAGTAATGGAGAGTGTGTTAGAGAAGTGAAGAAAAAAATGCAGGCAGGGTGGAGTGGGTGGAGAAGAGTGACAGGAGTGATTTGTGATAGTAGGGTATCTGCAAAAATGAAAGGGAAAGTTTATAGGACTGTGGTAAGACCTGCGATGTTGTATGGATTAGAGACAGTGGCATTGAGTAAAAGACAGGAGGTGGAGCTGGAGGTAGCAGAGCTGAAGATGTTGAGGTTTTCGTTGGGAGTGACGAGGATGGATAAGATTAGAAATGAGTTTATTAGAGGGACAGCGCATGTAGGATGTTTTGGTGACAAGGTGAGGGAGGCGAGATTGAGATGGTTTGGACATGTGCAGATGAGGGACATGAATTATATTGGTAGAAGAATGCTGAGGATGGAGCCACCAGGTAGGAGGAAAAGAGAAAGGCCAAGAAGGAGGTTCATGGATGTGGTGAGGGAAGACATGCAGGTAGTTGGTGTAAAAGAGGCAGATGTAGAGGACAGGGTGGTATGGAGACGGATGATCCGCTGTGGCGACCCCTAATGGGAGCAGCCGAAAGAAGAAGATTTAACAGTTTAAGAGCAGCCATAGCAAAAGCCTGGATCACCTCTGTCCTTGTACATAGTCCTTCTTAAGTGAAGCTAATAGGGGGATGTAAGTGAGCACGATGAAGAACAGATCTGTAGTAAGTCAAGATGGTATTTGGAGCTGAATAATTTAAAGGTTTATATGCAAACATTAGAACTTTAAACTCAACTATAAAACATATTGAAATCCAGTACAGCGATGAAAAAATAGGGTTAAGTAAAAGAAAAAAGAAAAAACATGACACTTTGGGTTTTTAGGAAAAAGAGAGAAAAAAAGAAAAGACAATATTTCCATTCATATTTCTATTCATTTTTTGATATTCTATATCAGGGTCTGTTTATTTAATAGAATATTACAGAGAAACACCAAAAAAAGTAGGCCAATGAACTATACAATATTATAAAAGTAGTTCTCAATAACCAGATAATTACACGAGGGTGTTCAATAAATTAAAGCATTAATGCCGGGTTTTTCTGATTTAACACACTGCATAGTACACAGAAAGAAACACTGCATCTCAAGCCTTCTTCGAACAGCATACTCTACATAGCATTCAGTTCACATCTCACTAAGTAATAACCAAGCCACTCACCCATGAACCAAATCGGGGTGTTACAGCACTAATAAAAAAATGTTTTCACTATTTTCTGACAGTCTACATGTCATTCACATAATTTCAGCTATTTAAATAGTATTTCTAATACCGTGTGAACATGTCGTGAATCAAATTGAGCAGAAGTGTCTTCTTTTTTTTTTTACCTCTGCTTCCTCTGAGAGGTCCTTAATGTGTTTGAATCCTACACTAACGGAGATAAAGCTCATGCCATGCACACTGAGCTGTTCAGCCACCGCCAAATAAAGCCTTTCGTTTAGCAGAGGTCTGTTCGATCTTAAATCTTTACCTGGATGCCAGGATCATGGGAGTAGTTTGCTGTATTGAATAAAAGTCACAATGTATATACTATTGTTTAAAAGCTTTAGTGGCTTTTTTCATCAGACGTTTTTTTTTTCCACAGGGAATAGTTGTTAAGCAATATGAACAACACCTTGTCTCCACTTTCAATTTTTCAAATGGTATTTTTTCATTTTTCTTTTTTCTTTACTCATCTTTTATGACCTAAGCAGGTCTGTGAATGTGTACTTTCGCAGTTAATATAGGTTATATAGCCACGTTTATGCTCATGGGCTCGTCCAATAAGAGAATGTATTCCACAATGAATGGAATTTTCTGAATATTTACACAACCTGGATGAAAAATGTAATGTGGATGCTTCCCGGTGGTTAGCTGATATAAGTGAATTTTAACTTAATTTTTTTTGGTGTGTTTTTAAAGAGTAAGAGAGAACAGAAAAATAAATATATATTTATATAAAAGCGTTTACAGATTTTCCACAAGGCATTTATTGATTATTGACTGGGCTCAGTGTGCATAGTGCACTATGTTACATTCTCCAACAGGTTAGAAGAGGGTAGTATTTTATACCATATCAATTTAGCACATATAGTAAATAGAGAGCCGTCAGTCAAAATACAGTAAATTTCAAAGCTGAATGAAACGATAACATTTTAACATAGCAAATGTAATAAAATATTTGGAGCATGGCAAATTATGCATCTAATAATGCTTCTCTGGTGCTATAGCAACCCTGATCTGATTGTATAGCAATAATTATACAAACAATGTATCCCTGTTTATATATGAGCAAACTTTTGTGTCAAGCAGTATAAAAACTGTGGCTACATGCTCCATTTGTAGATGTTAATTCAATCAATTAAGGGCAGATAAGTTTGACAAGTTTGGACAACTATTATTTTCACTAACTTAGCTGATATGGTAATACACTGATATCATTTAATTTCTTATTTATATATATATTATATTATAATTATATATTCATTAATTTGTTTATTTATTAAACCATATAAATCCAAAGTGTTTGTTCTACATTTTAATGTATTTATTTTGGATACAAAATAAAGTGCATATTTAATTTTCAAAAAATAATCTTGCTGTATTCATTCAGTATTAATTAATTATTTATTTTGTGCATATTTGCATGTATTTGTGTGTGTAATTAATTGATTGAATGATTCAAACTGAATACAGTGCAGTCTTGTGGCAGTAGACCTACATATTTCACACCGAACAGTTATATTCCCTCTGTATGCTGCCTCACACTTTCCCTCCTCTGTTTGAACATTATACACACCATTTCACATGTCAAATATTGGAATTTCTCTCACTCCTTCTCAGGGCTCTGGTTTTTCCTAGTTGTCTCCCCAGATTATTAAGAGACTGTTATAGAACAACGGTGCAGGACGTGAATGTAAACACCTACATATATACGTGGAGAAGCGCAAGGATGTGAATTTGCTACTTAAACAAATGTAAAAATAAGAAACTCTGTGGCCCTGAGGGAAAGTCTCCAAGTTCACTTTCGAAGTGTTGTAGAAAATGGCCCATGAAAAAAAACATGCAGGGATATGATGTGGTATTGCTCCAAAATCCACAATGATCTCTGTCTGAGGTTTCTCTCTGGGTAAAAATCCTCCTTGTTCTTTCGCAGTGTCACACTGTGGTGCTATTCCTCTATATGCACAGAGAGCCTCGTAAACCTCACAGCTCTGATAAATCTAACACTGGAACTGGCCACCACTGTGAGGGTGTGATGGGGTGTGTGTTGTGTGTGAATATTTCTCAGAAGATAGCAGTGAGATAACGGCTCTTTACACCACGTAGTGGCACACACAAATGCATACCCATACACACACTTTATTGTTTCACATAAGAGAGACTCACGCCAAAGTTCACCTCCAGAAAAACAACATAAAGAAATGAAGCATATGCATCCTTTCCCATTTCTGTGAACTGTCTTTTCCCTTTTAAACATTTTTGGCATTCTGGAACATTTTATAAAACTAGGAAAGCCTAGTTTTTAGGTGTCACCTTGTGAGGGAAGAAAGGTTTTGTGGATAAACCATGTACAGTACATTCAGAAAGTATTCAGACTTTTTTCATTTTTGGTATGTTGCAGCTTTATACAACAATTTGATATATATTTTTTCATTAATCTACACTTGACGTGAAAACAGATTTCTAGGAGTGTCTATAATTTCTTTTAAATGAAAAAATCCAATTACATTTTTCCTAAAACACTTGAAAATTAGCTCAGGTGCCTCTCAGTTCTCTGAATGTTTCTGAACCATGATTTGAAAAACACACTCCTTTCTATAGAAAGCCTCACAGCTGACGATGCGTATCAGAGCAAAAACCAAGCCATGAGATCGAAGAAACTGCCTGCAGAGTTCAGATATAGGATTGCTGCAAGGCACATATCTGAGGAAGGCTACAAAAAATTACTGCTGCACTGAACATCCCCAAGAGCATGGTAGCCTCCATAATTCCAATTACCAAGAAACTTATTGTCGTTCTGACTGGAAATCCATGGAAGCCTGCAACAGGCCCCTCAGAGAGTAAAAAAGATTTTCTGGTCTGATTAAACCAAATGTTTGGCCTCAATTCTAAACATTATGTCTGGAGGAAATCAGGCACTTGGGTGCTCATTACCTGCATAAAACTATGCCAAAAATGAAGCATGTTGGTGGCAGCATCATGCTGTCCGGGTGATTTTTGGCAGCAGGGACTGGACAGCTGATCATGGTTGAGGTAAAGCTGAATGGAGCAAAGTACAGAGATATCCACAATAAGAATGTGTTCCACAGCACTCAGGACATCAGACTGGACCCAAGGTACGCCTTCCTACATGACAACAACCCCAAGAAAACACAGGAATGGCTTAGGGGCGACATTGCGAATGTCCTAGAGTGGCCCAGACAGAGCCTAAACTACATTTCTAAAATTCTGCTTTTACTTTGTCATTATGGAGTATAGATTAATGAGAAAAAAATCTATTTTTACAATTGCAGTATCGAGCTGAAACATGAAAAAAATTCCAAAAAGTGAAGCGGTTTGAATACTTTCTGAATGCACTGTCTGTCTCCTTTCACAGTATGTAACATTTGTAAAACGTTTGCTTCCTGTAGTTTTTAGCTCACTCACAATCATGCTCACTATTTAAGGTGTATGAGATTTTAAAATCTAAAAGCTATCTAAAATGTCTCCACATTACACCGTGGTTCTACCTTCAGGCCATCAGTTTCTTCAAGAATCTATTCATAACTCCTGCTTTTTACTCATGCGTCCACTATTTTCCACACCGTGGACAGTGGTAGAACAATTATAGATAATGATGTGAGAGAGAATTATCTATGATTGTTCTCCTGAGGTAGGGTTAGGAGGTTACTCAAGATCTTCCACTTAAACCCATGAAAAACCTATTTTGATGGCGCATTCTTTGTGAAGAAAATATTTAATGCTAAAGCATCCAAAGACTTGGAATTCACTACAGATGTGAGCTTTGTGGTTTTGGAAAGAACTATAAATGGCTTAAAAAGTGAGGTGTCCTAATACTTTTGGGACGAGCGCACACTGTGAATCAAGCATGTGAATGTACAATTCTCACTGATGTTTTGTGCATCTGACCAGAGATTACAAATACTTCCTAACTGTATTCTTATTTCACTAATCACTACTTCACTTTATTTATTGGACAACTTTTTACTTTTATTCTTTAAATTTTGTACACAAATATCTGTACTTTTACTTCTAACAGTTTCAAACCAGCCTCGTTACTTTAGTACCTGGTCAACAGTGCAAAGTAATGGAGAGTGTGTTAGAAAAGTGAAGAAAAGAGTGCAGGCAGGTTGAAGTGGGTGGAGAAGAGTGATAACAGGAGTGATTTGTGATAGTAGGGTATCTGCAAGAGTGAAAGGGAAAGTTTATAGGACTGTGGTGAGACCTGTGATGTTGTATGGTTTAGAGACAGTGGCATTGAGTAAAAGACAGGAGGTGGAGCTGGAGGTAGCAGAACTGAAGATGTCGAGGTTTTCGTTGGGAGTGACGACGATGACAGGATAAGAAATTAGTTTATTAGAGGGACAGCGCATGTAGGACGTTTTGGAGCCAAGGTAAAGGAGGCGAGATTGAGATGGTTTGGTCATGTGCAGAAGAGGGACATGGGGTATATCAGTAGGAGAATGCTGAGGATGGAGTCACCAGGAAGAAGGAAAAGTGGAAGACCAAGGAGGATGTTTATTGATGTGGTGAGTGAAGACATGCAGGTAGTTGGTTTGAAAGAGGCAGATGTAGAGGACAGGGGGGTATGGAGACGGATGATCCGCTGTGGCGACCCCTAATGGTGGAAGCCGAAATAAGAATAAGAAGACATGATCAATATTTTTTTTCTTCTCATTGCGTTTTAATCTACCACTGGCGTATCACTTCCTGGCTTTCGCGCACCACAAATGTAGGCTAGTTTATGAAGCTAACACCAATGAGCAAGGCAGAAGGCAACAAGAAGTCTGGGGTTAACGTGGGTGAGACAGAGGGAGTCAGTGATGTAAACATGACTGAGAACATACACATTCCTGATCACCTGATCATCTTTTTTGCTTGTTTTCTATATGGTGGTTGTTCAGCCTGAATACACTCATTAGATACCACCTGGACTGCATGAAGTCCTTTCAACATACTGAGAGATGGTACTTTCAAATCTACATAGCTTTTGGGGTTTTTTTGTGTCAGAGGCAGCAAAATTACACACATCCTTCAGTCAACCAGAAGTACAGATACTCATGTTTTAAAAGACTCTGGTAAAAGTACTGACTACACTTTTTTTACTTAAGTTTAGGCTCTGACATAAACGTAAGTAAAACGTATTTAACATTTTGTTTCCTCATTGTTTCCTGTCAAAAACATCAGAATTCTCTGGATTTAACATTGTAGTTCTGTTCTTATTTGAAAGTAGCCCTGGACTCTTTGTCACACACTTTTAAAATCCACCCACTTGGTAATTTGGGTATCAGCAAGTGTTTATCTGGACCTTGTCACCTATTTTCCAATGCACCTCGTTGTGAGATGAAGCACATTTCATAAGAAAGCATGACGATTTTTTTGCCTTTCTGCCTTCCGGGAATTTGTTTTCACTGCTGAACTTATTTGTTTATTAATTTTTGTGAAAAGTGTTTATTCATTTGTTTCTGTTTGTGGATGCAGATCTTAATTCGTGCTGTCTTGATGGAGTCTTGCTCTAAACTGCTCAGATTTTTATAAATAGCTTTCTTGTGTGGAAGAGACAGAAATATAGAGGCAGATGAAAGAGAATTAAGAGAGAGAACGAGAGAGTGCCAGACAGGGGAAAAAAACAGAGTGAGGGATTGAGCAAAAGATGGAAAGAGAGGACTAAAAGGCAGAGAAAAACAGGCAGAGAGAGGGGCAGATAGGACGAGGGAGAGAGAGAGTGACAGAAAAAAAGAGGCATACATGAAATGAGAGAGAAAGAAAGATGAAAATACAAAGAGATAAAGGGAATGTAGAGATGGGGGGGTGAGACAGTCAAAGATAGAGGGGGCAGTAATAGCTAGAGGAAGGCAATAAGAGAGAGATAGGTGGTAAGAGAGAGAGAGAGAATAAAAGGGAGAGAGAGCTAATGTAATAAATATGGAAATTAGAGAACAGTAATTGTTTTTCATTTTTTTTAAAACCCCACTGCTGGCATAACTGTATAAATCTTTCCTCTGCAACTCAGATATTCATTTAGCCATTTCAGATTATCATGCTCACTCACTTCCCCCACTTTACCCCATTTCCATGTCTAGAAGCACGGCCTCATCAGTTAAAATAACACAAATTCTGCGTAATTGGCTTGACATTTCAGTGGCTTCAGCTTAGCAAATATATCACAGTCACTCATAACGCATGGCTTTATTCTTCTGCCAAAAACTCTTCCGTCTCTTTTTATCTTGGACATACTTGCAAAGTTCTTCCATTCTGGGTCACTTTAAGCAGAAAAATAAGTACAAAAATGATCAGTATTGGTGTAGAGGCTTGTTTGTGCTTTAGAGCATTAATTATCCTGTTATGAAACCATCTTGTTTATTTGTGCTTTAATTACATGACTTTTTTTTTTTTTTTTTTTTTTTTTTTTTTTTTAAAGATTATATTTAATTTGCATGATTTTCCACAGTCCCCAAGTGTGGTTGATTAAAAGAGACAGGTTTTTAATTTCACTTTGTCTCAGTGTGTTAATGAGGCTTTTAGACTGATTTTTATTTTTTTTTTTTCCAGGAAAGATATAAAGCAATAAAATGGTCAACATGCATATTGTATGCTGACAGAAATTAATACCTTCGGTTCCTTGTCATGTCCACTACCATGTAACTTACCTTATACCTGGTTCTCTACCTTGCCTCTGTGCATTACTGTATAATTAGTGTGTTTTCTGTATTATCACCAGATAGTCACTAGACATTTTTACACACACCCACCTGTATATATTTATGTGTGTGTGTGTGTGTGTGTGTGTGTGTGTGTGTGTGTGTGTGTGTGTGGTGTAGCTCTATTGTTGTACCAATGATGTTGAATCTTATCTAAGAGAGCACCATGCTTATTCTGTGGCCACACTGCCCTTTTTGTTTCATTGACTTCCATTTTAATACATGCGAACAGTGGAGAACGAAAAGGTTTCACGGTTTTGCAAAGTTTTGCAAAGTTTTGCATTTCCCTGCATTCCAGTTCAAGTTCAAGTTTGGTGAATTCTGACCGAAAACAAATATGCGTGTCCTAAAAAGATGTGTTCAGAATTACAAGCTGAAAAAAGCACAGATTAATTGCAAAAGATCCTACAGTGCTATTTTCGCCAAAAGCAACTTTTTATTAGATACATTTAGTAAGAAAGTTGAAAAAGTATTTACTGTATTTACTGTGTGTATTACTGTAGCTTTAGAAACAGCAGTTTAAATAATTGCTTATATGATAATACATAGTATTAGTATTAGTTTTAGAATTAGTATTAGTAATACATACACTGTATAGATACAGAAGTAATCAATCATTTATCAAGCATGAACTAACCTAAAGGGTTTTCTGGGCAAATGTCATACACCAAGTTTTGGTCAGGTCAACCAAGTACACTTGAGTTGACCTGAGTGAATTTTAAGGCAAACTGATAAATCCACTAACCTACTGATATCATAGTGGAACGAGATTGGTCTCCTTCCAAACAATAATTCTTCCTCCTTCTCCTCTGAACGTCATCTCCACCATGCCAGCATTCACTCTTCTTAAAGGTCATGTACCCAGTAAAGATAACGTTTTCCTCTATTAGATGTTAAGGCACCATTATTAAATGCTAAATACATAATAATATAAGTGCATATTGGTTGTATTTAAATTTTATATTAACATTCAGGGACGTTCGGAGCGAATTATCCCACTTTACATTATTCCTTATGGGGAAATTCGTATCAGTATCCGAATATTTCAGAGACTGCGAATCGTCTTCCGGAACGAATCAAATTCGTATTCTGAGGTATGACTGTATATAATAATAAATGATGTGTATAATGTATACAACGTATAATATGTATACCTCTACTTTAACTTGAGAGACTTCACTAATGTCAGTTACCCCAATAA
Organism: Silurus lanzhouensis; assembly: GCA_039877035.1. Lineage (NCBI taxonomy): Eukaryota > Metazoa > Chordata > Actinopteri > Siluriformes > Siluridae > Silurus > Silurus lanzhouensis. Next base: position 1,342,010 of record JBCEWE010000287.1, read on the forward strand.
ATACTGACTACCAACAAAGATAATTCATTTCAGCCAGACTGACCTGAATAAATACATTTTAAAAAAAATGGCCTCAGCAGTTTTTAACTGAAGATGCCACTGTTTGATTTCTAATGAAAATTGCACCTCCAAACCAGGTGCGAATCTTCTCTGACCTTTTAAATTAAATGTTAAGCATAAATTAGTTGTCAGAATAGAACAGGGAGAGAGAATGCGCATGACTTCCTGTCTGATCTGTCTGATGTGTTTTGACGGCTGAACTCTGGGTTACCCGATGTGGTCCGGCATGCTAAGCTGAGGTCAGAGTTCCTAGTATTCATGAATCAATGATGAATGGATAAATAAAGAAAGAACTTTGAATTTCAACTTTAAATGATACAAGTGCTCATGGATTGTGGGAACGATTCAATGAGCCAATTACCTTTCTCATTATTTAGGGGATTTTCTTTTTCTTTTTCTTTAGGCTTAGTAATTCAAAAAGCAATTATACTGACAAGTTTTTAAAACAAATATTTGATATAGAAAATAGAAAAAAAATATAGAGACGGATGTTTGAAAAGCACACGTCTTGCTTTCACACTGTCAGCTTTTGAGCTCCTACTGCTCATTAAAGCTTCTGCTGACCCCTTTGGCTTTAAAGATGCTAAATTAATCAGACATGTGTGTGTGTGGGGGTGAGTGTTTTTCTTTCTCTCTCTCCATTTTCTTTTGCCATGTTTAAGGGAACATTCTAAAATGGAGACATATGCAAACCACATGTTTATCATAAGAGAAGATATAGAATTTAAATGTATAATTTAAAATACATGTCTAGGGTGCTGGAAGAATGATAGAGGGCCTAAAACAGAAACATGTGGGACGCCCTATTTAGAATCTTCCTTTTTCGTAATAACATTATTGACAGAGGAGAGTGAGAGATTATGCCTCGCACAACAATACTACACTTTTGTTTCACCCTGATCAGCAGACAGGCCATGTTTTTTTTTTTTTTTGATTGTTTGTTTTGTTTTTGTTTCTTAATGTCTGTGTAATCTACCTCTGTTGTATTAAGGAGGTTTCTGTGATGCCTTGCCACTTATCCATTCATCTCTCTTTCATTTAATTACCCATTATGTATTTCATTATTCTCCCGCATGTCATTTGGCATAGAGATGATTTCTTCATTTTGCATGTTATTAGCAGTACACAGAGAATACCATTTTGTTGGTCGATCCCCTGAACGGAGGAATAAAATGCTTAGAAGATCAGCACAAATCAGGATTTTGGCAAAACAGCTGTCAACACTCTGAAGAGAAAGAGGGGGAATGAAAATAATAGAAGACAGGAGGGAATCTGTGTACTGTGATTGGATCAGTGTTCCCTCAAATGCTTAATAATATAGGAATCTATTTTCGATTCTAGCAAGGGATTGCTCTCTCTCTCTCTCTCTCTCTCTCTCTCTCTCTCTCTCTCTCTCTCTCTCTCTCTCTATCTATCTTTTTCTTTTTCATAAACTCTGACAAAAACAGACCAACACAGGTAGTATTTATAGGAAATCCCCACATAGCATACTGTCTGACATGTACAGTTAATCAATCAGATCTATACTGCATTAAGAAGTAATTAAAATGTTCATTCACCATAAAGACTCCATGACGAGTGCTACGGGCAGTGGTGCACACCAAATCCCCTGCTGATCCATTTTGATTGACGTACACACACACACACACACACACACACACACACACACACACACACACACACACTTTTTACAATTACACACAAATATTTGTTGGTGCTTCTGTTACTACCTGTAAGTAAGATAAGCTACAGTGAATTGGTGCTTGGGAGATTTTATTTATTTATTTAATTTTGAGGGTGGTGGTGAAGTGAATCGTATTGGTGCTGCTCTGTCTTTGTTGTTGCCACAACCACAATCAAACCTCCTTTTATTGGTATGAAAACACTTGCCGTCCACGCACTACAGAGAAACAAGAATGAAGTGGACATGCAACACATTCACATCCAGATGGGAAATCCCACACTGTACTTAGTAGTAAGCATGCTCTTCACAGAGCTCTGCTAGTGCAGGCTAACCCAAGAGTGTAATCCGCCATGTTGAATTTGCATACAACACTACACATGACCATTGAATCATCAATTAAAATGTGGTGTTTCATGAAATAAAACCCCACAATGATATAGTGGACCTTTCTGTAGAGTCCCCAGTGTCAACGCCTGTCCCTACATAATGTTTTCCATCATCTGGAAGTTTCATATCTTCACTTCTATTTTCTCTGCGTTATTTCTTTGCAGCTCCCAGAAACATGCCAGTAGGTTACGCGGTACAGTAGGTGATAGTTTTCTCAGGCTTGATGCACAGTAGCTGGGAACATACTGCATCACTCCACGGCCTCAACACCCTTCCACAAGATTTAACGGTTGGGTCCTGACCCGGCCGAGCCAATCTGAATTGAATGTGGATTTATAGAAGTGTCGTTCTGAGTCAGGTTTTCAGGTTGGAGTGTTATTCAAAACCCTAACACAATTTTAAACGCTAACAATGTGCGATGTGGTACTTAAACCCACAGGGCATCTCAATATGGCTGGCTGTATTTTAGCTGCATTTCCATGATAATTTATGCTAATAGAAAATGAAATTGCCAGCCATTTATCCTCAGTTTATCTCCTGATGGCGGCCATTAAAGCAGAGACGGGTGACTGATAAACATCGCATTTTTGCTGAAATGTGTGTGGCCTGGTGTATTTACTGTGAGTATTAGTGTAGCTCCAGAAACAGCAGTTTAAATGATTGCTTATATGATGATAATACATAGTATTAGTAGAAGTAATACATACACTGTATTGATACAGATGTAATCAAATTACAGTGAAGAGGGAAAGTAATCATTTACCAAGCATGAGCTAACCTAAGAGGTTTTCTGGGAAAATGACATACACCTTTTTACTGCGAACATCAGCTAACTGGCTATTTTGCAACACAGTGTGCTAAATGCTTGAGTTGACCTGAGCAAATTTCAAGGCAAACTGATAAATCTTTACTTGTAAAATCAACTAACCTGCCAGCATTTCTAAGAAGAATTGCAAGTTGTAAAAAATAAATCCCACTTTTCCCCCTGCGAATGCCAGTCAATCACATTGGCAAACATGGGCTAATTTGATAGGATTTCTAAATGCTAACATGTTAGCCTGCAGGAATTTGGCTTAAACATACCAAAATCAGTTAGCGGACAGGTGAAGGGCATAAGCATTCATTATTTGCTCTCAATGAACCACTATTTCAGTCAGCAAATTTAGTGTTTGCAAAAATAGATTTTGATTTAGTGTTTGTGTTTTATTTTGACTTTTTAAAACTGCTTCTTTAACCTTGATTTGAAATTCACTTCGTATTTCTTGAAAGTTTTAAAATGATGCACATGGAAGGTGTTGGCTTAACAGTTAAGGCGTTGGACTTTAATTCTGAAGGTTACAGGTTCAAATCCCACCACCACCAAGATGCCACTGCTGGGCCCTTGAGCAAGGCAGTTAACCCTGCACCCTCCAATGCACAGTTGTAAGTCTCTCTGGATAAGGGTGTCCGCCAAGTGCCGTAAACGCACATGCCGTTTTCAAAGAGACCCAGTTATTATACTGCTTTATCAATTAGTCAAACGTATTTCACATATTCTTATTATAATCCAAAAAAAATAATCTACTTTCCTGGAACTTCTCTATAATACAGATAATTTGGTTCTAGATATTTCTGACCATCAATGAGGAAAAAACGAAACCTGCTCTATTCTTTGCCTAACGAAGCTATTGTTTTGCTGAATTGTAATTATGGCTTAAGCAGTGTTTTTTTTTTTTTTTTTTTTTTTTTTTTATATTTGTAATATACTACTTTTTTATGATTGTTTTTAATAGAAGAATTTTTTTTACATACATTTCAATAAAAAGACGCACACATTTTGGTGTTTCTTTTAGGCTGAGGTGAAAACAGGATGGAGAAGCAGCATCCATCACAAGCTAATTTCCATAACTGAAAATCAGAGCTGTTACGTAATGAAGCATACATGAAATTTTGTGTGCTTTTGAGAAGGCGATTTTATATATATATAATTTTATTTATTTATTTATTTATTTTGCTTTTTTTTATTTTTTGATTTGCAGTGCTTAGTTTTGTTACATATATACCATCTAGTGGACTACTTAGGATGCAGCCATTTTGTACTGTGATAGATGCTAAGTGGTTTGTTTACTATATATTTCCCTGCTGAAAAAAACAATAGAATCTCTCATAGAGGTTTGTGTGTAATGGTTTTATTGGTTATAATGAAAACCTTATTGGTTTTAATGTAAATGTTGATGGTCCCTGTTGATCTTTACTAGAATTTTGTTAACTTTTATTGGTGGCATACAATTGTTCCCCCGTTTATCGCCGTGGTTACGTGACAAAACCGGCCGCGAAAAACTAATTTCCGCGACAAACGGACGCCACCTAAAAAATGCTGATGAATTTTGTGTTAATTCATAGAAATATCACATTTATAGTGAGTACCATAGTGTACTGTAGCGTAGCCTATGCAAGTTTCTCTGCTTGTTTATTAGTTGAAGTGTCCTATGACGTAAAAAAAAGTGTCAGAGTTAAAGATACGTCACCACATTCTTTATTTTCATTGGGTAAATCTGGTTAAGTATGTCTTCAACTCTGCCCTTTTTTTGACATCACAGCAAATCACAAGCCAGATTAAATGAATAGGCCATTCCTATTGGCCAGACTTGTTCCTCCAGCCGTATAATTCAGATTTCCATCATCAACCCTACGTGTTCTTTGTCTTATGTAAATGCATGATGCACACTGTACGGTATTTAGACCTTTATATTTTGTTTATATTTTTTGTTTAAATGTTTACTCATACAAGGTCAATTAGAGGTGATTTTTTTTTCACCCTCGTGAAAATGCATTGTTAAATATGCACTGAAACGACACAGCAGTTTATTAATCGCCAAAGCTGCTTGTTGAGTCTCAGTTCACACCTAGAACACACTTCCTCTGCATATTATTTTTAGAATATGTGCCTTTTATTTAATGGATTTTGCTCTTTCAATTGGCACTTATCCTTCACTAGTCGTGTTCCTGATGGGCTCATAGAGTGGACGGCGACATTAAGACTGGATTTTGGCATCATGCATCTAAAACAAATTCAGATTGAAATTCAGCCATTCAACTGACCTGCTAATCAAGCACCGCACTCGAGTCGAGAGCACGAGGCGAGATTGAGTTAGTGTTCAAGTGAATGAGAAGAAATGCATGCTCACACTTTCATTTTTTTTCTGGTCCACTTCAACACACAGTTCAACATTATTTAAAAGTTTGAACGCAAATTAATTACATGAAACGGTCCACAGAGTTCAAAGTGTCGGCAGACGAGGTATGCTAGAGTAGCGGGTATAAAGGATTGCAATTAAAGCCGATGAAAAGCCTTTTTAAACCCCGAAGCCTTTGACCGCGGTGATTTAACAAGACTAGCAACTCTTTTTCCAAATGAGATCTCTACATCATATCAAAGGAAAGACAAATCATGACACTTTTTCCTAGCAGGTCTTGGGCCCATTGATGGGAGAGTTTCTTTCAGAAAGACTTCACCCCCATTTATTTAAGGCACAAGTGGGTTACTGAAAGGGTGTGTGTATATCTATCTATCTATCTATCTATATATATATATATATATATATACACTTTATATATATACTTTCAGTAACCCACTTGTGCCTTAAATAAATGGGGGTGAAGTCTTTCTAAAAGAAACTCTCCCATTTATATATATATATATATATATATATATATATATATATATATATATATATATATATATATATATATAAAGCAAGTGAGAGATTTTGGAATTTTGTAACAATGTGTTCTTCCGCATTCTTCACCATATAAAAAAAAAAGTTGAAACAGTAGAAATCTGACTAAATGGTGGAGCTGCAGCCAATAAGGAAGCAGACACTTCAACATCTGACTGGTTTTCTTTCTTTATTTGTTTCCAAAAAAAAGAATCTTTTTTGTTTGATCATGGTGCATGTCTATGACTGATATCTTTTTCTACAGTGCAATTGTTTTCAATTACCTCTGTCTGAAATCGCTCACTCGTTCACACATTCCCTGATCCCTGTGGCTGTATATAGCAAGAAGGAAATGAAAATGAGCGAGCGAATTCAGACACCGACGTGTCTGTAATATCCAGCGTCAGGGAGGAAAAGCTGTTGCAGCTATTTGGCCAAAGATTTTACACCTAGCCTTGTATTTACACTTGCGGTGTATAGTATAATAGTCGGTTAGGTCATGATTTTCACCATTATGTATATTATAAAAATACTGTATATATTACATATTAACAAAAGTATTTACAAACCTTACTGTAAGTCACATTTATTCAAATAATAAAAAATCAACGAGAATAAACAAGAATATGAACATGCATTACGTACAGAATATTGTCACAGGGTTTCCCCATTAGTGGCCTGGAACCGACTCCAGAACCGAATGCCATCAATTATACTATGTATGTAACTGTTTTAATTAATTGCTTTTTTTTTTCTTTTGTTTGTTTAGAATTTATTTTGTATGTTATGTGTTTATGTGAAACTTTTTTACGGCCACCTTGGCCAGGACTCCCTGGAAGAAGAGATTTCTGTTAATCTCAGTGGGACCTTCCTGGAAAAATAAAGGGTAAATAAATAAAATAAAATAAATAAAATAAATACTCAATCTTGCTAATTTGCTCATTTTGGTTTTGCCGAAACTTGTGTTCTTTTGCGCTGTGTTGTGCAGTGCTGTGAGTGCATTATGGGTGAATTGGGTGAAATGGGTGAACATAAACATCTAACATAACCATCCAGGCCACGGTTTCATCCTGCAAACATCCTGCCACGAGTATGATATCATAATTACAGTAGACATATAGTCAGTTTTAGTCTATATGGTCCACATTTTGGTCTTTATTTTGTCATATAGATTAGGAAATAAAAAAAAAGGTTTTCTTAAGGTGCCCATAAGTTAGATTTAAGATACTTCCTGGTTATAAGTCGGCATTTCATACACTTTTAAATACACAGAAACTACATGTACCGAGATATGGAACTAGGTGTATTAGTATCCAATATATACTGTAAATGTGCTTTCACTAGCTAGAATTTTTTATTTTACCTATCGTAGTAGGTGTCACTCCTGCAAGCTTCTAAAGATGATCCTGACCACACCCACCTGTGCCCATTGTATCAATAAATATTCAGTAAACTAGAACCTCATACCGCTGTTGTGTTTAATAACCCAACCCCCTCTCCCTCTCAGATTTTTAGCATTTCAATGCACAACTGTAGTTGTCACACTTCTAATTTTTCATTTCCTCTCAAATTTGTCTCCTTTTGTTTACCCATTGCTCAATCAGTGTCACATGTTCATAAGGAGCACTCACTCCGGTTAGCCACTCTCTTTCCATGCAGACGTTGGACAGGTGCTAAATATTTGATGTATATCTTTCCCCCAAACTCAACACAATAAAATTGTGCCTTACAGCAGTAAACAGGAAGGCAGCCGAATGTGCCGGGCACGGTGAATTCCTCAAATTTATACTGCCATTAAGACCATTTCTCTGAAATTCAGATCTCTGGAATCCTTCATCTTTTACACTGTATTTCACCTGTGCACACGTTGATGAGGTAAAATGGTGCAGAAGCAATCCACACTTCCCTAAGTAATGACTTGCTTACACCTTTCTAACGTTATCAATCTTTGTCTTTCTCTCGCTTTCATCGAGTGTCGTGCGCTTCTACGTCGATTTCTGTCTTGATACGCTGTGGCAGCTGCGGCTTTGGACTTGTCATTTGAAAGTGTTTCCCCCCCCCTTCATGAATAGTAATGAGTCTGAAATGAGATTTTACAGCAGCTGTCCAGCTGCTCCAGCGTGGCGTGGCATGAGCAGATGCTAGCGTCTGCTGTGTGGGCCGAACGGACCGGAGGAGCCTGAATCATTCACACAGGGAGCTCTTTGCAGCTCCTTTGCGCCTCGTTCAATCTCTAAACGGAAGCATTTATTCGTTTGATTGATAGTCATTCCTCTCATGTTCTCAGCATTCATCTTTTTTTTTTTATATATATTTGAGAGCGCTTTATGGAGCCAGATGCACATTAATAGAAAAGGAGAAAAAGAGGAAGAGAGATGAGTTAAGAGTAGAATCCAATCCAATAAAGAACTCAAGCTGTTTAATCGGAAATTTCACTCATGAGCTGTGCCCACTAACTATAACTGATCTGGATGATTTCTTGATTTTTTACTTTGATCTTTGGGTGAACTGAGGAATATAGGAGATGCTGATCTAGCAGTTTTGTGTCTTTCTTATATTTAGGAATATTTTGAGAGCAATGTCTGTTTCTTTTGAATTCCATTTCATTCCAGCACCTGTTTGCTTTTTGAAAACATAAAATTTTGTAAAAAAAAAAAAAACAATGGCATAATATTTTCTTAGTCAGATTTACAGTATGGCACCAGTTTCCTAAATCGTTTGTTTTGTTCCTAAATAATCTTTGTTAAACTACAGAATCGTTCTTTTATTAACTATACACTACAGTATCAGTTTGTTTTCTATGGATATTATAGAATTCTTTATTTCTAAACTTTCTATACAGTGGCATTTTGGATTTTATAAGTTTTATTGTAAAACTTATAGTACAGCATTAATTTAGACAGCAGTGTTATAAACATACACTAAAATGGCATTTTGTTTTGTAAAGGTACATTACAGTGGCATTTCGTTTTGTAAAATTACACTGCAGTGTTTTTTTTTTTATTGTTTTTTTTTTTTTTAAGGTACACTATAGTGGACTGTTTTATAAACCTAAATTGTAGTGGCATTTTGTTTTGTAATCTAACACTACAGTGGCATTTTGTTCTGTAAAGGTGAATTACAGTGTCATTTTGTTTTGTAAAGTTACAGTGTAGTGGCATTTTGTAAAGGTACAGTAATGACATGATGTTTTGTAAACTTGCATTGCAGTGGCATTTTGTTTTTAAACTAACACTAAAGTGGCATTTTTTTTTTCTTTCTTTTTTTTTAAAAAGTACAGTACAGTGACATTTTGTTTTGTAAACTTTGACTACAGTGGCCTCTTTTTTTGTAGATTTAGACTACAGTGGCATTTCCTTTGAAAATGTACAAAGGCATTTATTTGTTTTGTAAACATTTTCTTCCATAAATGTTGCGCTACATTTTCAGTTTTTGTTAATTGGAAAAAAACTTTATTTTATCTGTTTTACTACAGTGGCAGAGCCAAAATCTTTTAGCCGAATGCTTGTATTTGTGTATATTAAAAAAAGAGTATTATTGCTGTGGGATTACTAGCAATGAGCCGCATTATACAGTTCATTTTAAATCAAAATAAATACAGCTGGAATACAAATATATATACAGTATATATATATTTTATTACACATGAGAATTATTACAAACCATTGCAGCTTAGTATTACTGCAGCATATTAAAGACCTACACGAGATACAAATATAGCCCAAAATGTAAACGCCTCTGCTTATTTTAATGGCTAATTAAGAAATTATGCTACTTTTCTTTTCTTGTTTCACAAATTCATTGTTACACGAGGAACAATGAAGTTTATTTGAAGGAAAGTTGACTGATGAACAGATTTCTTGTACTTTACTCTTTAGGGTTTACATATTTTTGCATATTCTTCATACATGGATGTGTGTGTGTGGTGTTTTTGTAGTGTGTGTGTTTACCGCTGTTCTTTCCTGTTCTGTTTTCTAATTAGTTTAAAGTTTCTGTAGTTCTGCAAAGACTGAGTTGTACAGTATAATGATGTTTTAATAGCAGATGGTGGATATAAGGTGGGGGTGTGTGTGTGTGTGTGGGTGGGTGTGGGTGTGTGTGTAAAAGAAAAAAAGTGTGTCATGCTGTCTATGACCTGCTGCGTTCATTCTAATTTCGTCCTCATCGCAGTCAGAGACCTGTCTCGTATTACTGACACACTCATCAGGGTGCTCTGAGCAATCTACCTGAAACAGGTGTCCTAAAGTGTGAGTGTGTGTGTGTGTGTGTGTGTGTGTAGAAGGGGGTGGTGTTTAATATTTGAGGCTTCCATGGAGAAGGAGAAGATTCAGACCAAAGAAAACAAGTCTCCAATGTTTGGGGACTTGTTTTCTTTGGTCTGAATCTTCTCCTCGCCCCTCGCTGTTTTCTCCCTGTTCCTCCATTTTTCATTCTGCAGCGTCTTCTGTGTTACCTGTCCAGAGCACTCCAGAGTTTAGCGGGCGGTGCGTCAGTAATAACGGTCCGTGTGGAAACGTAGTGCTCCGTGTCTAGTTAAATGGACTAAACAAATTTTTTGTATTCAATATGCTCGAGTTACATGAGGAATTGTTTCAGCCCTATATAAGACTTTGCTATTAAACCAGACAAGTATTCCTGAGACACACTCACACCAGTATCTGTGCCAAATTAAGAATCCTCTCAAACCCTACACTTTCTAACTGTCCAAGGGTTGCCTCTGATGTCACTATTAAAACCGCTCATATATTATATTGACTGTTAGGCCTGCCTTATGTTGTGCCATATGTGTGGTGTGTCTGCAAGAATGTGAACAAAGGCGACTTATTTTACAGCCGATTTAAAAGCACGCCTGGGGGAGAAAAAAATGGCATTGCCAGGAGAAATCTGGGGATTTATTTCCTTTTTCTTAAGCTTTGCAGATCTGCTATTAAGATGAATCTCCATATGCTGTCTACATGGCAAATCAAGAAGTAAACATGATTGGATTGCAGTCCTAGAAAACAATAGTAAGTTTAATGTGGCCTGGAGTTAGTATTACTTGACACATACTGTACTGGCTGGTCAAAGTAGAATGTTCACCCTATAAAGTGCAATTCTGCAAAATCAAAAACCACCATATCACTCAAAAATGCGTTAGGACACTGTCACTGCTTTTTAATCCACTTGTCACCTGAGATATTCTTCTTGCAGATTTAGGATTTCTTTGAGGTTTACTGAACACCAGGTGTCACAACATCTAAAGATCTGCAGGCCTCACTTGACTCAGTAAAGATCAGTGTTTATGATTCAATAATAAGAAAGAGACGGGGCAAAATTAACATCTATGGAACAGTTCCAAGGTGAAAACAACTGCTGACCAAAAAACTACACACAGGTTTGTTTCCCATTTGCAAAAAAAGAAAAATCTTGATTATGGCGAATAATGCGTTTTGTTAAATCTGGTATAAAACTAAGGCAGCTTTTCATTAAAAGCACATCAAACCAACAGTCAAACACATGGTGGTTGTGTGATAGTTTGGGATGCTTTGCATCTTGAGGACCTGGAGGACTTGCTATAATTGATGAAACCATGAATTCTGAGCCCTACCAGAAAATAATGAAGAAAAATGTCCGTTCTTCAGTTCATGACCTCAAGCGCACTTGGGTTATGCAATAAGACAATGATCCCAAACAGCTTTTCCCTTAATAGATGAAATACTCATTTGAAAACTGCATTCTATATTTAGTGAGGTTATCTTTGTGTAATATGAAAATGTGCTTGGTGATCTGAAATATTTATGTGTGACAAATTATATATATATATATATATATATATATATATATATATATATATATATATATATATATATATATATGGAAGGAGGCAAACACTTTTTCACACCTATGTTTACTTTTCATATCTGTATTTGTATCCTAAGGCCTGAAGCTCACTAATGGAATCTGAGACTTCTGAGGCAGCGGTGCTATAATTGTGTATATTATAAGTGGGTTTGCTCGGAATGGTCACCCACATTTATCATCCTAAGCAGCTACAAACAAGTCATTCTCCTGCATTATTTCTATTCACAGGTAATAATTTCTTCTGGCTCGCCATCTGTCTCAGTGCAGTGGCACCCTGAGCGAGGCTGTGGCACCTGCTTTGCTTTAAAATTCCTAGTGAGAAGTTGGGCACGAGTCCAGGTTTAATAAACTTTCATCTGACTGTATTTCAAACAGGTGACGTTTCAAACGTATCTGTAGGTCTGGAACCAACAAAATTACCATAATCAACCTCTATAATGCAAACCTGTGCTTTCAATTTTGACATGTATTGATGATCTGATATAAGCACTGAGGTAATGCATGCTGTAAGAAGTCTATTCCAGGAAAGCAGCTGTCATCAGCGTTAGACTGAAGTCTCAAGGGAGTACTTTACCACATGATGAACAAGTGATAATTCCAGTCAGGTAATATGGCACATATTGGCAGTGCAATATGGATAAGGAGTCTGGTGACTTGTGCACATGAAAATCATTATGGTGATGGATAAGGGTAAGAGGGATGGTACTTAGTCCAGGACAAATGCAAAAGAAAATCTGTTCCAGTCTTTAATAGACTTGAGACTGGGGTGGAGGTTCATCCAAGAGGAGACTGATTTTCGAAAAGCTTTTTTGAAATTTCCAGTTAAAGAACCAGATTTTTATTCATTTTAGAATCTGGCTTAATCCCAAATAAGGTAATGTCAATTTCACTCTTTAACACTACAACAGTGGGTAAACAATGTACATAGGCAAGGCGCTGTATATCATATTAATGTTCTGTAAGGATTGATAGCTTTTTATGAGTCATAAAGGATTAACAAACTCGCACAAAATGAAATTTCTTAATAAAAATAAATAAAAATAAATAAAATATAGCATTTACATAAGTGTTCACACCCTTTGCAATGATTGAAAATTAGCTCAGGTGTCTCCCATTTTTCCTGATTGTTAATGAGAGATGTTTCTACACCTTGACTGGAGTTTAGTGGAAAAGACACACCTCTTTATAGAAGACCTCATAGCTAAACATGAATATCCGAGCAAAAACCAAGCCACGAGGTCAAAGGAACTGCCTGCAGAGCCCCGAGACAGGATTGTTGCAAGGCACTGATCTGGTGAAGGCTGCAAAAACATTTCTGCTGCACTAAAGATTTCCAAGAGCACAGTGGCTTCCACAATCTCCTAATGCTATGGGGGTGTTTTTCTGCAGTGGGGACTGGGAAACTGATCAGGATTGAGGGAAAGCTGAAAGGAGCAAAATACAGAGATATAAATAAATCCTCAATAAAAACCTGTTTTCCAGCGCTTAGGACTTCAGTCTGGGCTGAAGGTTTACCTACCTACTGTACATGACAACAGCTTTAAGCACACAGCCAAGACAACACAGGAGTGGCTTAGGGACGACTCTGTAAAAGTCCTATAGTGCTGAACCCTATTGAACATCTCTTGAGAGACCTGAAAATGGTTGTCCACTGACAGCCCCCATCCAACCTGTCCCAGCTTGAGGTGATTTGCCATGAAGAGTGGTAGAACATTCCCCAATACTGGTTTGCAAAGCTTGTTGCATCATATCCAAAAAGACACAAGGCTGTAATTGCTGCTAAAGGTGCTTCAAATAATTACTGAGCAAAGGGTCTGAATACTTATGTACATTATGGGGTACTAAGTTTCGATTAATTATTAAAAAACAAAAAAAAAAACAATTTGAAGAGTATCAGGCTACAACATGACAAAACTGAAAAACTGTGAAGAGGGTCTGAATACAAATTCACTGTATATAAGCTCACAGATAGCCACGATTGGCTAGTGGCATTAGAATACATTTAAACAAATATGATTTTATTTAACTAAGTGTCCCTAATTTGGATTAACAACTGGACATGAATTAGATTTATGTGTAGTAATAAAAGTCTTAGGTCGGGATTACGAGACCTATTGCCAATGGTTCCTACCACAAAACTGTAGAGGAACTTTTTCACATAATTTACATTTATTAATTGTCCCTGTTAGTTCTAAGACGATCCTCACACTGGTTCTCTAAACACATTCCTATGTTGTCTGTTAAGTGTCTATAGGATCTTTTTACGATGTGAGCATGTGAGGTATAGAGAAAGTCTTTGTCTGGGCTCACACATCTCTGGTTACTATGTCTTCTAACCCAATCAGAAAAAGTTTTAGCTCATTTTTTTTTTCAGTGTGTATATATATACTTTACTGTTATCTGCATTAGACTGACGAAGAACATATGCACCATTCTGTGTGCTGTGTGATTCTTCCCTGATCAGAAAAGGCACCACAAGCATTGTAGATCGTATGGAAAACCTCTCCAAGAATTAAGTTATGTTTGGGCATGATAAAAATCTAACAGTCCCATACTGTATCTTTTCTAACAGGTTTGTCTTAAGCATTACACATGTATTTAACTGCTAAAAAATCTATCAGAGCATAGGGATTATGAACGAGGCTTCATTAATTGCAGCTTTTGATGGGCACACCTCAGGCACAAGGTATAATTGGGCTTGCATCTCTGATGCTGCCTGAAGATAAGAGAAGTTATATAAAATATATATAATATAGCTGCATAATGTGCTTCACCTAGACATGCTTTAATTGTGTAGTGCATTTCTATTCTATCAGATATCATGGATGAGTATAAGAGCTCAGTGTATAAAGCAATGATACAATAGTAGCCAATGTATGTAGGTGTAGGACTCCAGTTGGTAGACCTGTCAAAGGGGTTGGGAATTTCTACTCACATTTGCCAAGGTCAAGGGTTTATTCAGAATGTTTTTGAAGCAGGGAACATAAAGATTTCCATAATGAAAAGCCAGTTCACTAAAGGGGAAAGGACATGCGTTTGCTTCTGGCAGCAGTTACCTTCTACAGTTATTCTATATGACTGTGTTTGCAAATGTTGGGTTTGTGAAACATGATAAAATGAAAGGGCTGTTTTCTCTGTTCGGCAAAAGCAGAATGTAGAATGTATTGCTGAGCTTTTATTCTAGTATAAATGCTAGTACTATGCTAGTATCATTTTATTAGCGATGTTGCCTCTGCTCTCATTAACCTCATTAGTGTAAGTTCTTTCTCAGCCAAAGTTAGTAATTACTGGACAGTAAACATGCCAGTGACTATGTACAAACAATTCTCTTATTAATAGCTCATGATTTTATATTTCAGGACACTATATTTTTATATTACTGTCTTTTGCTTTCATGAATATTATTTTGGCAGGAATCCTCAACATTGTTCCTTATTCTTGTTATCCAGAGCAATTTAGTATTGAGGCAGGAAACAAGTAGATGAGTTATACATCTGCTATAAAAGTAAGTGGCTGCTTGCTGGTCTCATGCTTATTTAATCTTATGTAATGCTTTAACTATACTGAGGGGAATAAAAACCCAATAATTTAGTCCAAGGCTCTTTCAAGTCATGTAGTCTAGCTGCACTTTACTCATTTCTTTATGTACTCTTTCTCTGTATGCATTCTTTTCATTCTTTTTTGTATCCTTCTTTCTTACTTCATTAACCTTCATTTTTCATCCATCTCCCTTTTTGATTTTCCACCTTACCTTTCTCTCTCTCTCTCTCTCTCTCTCTCTCTCTCTCTCTCTCTCTCTCTCTCTCTCTCTCCCATTCTCTTTCCAGCTCTGCCTCTTCCTGTGTGTGTGTATGTGTGTGTGTGTGTGTGTGTGTGTGTGTGTGTGTGTGTGTGTGTGTGTGTGTGTGTGTGTGACATTTGGCCATGCCCATGTGAGTGGCCGATGCACAGTCTGTGAGTTTAAGGAGCATTTGTCTGCTGAGAGAGCCTGGCAAAGAGAGATAACAGAGAATACCACACACCAAAAGTAGACACACATACACACACCTTTTAACACACAGGAATACTTCGGACAAATCAAACAAACACTCCACATGTAACCTTGCAGTCTCACTGGCATGTTTCCTGAAAGGAAGCAAACGTCAATACGTATTCTGTCTCAAAATCCACCTAAAAAGACACACACGCTATATGCTATCTTTGTTTTATCAAATGTTAATATATTCATACCAATATTTTAGTAGGTGCATCTTCCTTTCGATGCAGTTATCAGATAGAGCAATCATCTGGCAGAAGCACAATGTCATTGGAGACCAGAGGTGAATGAGCAGGCAGGTTTCCTCTGACAGGAAGGGACCCAACCAATCTTTCTAACCAAATTCATCAGAAAAGCATGTCAGAAAACACAAAGCACTTTAAACAGACTCGTTACAACAGCGTAAGGCCACTGCTTTAAGCTTAGAACAGGAATCTAAAACTACATTGGGTACAGACAGTTTGAAATCCGATGTTTTGGACAACTACAATAACACCAGGGAACGCCGGTTTAATTTTTTGGTGTGGAATATTTATTTACTGCTGCACACACTTTCTCTGTCAGTGTTGTGGCAGGAATATGGAGTCAGAATAGGCAAGAAATGTGTATGCATGCATCACATGCCAGTTCAGATATGCATAATGCCATCATTTCATTACTTTAGGCATTGAAGAAGACAAGCTGCAAAGGGACTGCAGGAGCTGCAACCAATCAGGACATGGGAACAAAAATGTGAAAGATTAAGCATAAGAGAAGCAAGTTTTAGGATAAATAAGTTTTGAAAGAAAACAAAAAAGAAAAGTGACCAAACATGGAGACCAAGTTTTAGTTTTGTTCTCTACACAATTAGCAGACTAGCTGCCTTGTAACAGCCCGGGAGGTGCTCAGAGTCCCAGTGAAATCTCCAACATTCACATCAGCTTCGACAGAATGTACATACGTGTAGTGACAACGTAACACATTTTTGCGGTTTTTTTTGTTCCAACTGGCCATTAAAAAGCCATCTGACTTTCCATATTTATGCTCTCAGGCCCCAAAGTGGTGTCTGCAACTCCACCTGCCACCCCCCCAACTTCTTCAGGGACCCAGCAGATGGTGCCTGTTTAAAAAAGCTCCAGTCACTGTGTGGACAGGGCCCCTACTGAGGTAGCATTGATCATAGAAATGGAGTGGAAATGACATTGATCATTCGTACACCTCCGCGGAGCCAACCGCTCATGAATGCAAAGCAACACACCGCAATTCCAAAAGAAGACGAAAATAACAGGTTGCTCACTGTTAAGGCTGCAAGGCAAGAACGGGAGTTTAGGGATTTACTTAAAGTTTGTTAAAATGACAAAAAGTTGCCAGATGCTAATATAGATAAACAAAGTCGGATTGCTCCCCGCTGGCACACACCGACTGATTAACACTGATTCTGTATTAGCTGTTTACTCCGAGTGACATGTAATCAACACTGCCACTAACAAAACATCTTAATCAAACGTGTTAATGAATGTATGAGCCTTTCAGTGGCCTTTCAATCCCAAAGGCCTGCTATCAATATTATGTATGAGGAAATTACTAATATATACCCAGCATACATTCCTAATTTTGTATGCAATGCTAAAGGAAATAGAAATTGAAAACTATATTTTTTTAAGGATTGGGTTTATTGGGAATATCTGAGCATACATTTACTGATAGATTATTTAAGTGTTTAATGAATAAGATAAAACATTTTGATTAGCATTAAAGCTTTGTTGTTTAATTAAGTAAGTAAAATACAATCACTCATTTTTGTTCACTGTGCCTAATTTTTATAATTAAAATTGTTTTTTATTTAATAACGAGATTATAACAAAAAATTGTTTGCTTTGTCAACATGTCATGCCAGTTTGGACCACATGGGGCAGAATTTCCCCTTTTATATTGACAAGTCTGTTCTACCAACTTTACCACACAGCTTTATTCCATGTGTTAATGTAATTGAATTAACAGAAGCATGATTTTAGAGTGGACATATTTGGTGGCAGGTCACCCTCTTTTTTTAAATAGCCAGTATAGTTTAGCTGACCTCATAGCCTGGGCTAGCCTGTACTGTCTGGACAGAAATCTGATAAGCTAAATCTTCAAAATTGTTGTAAATTTTTAACGCATAGTTCTACCAAATGCAGATTTTGTCATTGATTTAGCCCACACTAGCTTATAGATAACCATGTTTTAACCTTTATTTAAATATTGATAGTAAAAGTAAAAAAAAAAAAAACACCATTTAGGGAGATGAAAAGTTGGACATATACTGTACTGTGCAATGTGCTACTTTTTTTTTATTCCCATTAACAATAATCTTAATCGTTGCTATCACATATTTTAGCAATTAAAAATAATTGTAGCAGCTCATGATTTTTTGAAATTTTCATACAAAGCAGTACTACAGCAACAATAATTAATTCACTCTAAAATTTTACTATTAACATTACATTAATGCAACCAACATGTTTTACTATACTGCAATCATTTGCACAATCATTTGGTATGATGGCTTGAAGCATAGTGCTGTGTTTATAAAACCCTATTGTGTCTGGTTAAATGTAATTGTGATTGATGGCACGTTTGTAATATTCAGGATATTGATCCATGTTTAGAATTTCATCAAGAAGCACATTCCAATTCTCTGTTTATCAGACTTGGTCTCTAAAGCAGCCTGCGGCTAATCCCCTGCAATTACTTATCGTTAAAGGCTTCATAACACAGCAGCCGTTAGATTGAAACCTCCTCTCAGATTAGCTCCGTTATGCAGACACGTCCGTCAGCTCGAACGACTCGAACGCTCCACTCGTTTTGGAGGCTTCCAAATTCTGGGTTTATGTTGTATTTTGATTTAGTTGTACTGGAGTTCTTTTATCAGGACTGTTTCTTTCCTGAGTTTCGGAGAACAGTTTGAAGTATTTAAAAAGCTTGCATGAATCCAAACATGGGTTTCATATTAAAAACTCATTCGATCGAAGGAGCCATTGAAACACAGACAAGATTTAGAATTCTGACAAAATACTGTTTAAAATGAGTCAGAACGTAGTGGGTGTGGCCTAATATTATGACATGAGTACTTGATTGACATATTTGGTCTTGCACTGTTTAGAATTAAACACGTGCAGAAGACAGATATTCAGAATTTGTCCCCCAATTTGGTGCAAACCAACCAAATAATGGCATGCAAGTTAGCACAGTTGGCTATGCTTGCACCTGCTCATTTGCGTTCAGCCACTATTTGACCAATCGGTTGAGAGAACTTATTTTTGATGAGCAAAAAAAGCATTGTTATTGGTGGAGGTTTTTATATATATATATATATATATATATATATATATATATATATATATATATATATATATATATATATATTTAATGTTTAGAGGTATATCAGGTATGATTTTTAATATTTTTTCCCAGAATTCTCAGAAATATGTTTACTGTACCTTGCAAATTCCCACTCATTATTCATTATGTATTCCACATTGCATAACTAAATAAACTAGTTCAAAAAGTCGTCAGATATTTCAGTTCTTGTGGCATTACATTTTCATGTTTATTACTCACATCTTATGATTTGTTGATATTTCTAATTTGAATGTGAATGCCCTAAAAAGCTTTTTAGTATAATTTTAGGGCAAGTAGCCAAGCCCATTCCTTTCTGGTCTATTAATTCGACAGTAAGTTTTATCTCAAGTTGGATTTCAGAGTTTTAATGTGGTTTATACTAATAAAGGTCATGGTGAAAGCTGGAAGCACTATGTGCAGAACCGTGTAGAAATACTTTTATATTCTGGGGCAGTGCAGCATAGTCAGTCCACCTACTGCTAGCGTTTTTGGTTAGAGTTGGTTTGGAGGGACTTGGAGAACCCAGAGAAAAATCTTTTATGCTTAACTTTAAAGAGATAGTACCCTGGGGTAATGATTAAACCTTGGGACCCTTGAGCTGTGAGCCGAAAACATTACTTTCTTCAGTACTACCAGTTAAAGGCACTTTGATCTGAAAAGTGGCAGAAAGGTTTATGTACATAAGTGTGTTGTATGCATCGTTTTAGATATTGCACATGAACAATCAGAGTCTGATATCAGTCAGAGTGTAAATTTAAATATATAAAAGAAAAAGTGCTGTGCATGAGACGTGTTTGGAGTTACTGGTTTGAGTTCGACAGTCTGACGGCCTGCAGGGGGAATCTGTCCCACAGCCTGCTGGTGCAGGATCTGAAGCTGCGGTACCTTCTGCCTGATGTTTGCAGCCAGAGCAGTTCATGGCTCAGGTGGCTGGAGGCTCTGATGATCCTCTTTGCTTTTCTCACACACCACCTGGTGTAGATGTCCTGGAGGGAGGAAATCTTACCTCCAACAATGCGCCTGAGTGTCCAAACTACACTCTGCAGAGCTTTGTGCTTGTGGATGGTGCTTTTCCCATATCACAGGGTGATGCAACTACGCAGGATAAAATGTTTCCAGGATGTTTGGACTCATACTGAGCTTGCTCAGGTGTCAGTTTGAGCAGAAGACGATGTAGTATATACGAAGTTGAGAAAGACGGTCTGTTTTATTTGAGTCTAGCCTCAGATTTTTTGGTTTCTGGGGCATTCTGGGGTACAATCGGATCCAATCTTTTCTCCCATTCTTAGAAATAGTGGCCCTTTCTTTGTTATAAGGGGGACTGGTAATTGGATATAATTGAATTTAACGGCTTACTGGCCTTGTGGTCAAGTTATCGTTTTCTGACAATAGAACTGTGTGTGTGTGTGTGGTACTATGATGGAGAAAGTGAACTTAAAGCAGACCCCATTCAAAGCATGTCACAGACTTTTGTTCACCCTCAATGTGTACTGTAGCTCCACTGATAATCACTGACCATATCTCTACTGCCCTGCCAGTGGACTATGCTAATCCATCTACAGCCTAGCTTTTAGATTTTGCTGAGTCTTAGACCGGAGAGTGAGAACTATAGAGTTGAGGTCTTGCTCCCATTAACACTGCTTTGAATCAACCTGATTGTTTTGTGTGTAACAGCAGACAATTGGGAGTTTATCATTTACACACCCGATCCTTGCTTGATGCACCACTCCAGCCAGGAAGCAATCTTCTGTTAGTCGAGACTATGAAGTCATTTATCTTCGTAAATAAACTGTATCTGTCTCGTTTCGAGTGCAAATTTTAAGGAATATATTGAATGATTTAATTGGTTTCCTCAACCAGATCAGCAAAAAAAAACCTCTTGATCTTTGTAGATGATTTGTTTTCGCTCTTTCTATCTCCTGTGAGAGTCCCACCACTGCCTCTAGCTGACAGGATCCATTTGAACCCTGATGACCTTGTCTAAGGTGATATTAACAGGTTTCTTGGCTGCTAGCCCCTAAGTGACACACTCCATGAATTCATTTAAAGAGGCAATGCAGTGTACAAGCAAGGAGAACAAACCTTTTAAATGGGTGTAGTAACTGGAAGTAGTACCTGGATTATTACTGGCCGTTTCTTCTTCTTCTTCTTGTTTTTTTAAATGCCAAGATCAGACATCGCAACGGTTCTACGCTTATATTTCTATGGTCCAGAAAGCTTTAATTAGCTGGATTATTAACAGTTAGGTCATGCTCAAGTGGCATTTCCTGTTTTATGATGTATAAAGTTTTATTATCGATTGTTAGTGCTGGATTAAACCTTATTCACTTCCTGTACAGCTGATAAATATAAGTGAACCTAAATAGTATTGCAAGATTACGAAAATACGTGTTCTTAACTAGTCAACTAAGAGACTAGCTGTTCCTCTATGTACTGAACATTTCTGGGGGATTTAAACACCTAACTTGATAGGTTGTCATATTTCACTTCTGAGAAGTTCACTGTGGGTAAAGACATGCATGTGTTTGTTTCGTACAAGTTTGAAAATCCTCAATGCTAACTATCAAGCATGAGCCTGACAAAGATAAAACACCTATTGCAGAGTTTGTAGTCGATGAATAGTTTTGACCATCTTTTATTTTCGTTTTGAAGTTTTACTTTATTAGATCATGGTGATATCATGAGTAAATCTTTAATGTGGATGGAATTCTATTATTAATAAGTAATACGTTTAATGTATTATTTAATTGGATTAGTGGCATCTCCTTTGCTGTTTCCATCATATTTTAGATCTGATTCTTTTACCCATAGTGCACACACTTACAAAATAAGGTGTTCTTTTTTTTTAAGAAAAGATATTTCATCTCCAAATCAATTGAGACCACTGTAAAATAAGTTGCTATACTGAGTATTTGCTCTCTTTAGCCTTATATTCTGGTTTCCAGATGCGATACTCTCAGGGTAGTTTTCCTACTCAAAATCTCACTAATTAAAAGCTTATTGGAAAAAAAAAACAATCTATGACTCTATGAATATCTTAAAAAAAGTGTTTTTCTTCAGAGCCCAGCCAAATTGTGCAGCAGTTCTGAACTGGTCAATTTTGTCCAGTCAGGGAAAAAATACATTTAGCAAAAAATAATAATAATAATTTATGGTCACTGTTATATATTTTATTTCTTAATGTTTAAAAACTTTTAAACATTAACTTTTGCGACTTTTGTTTTTACTCATTTATTTAGAATACTAACCATAGGTACCCTGGTGGTCTAGTGGTTAAGATGCAGCGCTCTCACCGCTGCGACCCGGGTTCCCTGACCGATTCCCGGTCAGGGAACCATCCCCAGCCTCTCTCAGTGCCGGTCCCAAGCCCGGATAAATTGGGGAGGGTTGCGTTAGGAAGGGCATCCAGCGTAAAACACGTGCCAAATCAAACATGCGGAGGATCCGCTGTGGCGACCCCTAACGGGTGAAGCCAAAGGAAAGTTTATTTAGAATACTAACCCCCAATGTTTTTTTCCCCCTAAATCAGATTGCCACATAATAATTAAATAAAAAAATTTAATAAAAATAAATGATTAATAATAAGTTTTTGGCTCCTGATAAAAATAAGAGCATGCCCATGCACCTATGCATGTCTGGTTCCACCAAAATATAATTTTTTTTTAAAAAGAATCTTGAAACCAAATCACAGCTTTGTTGTATTCTCACCCTGCTGTAGTCCCAGTAACATTTTGCATTTAATTCAGCAATCTAACACCACTAGGAAGTACATAAGTGTCTTAATCCCTGTCAATTGGAACTCAAAAGAGGCATTAACTAAAGAGAAGTGATTAGCAGTTATGTCATTAGTTTCTTCCATTTTTTCCATGGAAACGGGGGTTTTCATGAGGTGAATATTGTGTGTGAACTGGTTGCTTTTGGATTGACATGTAATCCACTTTTCCTGCAGGCTAAGACATCCTCTGTCACTTGCTCTGACAAGAACATAAATGAGGTCTACTTCTTCCACATACTGTATTTGCTGGTGTAGGAGTGTTGGTATGCGCATAAAAACCGACCATTTTACAGGTGTGATGTTCATTTTACAGTGTAAACTCAAATATAGCGCAAAAAAAGAAAGAAAGAAAAAAAAAAGACTTTCAGTCTAGTGTGCCAATTCCTGCAGCTTTGTACCTCCAAACTGTCTGATGTGCTGCCAAGCTGGGCACTAAGGGTTTATACATGGGAGGAAGAGGTGTGTGTGAGAGAGAGCACAGGATGGAGGCGGGTTGAGAAAGAACTGCCAGTGAACTTAACATCAGATAAATGCCAGATAATATGCCAAAGAAATGCCAGGATGTATACAAGATCCCACCGAGTAGCATTGTTGTTTATTATTATTATTTCTTTGGACGGAGAAAAAGGGAGTCTTTTTTTTTTTTTTTTTTTTTGTCAAGTAGAAGTACGGCATATGGTTTCATCAAATGAGCTCACCTGTGATTCGATAACCCCCTGTTAAGATGCCCGGGAGCATAACACCCACAAACACACATTTCTATGTGTATAGCTTCTTCAGGAAGTGTATTGTCCAAACAAACACACATTTAATAGTGTGTGCTGTTTTTACTACATATATGCAGGCTATCGTTTTTTTTTTCAATAGATAGATGGATGAACGAATTGATAGATGGAGTTTAACTGTTACACACACTGCAGAGCTAATAGTCCCTTTGAGGCTCTAGGATGTGTAGTGTAGCAGTGAAGCTCGATATCTTTAGGGAGTTCTTTTTATGTTTTCTTTTCCCCTTCTATTTTCAGCAATGTCACTTTGAGAAATAACCGAATAACGTGCATAGTGCTTGTAACCGGCTGGAACCTGTTAGCATAAGGCAAAAGCTGTAACAGTGCAATACGAACAATGTTTTTTTATTATTATTATTGGGAATAACCATGCTTACCATGTGTTCCTCTTTTTGCATCACCAGTTACCGAGTTCCTACGAAAAGAAATATTCTTCAGTTCAAACCTAATGGTGCAAAGAGTTCCCCTCGATAGCACTGTTTGCTTTTTGGATTTGAAGAAAGAAAAATGGCCCTAGGGAAAATAATGGGAGCAGAATATTTCTTTCACTGACCCATAATGTGTAGTTTTCACCAAAACCACATCATTCCAGTTACCAAAATAATCAAATATCTTATAATACAATTCCTTTTCCCCCTCTTCATTTTTTTACCATTTCATAATGCGATTTTCCTATTGCAAATCCTCCTTGACTTTGCTTGAGTAATATACTGTATATTAAGGGGATATAGCAATAAAAATGCACAGTGGAGAATTTAATTGCTTACTGAAAATGGTTTATGAGAACGAGGGAAGGAGGAGGAGGAGGAGGATTGTTAGAAAAAAAAAGCTAGTGTATGATAGTGGAGAAAATAGCTGAGATGTGAGATATGGGGAAGGATAAAGGGTTATAGCTTCGACAATATGGGCGATGTCGTGTTAGGTAAGGTGTTTGCTTTAGTTTTAATCCATTGATTTGGTGAAATATTATTTTTTTATTTTCACTGCGTGCTGATTTCAGCCGAACAACCGATTTCCTGTCATTGCGCGTTCAATCCACTGGTGTATAAAGTACGGACTCTCACTCACCACAGAAGGCAGTAAGAAGTTTGGGGTTAATGTGGATGAGACAAAGGGAGTCAGTGATGTAAACATGACTGAGAACAGACACATTCCTGATCATCATCATCTTTTCTCTGCTTGTGTTCTATATGTGGATCTTCAGCCTGGATACATTCATTAGATAACAACATTTTTAATTAGTTTTGTATTAATATATATATATATATATAATTATTTTAAACGGCACAACATTTTTTTCCTTTCTTTACTTAGATATAAAATAAATAAATTAACTCCAGATATTTTTATCTGGAGTTAATTTATTTATTTCATATTTTATATTTTTAATCAGTAAACTTTTGTTTTATTTCTGAGTCTCAAATCAAACACCAAAATCCGCCATGATTCTCACAATTTACCCTCTGGGTGGTGTTTTGTGGGTTTTTCCCTCATAAGGGCGACACAAACTTAAATTACTGTCTTTATTGATCGTTCAGATAAAAACAATACATCATTTAAATCTGTAAAATGTCTATAATGTTATATATATAAAAGCTTCCTGACTTGACTTGAAGAGGTGCAGTTTCTCCGGTATCACCTCATTAACTGTCCGTGTGGAAACATAGCAAAGGCTCTAAATGATGTCCACATGTCTCTGCACTGATATAGCCTTTATATTTAATCACTGTACATATGCTTACATATATATCACATGCTGCACATATGATACATGTTTAACACCTCCAAGCTGCCAGTTTTGGGCACCTGAGCAAGCCCTTAACTCATTACTGCTCATTTAGTAAATAAGATCATTCAGAGTCACTCAGGATAAACACTTCCAATAGGAAGTGGCTATATCTTGCTATATTTGTCTCTATATTTTCTCTATCTAATTGTCTCTGTGTCTCTTTTAGTAAATGTCTCATTGTATATGTCTCTCTCTTGCTGTCTCTCTATTTGTTTCTCTTTCTTTCTAAAGTCAAGTCAAGTCAAGTCAAGTTTATTTGTATAGCGCTTTTCACAACAGACATTGTCTCAAAGCAGCTTTACACAAATCAACAGTGATGGTGAATGGTGTGAATTTGTCCCTGATGAGCAAGCTGTGGCGACTGTGGCAAGGAAAAACTCCCTTAGATGTTATGAGGAAGAAACCTTGAGAGGAACCAGACTCAAAAGGGGAACCCATCCTCATTTTGGGTGACATCAAGAGTTTGATCATAAATCTTTCAACAATACAGAACACTGGAGAGTGAGAACTAACATGATTACTGGAGTATAAGATTATAAGTGATGTTCTTTCTGCAGTCTTATACAGTCTATATGGTTAGTAGCTCCGAGTTTTATGAGCTCAGCATTTGTGATCACCACAGATCCAGCATCAGCTTCTCCATGCCAGAGCCTTTAACACTCCAGGAGGTCCAATGCCAAACTCCACACATGTAGCGGGATCCAAATGGCACTGGTACGTCTCTAGATGGTTCGGGATGTTTGTGAGTTCGGCATCTACTTCTTCAAAGGTCCGTAATCATCACGAGGTGGGAGGTGACTGGAGCTGGCCAAACCTCAGGGTGTCTCGGGATGGGGAGAGAAAGAGAAGCAGTGGAGAGGAATTAGCGTAGCTGCTGTTCATGATATTAACAGCACAAGTTGATAATGTGCATGTGATCAGATGTTCTGGAGCACAAGGTTATGATGTGATGTGTGTTATGTGTAGGCTTTGCTAAAAATATATGTTTTTAATCCACACTTAAAGCTGTGTCTGTGTCTCTTTCTTTCCTGCTTATTTACATGTCTAACAAAGTTTTAAGTTTTGAAGTAATGCCATTAGCGATCTATGATGAAAGACTTCTCTGGTTCGATTCTTATCTCTAGTTTCATATTGAACATTATAAGAAGTTTTTAAAAACAGAACAATGAAAGAGCATTAAAATTGGTTGCTGGCAAATCATGGTATATCAGTGGTGCAGGTGTTGGAGATGTGGTTCTTGTACCTGAGTCACTTCTCATAGACTTTGAGTTACTGAGAGAATGTACAGGAAGAAGTTTTGACCCTCTACCATCATGATCTAAGAGAAAACACTGGTCTCCTAACTATAGAAAAGCCAAGAGTCCAATAAGCAAAGGCTTGTTTGCGTCTCCTGTGTTGGTGTAATGGTCAGTGAAGTGGTCGCTGCTATCTGACTCACCCGGTTCGATTCCTACCCCTTAGCTTTCCTTTAAATTGTTTAAAAAGTTTTTAAGAACCAAAAAAGGTCCTAAAAATCAGGTTCTTGCAGGAAATCCTGTGGCTCAATTGGAAGAGCTTTACCTCTGGGTTAAGAGGTTGCCGGTTCAAACCCCGGGCAGGGTTTAAAGTAAAGAGTGTGGAAGGTTCCGGTTCCGGTGGCTGTGGTAAGGAGGGTGTCAGAAATGGCTGTGTGGAAGGTTGGATGTGGTTTCGGAGGATGTATCCTGAAGCAGGGGGGCAATATCCGGGCGTCTGCCCCCCCGGTGTCTGAGAAGCTCAAAACAGGCGGTTATGAAGCAAAAACGTTAAAAAAAGTATGGACTTAGTTTTGCATATATAGGGAAAAATTCTGCCAAAAACCTAAGTCCATACTTTTTCTGAGGCTGTGAAGCAGCAAGTATTCACAGCCTTTGTTTACAGTCAACTACCTCATTGCTCACCAGACACTACTTTCCACACAGCTTACCCAGTGTGGGGACAAGCCAGATTTGAACCAGCAACCTCTGAGCTCAGAGGCAAGGCTTTTACCACAAAGCCATGAAGTCCCACAACACACCTTCTTTTTTTGGGGGGTTTATCGTTTGTTTCATGCTTTAAAGCAAGAAAGTCAGACCAGACAGAAACACAGAAAGCAGGATTCGAACCCTGAACCCCACCAACAGCGAAACATCAGTCTTAACCCACTGAACCATCAGGAAGGAGCAGCTGCGACGGTTGTTTAGAGCAGGTCTATCTTTTCTTTCAAACCATCAACACAAGAATATAATGCTAAAGACAGACATAGGAAGCAAACCCATATCATGACTAGCAGGGACAAAACAGGATTCGAACCCTGATGCACACCATTAGCAAGGCACCAGCATTAACCCACTGAACCATCAGGAAGGAAAAGCTGGGAAGCTTGTTTAGAGCAGGTCTATCTTTCTTTTTAACCCATCAAAACAAGAATATGAAGATGTAGGAATCAGGAATTTAACCTACCTCATGACTAGCAGACAGAAAACAAGGTTTGAACCCTGACCACTAACATTAGCAAAGTACCAGCCTTAACCCACTAAGCCATTAGAAAAAAACAGGATGGGACGCTTGATTAGAGCAGGTCTATCATTCTTTTCAAACCATCAACACACTAATTTTACGCTAAAGAAAGATGTAGGAAGCGAATACAGATGTAAGTAGCACAAGTTTAACACACATTGTAAATAACAAGAAGAAAGCAGGATTCGAACCAAGAGCCCCACCACCAGCGAGACACCAACCTTAACCCATTGAACCATTGGTGAGGACAGGTGAGGAAGCTTATTTAAAGCAGGTCTAGCTTTCTTTTCAACCCATTAAAAACAAAAATATATCGCTAAAGAAAGATGTATGAAGTGAATCCTGACTGGCAGACAGAAAGCAGGATTCGAACCCTGAACCCCACCAAAAGCAAGAAACCTGATTTAATCCACTGAACCATCAGGGAAGACAGGCTGAATGGTGGTTTAGAGCAGGTCTATCTACCTTTAAACCATCAACACAAGAACATAAAGCTAAAGAAAGATTTAGGAAGCAGGAACATAATCTACATCACAACTAGCAGGCAGAAAGCAGGATTCAAACCCTGATCCTCACCATCAGCGAGGCACCAGCCTTAACCCACTGAACCATGGAAGAGATCAGACTGGGAAGCATGTTTAGATGAGGCACAAGCCTTAAACCACTGAGCGACTGCTGCTGAAAACATGTGTGCTTTTTGGAGGGTTCATACTTTGTTTCATGCCAGCGCAGTAAGGAAGATTGTGCATGTAGGACTAGCTTTGACACCTTATCACCAGCGTGGACTATATTAAGGACCATGTTCAGGCACAAGCCTTAACCCACTGGGCTACCACAAAAGTGCCTTTTTTTTGGTGGAGTTATCTTTCGTTAAAGACCAGGAAATCAAGAAATTAATCCAACACAGAAAGGAAATGTTTTCAGAGGGAACAAGGTCCAGAAGTTTTATTTACCAACACAGCAACCAGCTCGACCAGGAATCAAACTCTTTAACTCATCCTCGTGTGAATACTGACATTAACCCACTAGGCTATCTATCTATCTATTTGTCTATCTGTCTGTCTGTCTGTCTGTCTATCTATCTATCTATCTATCTATCTATCTATCTATCTATCTATCTATCTATCTATCTATCTATGATGTGAGGTCCAGTTAACAGCTAAAACAGGTAGCAGTAATAACTACTTTTTACTTAAGTACATGTCAGAGCCAAAACTTCTTTACTTTCACTTAAATAAAAACGTTTAATCAGTACTTCAACTTTTACCCGAGTATTTTAAAACATGAGTATCTGTACTTCTACTTAAGTAAAGGATGTACGTACTTTTGCCACCTCTGCTTTGCTATGACACTCAAAATCTAGCTCAGGTGCATCCTGTTTCCACTGATCATCCTTTAGGTGTTTCTGCAACTTGATTGGAGTCCACCTGGACATGATTTGGAAAAGCACACACCTGTCTATATAAGTACCACAGTTAACAGTGCATGTCAGAGCACAAACCAAGCCATGAGGTCCAAGGAATTGTCTGTAGACCTCTGAGACAGGATTGTATCGAAGCACAGATCTGGGGAAGGTACAGAAACATTTCTGCAGCATTGAAGATCCAAGTGAGCACAGTGGACTTCATCATCCTTAAATGGAAGAAGTTTGGAACCACCAGGACTCTTCCTAGAGCGGGCCACCCGGCCAAACTGAGCGATCGGGGGAGGAGGGACTTAGTCAGGGTGGTGACCAAGAACCCAGTGGTAACTCCAAAATAGTTCTAGCATTTCTCTATGGATAGAGGGGAACATTCCAGAAGAACAACCTTCTCTGCAGCATTCCACCAATGTATGTATTGAGTATAGTGGTAAGACGGAAGCCCCTCCTTAGTAATAGCCACATGAGACCCAACCTGGAGACCAGATTAAACTCTTTGGCATGAATCCCAAGCCATTTCTGTGGGAAACCAGTCACCGCTCATCACCTGGCCAATACCATCCATACAGTAAAGCATGGTGGTGGCAGCATCATGCTGTGGGGATGTTTTTCAGAATCAGGAAGTGGGAGAATAGTCAGGATCGAGGGAAAGATGAATGCAGCAATGAACAGAGACATCCTTAATGAAAACCTGCTCCAGAGCGCTCTAGACCTCAGATTTTGCCAATGGTTCATCTTCGAACGATCCTAAGCACACAACCAAAATAACCAAAGAGTGGCTACAGGACGACTCTGTGAATGTCCTTCAGTGACCCAGCCAGAGCCCCAGATCTCTGAACATCTCTGAATAGACCTAAAAATGTCTGTGCTCTGACGCTCTGTGAATATTACCCGGATGCTACTCTTTTCAGGGAAAAAAATTAATGGAGAGACACGTAGTTGAAAGCTTTGACACATTTCATGCATGATGTGTAAATATCTATCTTTCTGTCCTACTTCCCTCTCACTCATTCGTTGCATAGTGTATCTTGCACACCGCTGAACCCTCAAGGTGATAAGTTCCACCTTGACAGATAAAATAATTAATGAAGGCAATAAACGTATCACGCAGGCTCAAGGTAACAGCTGAGGAGGCTCGTCTTGCAGGCGGGAGAGTAATGGTTCCGCCACTCGGCACATTGCTCAGTACGCTTTCCTAGATAACGTGACAGTTGTGGTTTTTAATGCCGCATCGCCCGTGGTTTCAACCACTGGATAAACAGTGCTATAAGATGCCTGTCAGCTGAATGGCTTTCATAAAGAAATATAGCTTGAGCTGCTCTTGAAATATAGCTTTTAGACCAAAGGTGGTGTGTTTAATTTTTTCACTCGTGGCAAGCATGACAGCCTGAGAAGTATTGTTGAGGTTTGTGTACAAGGTTCAGTGCTTTTTAATTTCATTATGATCAACTTTTTCACACTATTTAATTTTCTCTTTCTCGCTTGTCTCTTATGGTTATGACTGGGAAAAATATGGAATGTCTCATAGCACAAGAGACTGTTTGGCTTTTTGAATACTTTGCAGATATCAGCTCTGTTAAGAATAATGAAATTAGGAAGGAAACATGATGAGACTTAATAAAGGGGGGGACTAATAAAAGATGAGGTGGTAGTTTTCCAATAACAGCTTGAAGTGGTTTATTTTTCAAAGATTGCAGTCTTATTTTAAACCCATTTTTATTTCGATTACATTGAAGCAAGTTCATGCTACTTCTTTTAACTGCAGTAAACAGCCATTTCCTTGACAGCATCTTGTTTTATTACCTTGTTGTATTTTGGTCATGATATGATTCTCATCGTTCTTTGTTTAAATGTATGCTCCACACGAGGGCAAAAATACAATACAAATAAATATGTATTTGTTCTGATGGAAATATTTCAGTAGACGTGATTGAGGCAATTTTCCTTGTCCTTCTAGTCACTTGAAATCAACCAGTGTAGCAGGAAGAGGGTAGGAACTAAACTTCCCAGCAGCCCCTGCATGTCACGTTACTAAGCACACACACCGGTTACTTGTTTCACCTCAATCAGCACCGCTAGTTAAGTTCAAGTTTTTATGCGTCTCTTGTTAAGCATCTGTTGCCATTTTAGTTTTGCCATGCCAGTGATCCCAGGTCAGATCCCAGGTCAGATCCCATGTCAGATCTTATGTCAGATCTGAACACTTGCCTTCATCTTGTTCCTGTTTTCTAGACTTGGTTTTAGTTTAGAATTTTTGTCCCTTGTGTTTAAACTTTTTTCTCCTTTACTTGTTAGCAATAAAAGTCTGCACTTTATTGCATGACAAAAGCATATGGCGATTCGCAGCATATACTCTACATCGATTCCCAAACATTTTAGCTTGTCATCATTTTGTTTTTGGATGATTGTCAGTCAATACCTTCACCAATCATTTAGCTTTTTAACTCTCTACAGCAGCCCTGTAAGTCACTTGGAACATTTAGTAGAGCAGCTATATGTGAGTCAAGATCCTTTGTTTAACATATTCATGGACAAAGAAAGTTCAGACAGCTGTTTTTAAACCCTTATATTTTATACATTTTATGCATATTGACCACCTTGAAAAAACTTCAACCTGTATACTCTTCTGAAAACGAAGAGCTGAAGGATGAACTGGCATAAGACAGGTTTTATGCTTTGAAGTAGTGGAAATCCTCTCTTGCTATAAGCTCTTCAGGGTGTGTGAAACTTTTATTTATTTATTTATTTATTGTGCAATAGACTGAAGATTTAATAAAATGATGCTTTATGCATATTATTTTTTTTTTTTTGGATGAGCAAATAAATGAAGAACTTTTAAGCGTTAGAGTTTTACTTAGATGCTTATTAGTTTCAGCTATCGGATATGACACATTAGCATAACAGCACTGTTGGAGAGCATTAATTTCTCATTACTGTTAGTTTCAGATTTTTCCTACTGTGATTTCCTCACTATGGAGGACACAATACCATGAAACCAGAGTGAAACTCTTGATGCTAACACCAGTAGCAGACATTAACACTGAGTGTTGTGTCTAACAGAGAGCTTTGCTTCATTAGCTTGTTTGCAGCCACAGTGAGCATTAAAATCAGATAGAAATCATTTAGTTGTGCTATTGACTGGTAAAGCCCTCAGGCTGCAGAGTCCGGAGATTCAAAACTGAACTGATAATTGCCCCCCCTTTATTTCCCAACGTGTAGTGATTTCAGATTGTGCTGATGGAGGGAATGGTTTATCGTTCTTGGCACTGTTTCGGTGGTTCTTGGCAACGCAAACGGCAGCTGAAGGAAATTTGGAATGCGTATAATCGAGTAAACATTAATAAAGGAGAGGAAGAGCAATGAGGTAAAATCTGTGTAATTCAATTTAGTGGAAATGTGTTTGGAAGAGAAAGCCACAAGGGGATAGGGCCTTGAATGGGTTTTGCATTTAAACGTGCAGACGCTCATGGGCAACAACATTTCTAATGGTCCTCCTGAGAGTGGTGACTGCCTTACCATCGTCAGGTTTCCAGAATAAATTGCCAAAATGTCTGATGCAGTACCTGTTGCGTAGTTTGCTATTGGCTGGCTTTACATTAGTCTAATTTAGAATGCTTGATAAAAACGTGCATCATCAGCGCATTTAAATAGCTACTGGTAAAAAACCAAAATAATTAGTTGCTTATTAGTGTGTGTCTGTGTGTGGTATTCATGAATCCAAGATTAATAAGCAAACAGATGGTGGGGTGGGGTGGGTTTGTGTTTCTGTGTGTGTGTGTGTGTGTGTGTGTGTGTGTGTGTGTGTGTGTGTGTGTGTGTGTGTGTGTGTGTGTGTGTGTGAGAGAGAGAGAGAGGGGGTCTACATCTAGTGCTATGTCAATATGTGGATGGATAGCTAAGGAGCACAAAATTCCAAAAAAAATTATAATAAAAATGTAAAAATAAATTTGAGGAAAATAACTGCAATAAATACTAATTGTAGCATGTTAAAGTAGGATGGATGGATGGATGGATAAATACAATATATGGGCAAAATGTATTTGGACACCTCACTTTCCCAGCCACATTTGGTTCATCTCCGGACTGTTAACGAACAGTTTTGTATACATTTGTATATCATGTCTTTGTATACTGTGCATAAAGCCAGCTCCATGAAGATGTGATTTACATGGGAAAAGATATGAAAGATATTGAGTAGCCTGACCTCAGACCTACTGAACACTTTTAGGATGAATTGGAACACTGACTGCTCCCTTGGCCTCCTCACCTAACATGATTACCTGACTTGTGGTACTGAATGAACACAAATTTCCACAAACATACTCCAAAATCTAGAGTGGAGGTTAAGATAGGAGCAAATGGGGCCCAAATGTGGAATTAGAAAGAGAGAGAGAGAGAGAGAGGAGAGAGAGAGAGAGAGAGAGAGAGAGAGAGAGAGATAACGTTCAATAAAAAAGTAATATTATTTAAAAAAAAACCAAAGGGCAGAAAGTCAATAAGCAAAGACAATACATAATTAATGAACACAATTTATTTACATAAATGATAATAACAGTAATTATTATTAATGTAAATGAATAAATTAATTAAATACCATTGTGGGATCCAAAATTGTGAATTGTCTGAAATATATTATTTGTGAGTGAAGACTGGGTTAGTGAGGGGTAATAGGGGGTCTGGCAACATTTTTCCAATTGCAAAATGCCTGTTCTTAGGTCGGGGGTAGTCTTTTGCTGTTCTGTAGCACATCCATGTCAGGGTTTGACAGTTGCGTTCCAAGATGGTTTTTCTCCTGAACTCGTTAGTAAAGACTAATTTTTTTTTTGTTTTGTTACTGTAGACTTTATGTGAGCTCAGAACACTCTGTCTATTCTACTCTGACCTACCATAACAAAAATGACATTTGGTTTTTGTTTTCTCTTAGTAGATAGTACACAGGGTCTACAGGTGGGATTTGGAGCTCAGCTCAATGAGCCGAATGATCAGCATACAGTAGCTCATTTAACCTAAGGTACTTTATATTCCTCACCTATGTCACTATGTTTATCTGTTGACTTATCCTGACCCCCTTTTTTCCTCCAACCAGAGACCAAGCTTCCTCCTGAATTGTTTAATTGAGAGAAAACAGCTGTGAAAACCTCTACACTCTCCCAGTTCCATTCAGTCTTCTAATTAATTCTGGGAAGGTATCACAGGCAAATTAGCCATGAACAAAACGTGTTACACTGAATGAATCGTTGAACTATTTAAATTTCATTATTTCATTTTGGTGATGAGGGAGGCAATTAGCTTTTCCTCAGCTCACAAGCTTCTTGTGAAGCTCTCTTAGAGCTTATTCAAGCTTAATGTTAAAACACTTACACATGCATGCGCGTGCACACACACACACACACACACACACACACACACACACACACACACACACACACACACACACACACAAATTGCATTTGAACTTTAATTACTTAGAAGATTGAGTACGCAGATGCCTCTGAATATTAATGAGCGAAACGTTCATTGTGTTTGATAATAGCCAGAATGAATATTAACTGCTTTTAAAAAAGCAAAATAAAATTGGAAGGAAAGTCAGGAAGAACTTTAAAAAAAAATTTATTTTACACACAAAATTGTAGTCACATTAAGATTTTCTTTTTTTTTTCATGAAATTCTTCATGGATTTCCTTTTTGCACACACTCTGTTTTGCACACACTCAGTCTGTTTGAATATCAGATATTTATTAAACATTTACAATGTGGTTCACTTTATGACCGTTTGAGCTTTACCAACAAAAAAGATATTAATAGACATTTTTTTTGTAATATATAGAATTGAAACGCTGCTTTTGTTAAAGATTAAATAAACCCAATGTGTCAACGCAAGCATGGCGAGCAATGCTGATGTCAAAAGTAAACACAATTAATCATTACAAATGGAATTTACCTTTGCGTCTAGCAGACGGCCCACATAACCACCCACAGAATGAGAGTCGTATCCATTTCGAGGACACATTTTGGCGATACAAAAAAAATTATTGCATTCGACTCTGTAAGTGCCATATAATACATTACCCTTGAAATAGTATGATTTGCCATCATTTTTTTTTTACTTGTCCTGTTTGCGTTTGAGAGTGTGTAGGAGTATAAAATGTCAGGAGAGTGTTGTAGAAACAAAGCATTAAATGGCAGAGATGGTGTAATATCAGTGACATTTGGAAATAAATTGTGCATGATGAATTGGAACAGCTTGACAACTGTTCAGAAAGACATTGAAAGCCAGCACCGATCCAAAAAAAATGAATCAGCGGATGAAGGAATAAACTAAGTAAATAAAAGAACCCACTAAACCTTTATATAACGTTTAGAAATAGGTTATAAACGTTACAACAAATTTAACACGGACTTGTTCGTTTTCTGATACCAGGCTCACATCAGTTTTGAATATGAGACTGAAAGGGCAATAGGAGTGCAGCTTTTCATTCATCATCTCCACACTGATTCGTTATGATGCATTCCCTCCTCTTCTCCCGGACACCTCGGTAAATTATTAACGCGTTTTAAATTACACTCACGTCTTCATGTAATTAGAGAGAGCACATTTGAGAGAAACAAAGCGAGCAAGAGAGATGCATCCATTATGTATAGACCTGGGGAGATGTATGTTTGCCTTCATCAAGCATTATCACTGAGATATCTTTTAACCAGCTATATTTACCATTATCCCACCCCAAGCCGGCTTCTTCCCCCAAAATCAAATTGGAATCTTCAGGAAAAATTGCTGGTATGGGCAAATTCTCATTTTCCTCAGTGAAATGAGATTAAGTGCAGTGATTCCTAATTCTCGTTTTCGTGATTTGCACTCACTGGCCGAGTGCCAAGCATTTTTATGAGCTAAAATTGGTATGGTTGAAAGGCTAAAATGATCAGCCAAGCATCTAGGATATTGCCCGTAAATGTAACCCGATTTTATCTGGACCAGCTTCGTGCCTCCTGACAATTTCTGCATTAAGAGCTAATGACAATTGATTGTCGGTGTCTTGCTACCCATGTATTTTCAACATTTGTTTCCTATAACTTGAAATGCATCGGGTTAGTAGTCCCGATATAAATCAGCGAGTCAGCGATATAAATTGGGTTGACTTTCCGATGAACCCACCGATGACGGAGCAAAAACGGATAACGGCAGACTTGCTGTATAATGAGCTACCGCTTAAAGATGCTTCTGCTTTAGTACTGTTGGGACTTGAGTGCAGTATTTCACACTATTGACTATACTATTTGTCGACAGAATTGGCCAGTTTAGACAGACAAAAAATGGAATGGAATGGAAATTTTTCAAAGCCTAAAAATTGCAATATGATGTTCCACCAAGTCTTTATCTAGATTTTTTTCCTTCACGGAATCTGCTTTTATACAGAGTCTTCCAATAACTCCATTTATACATTTATGCTGTTAAAGGTTAACCGTGTAATTGAGGGCTCAGGAGTGGCAGCTTAGTGGTGCAGCGATTTGAACTCGTGACCTTTTGATCAGAATTTCAACACTTCAACGACTGAGCTACCATTACCACTTATTTACCTCCTTTTGTTTTTGTTGTTGTTTGTCTTAGGTGCCAGATTGTGCAAGAAATGACCTGCAGAAAATGGACTATAAATCCAATGGTTTTGTGGACACACGACAATCATATTTTGCCCTTTTCTACACTGTGACCACAATGTTGGGAGCACACAATTGCATAGAATGCGTTTGTTTGTTGTAGCATTATGATGTATAACTGGGACTAAGAGACCTAAATCAGTTTTAGCATAAAAGATGCCCCTGTGCAAAAAGCAAGCTGGTTAAAGATACACATTTCCAAGGTTGAAGTGGCCTGCACAGATCCCTGACCTCCACCCCATTGAACACGTTTGAATTAAGGTTAGACTGTTTCCCAGACCTTGTCATTTGACACCAGGTACTTGACCCCATTAATGCTTTTGTAGCTGAACATTTAAGTGCTGAAATCTATTTGAAAGTGTTGGTTATTGTAACAGAAAATGCCGTACTACATCTGAAACGGGATGTTTAAAAAGCACTTGGATGTGAGAGTCAGGTTTCAAAACCTTTGGCCATAGAATGGATCTCTCAGATTTTCCATATGCATTGATTTAGGAGTTCTACACTTTTTGCACACCAAAATGGTTGTATTTCAGGACCATGATTACAAAACACTAAATGCATTGGCATTTGTTTGATCTCTTAAAGAACCTTGGGATGCATAAACCAAGGCAGAAGACAAAGCAGCACAATTAAATGGTTGATGGATTGAAACACACTTTTGGCAACTGTTAAGACTTAAAAGGAATGTATTAATGGAACCCTGGTGCTACTCCATTTTTCTTTTTTTTTTGTTTAATCTATTCTGGCTCTTTACATTTTACAAAACCATATGCTCTAGTGCTGTGCTTTGAGAGAGGACCATATGCCTGAGGCAGTCCTGCAAGAGTTCTGCATAGTACTTGTGCTCAGCAGGAGGCCTGCTAGAAAGAAGAGGACTCTGAGTTGCTGAGCACTTATGCTGATGAATGAGGAGAGAGATGAGTGTAAGACCTGCAACAGTGGTGCTGTTTGTTTTTTCCTCTATATCTTACCTGCTTTTGCCATCCTCTGTGCACAACCAGAATTGCAGCAGCAAATGCCTAACATCTGGTTGGTGTCACATGGTGGACAGGACCCTGCACAAACAAAATTATTTATTCACAAAAGAAATAGTACAGTGAAGGACATGGAGGTCCCTTGCTCCCATTGCCTAACAGGCTAATGTATTCATATCGCACAATAACCACCCATTTCTGGTATACAGCCATACTGCTGGTGTTATTTTGATATTTCCCATAGGATCATTTGTGTATGCAGTAGGGTGTCTTGCCCAGGCGGGTGTAAATGGCACATGAGCCCCTCTGGTTGGAGCCATACGGTGCCTGCAGCTGCCTGATTATCACGGATGTTGAGCAAGAGGGCAGATTTCCAAACATGTCCGCCTTAATGATAAAATTAGGACCGCACCACCATCTGACACTCCATAAGCCTTGGCCAATCACAGTCTGGCAGCTCTCTGAGTCACCATCTTGACAGCCAAGGCTTCTCTGAATGACAACAAATAGCTGTGTCGGAGAACTTGTTTAAATCTCATTTTGATTTT
Source organism: Silurus lanzhouensis (assembly GCA_039877035.1). NCBI lineage: Eukaryota > Metazoa > Chordata > Actinopteri > Siluriformes > Siluridae > Silurus > Silurus lanzhouensis. Next base: position 1,380,540 of record JBCEWE010000287.1, read on the forward strand.
GAATTCATAAATACATAATATTGCTAGTGATACACAAGTTGTGTATTTAGCAGGGGAATCTTTTCTTACTAATCCACTGTGTTGCGTATTGGCTTGGCATTATCCCATTTGTCTTTTTCATATTAACATCCTTATTTATGAGTGATTGAATATTTGTGTAAGCAACGTTAAGATGTACTGCATTGTCCCCTCTGTGGCAATTACCTCAGGCATGCAGTGAGGCTGTTAGTGGTAAGAAAATAAAAGCGAGCTTCTTGAGATATTGTTGGCTGGATTCTGTGCTCTACTGTTTAAACTATGGCCAACAACTCAATTACAGATTTCCAAATCAAAACAAACAAAAAAAACACTCGTAGTGGGTTATAATGTTGTAGATACCACTAAGCATAGCACCAAAGTCTAGAGAATGATACCTGCTGCTGATATGTTATTAATATCAGGGCCGTTTTTTGGATTTTTTGACACCCAAGTCAAGATACCGATTGTCACCAGCCCCCCCCAGATCCACGACTCCACCCCCCCACACCATACAAATCATTTTCAACCTTCAAAAAAAAAGTTACACATTTAATGATCATTGCAGAATTGCATGGATTCAACAACCACCCCCCAACTCGCCTAGTTTGCCTACGTCTAGAAACGTTACTGGATTAATTCCATCCAACACTGACAGTGATAATAGCATTAAAACCAAACTGATTTGCATTGTCTTGATTTGCCCTGCAGCATCATTCTAGGATCATGTGACATTTAATCTTGCAAGCAGCAGACAAGTGAGTCCAAAGGTAGCAGGGTCCATGTTGAATTACATGTCTAAGAAGATTATTGGTGTCAGTAGGCCCACTGCAAACCGGGCTGTGTTGGGTATGACTTTGTTCTTTATTGAGACTTTCAGATTGTTTTATGCACTACAAATTAATGTGAAGTAGCTGAGACCCCAATTCTACTCAAGACTCCTTAGAGCAGGGCTGTGCAATCTTTTTCACAAAGGGTCAGTGTGGGTGCAGGTTTTCATTCCAACCGATCAAGAGGAAAACCTGATAGTCATTGAAAAAAGAAAAAAATTTGACTCAAACAGGTAGAAGAACTTGCTGTGGACTTGTTTGGTTGGAATGAAAACCCGCACCCCCACGGGCCCTTCATGTAAAAGATTGGACACCCCTGCCTTAGAGGGATAGGTGTACCATGGTCATATGTTGTTCTACTTAGCAGAAGAGGTAAGGTTTTGACTTATTTGCACTGTGCTCGCTTCTTGTTCAGTATTGCATGCATATAAAAAATATGGGGAAAGAAGCCTTTCTTTTTCTGTAAAATACTTCTAATAGCTTAACAAATTGAGCTTTAGGATGCAAAATTCCATACAGGTAACAGACAATGAAACAACGTCTAGGATTTTCCGTTTGATTTTCTAGAGTTTCAGGAGACCAGAGCAGAGATATTTGGTGGGTGTCTGTAGCTGTAAGGTTAAGGTGTTGCAAAAGTTTTAGAAAGTGTTGGAGATATTGGTCTTGTTGGGACTTTAAAGATTACAAACGCTATGCAGGATAAATCAGGTCTTAGGGGCTGGTTGGCAAAAAAACAACAACATCGTAGTAAAACCCCTCGGCAGGTTTTATAAGTTACAGCAGTGCAATTTAGCTATAAGATATTAGGTATCTACAAATTCACTCTGGATCGGCAAGAAAGCTGCTCACAAAGCTCTTCCGCAGTAATGGGCAGATAGGCGGTTGTTTAAATCCTCTTCTGTGATTTTAAGGATGGAGAGGTGCTGCTGTAGTAGACCAAGTGGTTTCATGATGATGGATTTCAGACCCAGATCCAACCATTGGTGTCTAAATGCTATAAAAGGTTTCTATACGACTTGCACAATGAGATGTGGGTTGAAATAAATGTAAAAGTATATTAGCAAAACCGAGGAATTAAATGACAAAAATGAGCAGGCAAGTGCAAAGTCCAAGCAAAGGCAAAATAATATAATCTAAAATATAGAAGTAATACTGACCAGAAGGCATAAAACATGTGTAATAAAATAAGCCTGGGATCCTGGACAGTGGATGTTGAGTAGAGCACTTTACAAGTTATTTGTGGATATGGATTTTCGAGCACAGAACACTGCCGATATATTCGGTTCTGTTTTTGGCCTCAGTCTACCTGCAATCATGCAAGTTTGAAATACAACAGATCTTTTCGAGTTATTTTATACCTTTCAGTGGTTTTGAAGTCAGCAGTAAATTGAAGGGTTTGGGCAGGTGGGTAATTTTCAACTGGAGGATTTAAGCATTCTAAAATTACAGAGCAACTTTCATCACGTCTTTTTATCCCTCTTTGGGTAACATTAGCAACTAGTTGAAAAAAGGAAGGAGAGTTTTTGTTGCTCCAACATATTACATTTGTGTTTTTTCTACAACAGATGTATTAGCAAGGTTTCTATTTTTGAAATGTTCAATATAATCGGCAAAACAAGGATCGGATACCTGTGCGCTAATGGGTCTGAAAAATGTCTATTTCAGGAAGTGTTTGTTATTTCGGGAGTGAATTGAATCAAAATGTTCTACATTCAGCAAGCTGTACCATTTGTGATTTTGCTACGCCAATGTCAAGGATGGTGGTGCCCATCCATGCTGTTTTTGAGTGATGGTTTTCTTGTTGTTTTTTCCAGCTTTAAGAGCGAACCTCTTTGTCTTGTTGGATTGTTGATTAGTGGTCAATGTGTGAACACGATCGCTATGAGCTTGGCATACATGTTTAATTCTGATTGCTGGCCTTATAGAAGAGACAGACATATTTCCCCGGTTAAATAGGTTACGCCCTGTTGGGGTAGGATTTATCGAGGTTTTCGAACTCTTTTGCTTTTATCTCGAATCTTTGCCCGATCATGGGGAAACTAAATAGTTTTACACAGAGAGAGAGAGAGAGAGAGAGAGAGAGAGAGAGAGAGAGAGAGAGAGAGAGAGAGAGAGAAAGATCACCTAGAAATAAAATCTCAGTTTAAGATCAGAAATTTATTTAGACAGGGGAAAAAAAGCTCCTACTGCCAAACAGTTATGTGTGTGTTCCATAAGTACTCCAAAGAAAAAAAAAGCATTTGAGTGAGCAATGGCCTTCGGGAGTTGCGCCGAATGAAATGCTTTTTTTTTTTTTCTGTCCCCCACACCTCTCTTAAGAAGAGAACCTTTCTTGCTTGTTTTTTTTTTTTTTCCGGTTATCTTGTTTCTTTCTTATTTTCTTTCTATTATTTTTTACTTTGAGTTCAAACTCTGACATCCGTGTCTGCCCCAGGATGTCTGTCACAAACTGCAGTCCAACGTTGTGACAATGATTTTTTTTTCCCTTCCCGTGCCTTTTTATGACCTCGTTTTTTCCTTTCTTTCTTTTTTTCTGTTCTTTCCTTCAAGGTCTGGCGCACCTGACGTTAAACAGCCAAGGTATGGGTTTGTTCTGTTTTTTGCTGCTCTTTTTTTTTTCTAAGTGGAAAGCAAACAACACACACACACACCTACACACACACACACGAAACCAAAAACGCTCCTTTTGCCCAAACTTCCTCTATACAAATCCTTCCCTTTCTCCCCACTGTTCTTTTTTCCTACCCCCATTTCCTACCCAACCCTTCTATTCCCTTTCCCCTCCTTTCATGTATCCCCCCTTCATCTTGTTGACTTCGCCCTGTCCGTCAATCTCTTGTCCTGTACTCTGGCCTTTCTCCTGAAGACACGCCTTTGACCGGAACTCTCCCGACAAAAGGTAATGCTGTTTTATTTTTTTTTGGTTTGTTTGAAATGATATGCTGCACAAATGTCATCCGCTGCTGAATTATTGCTTCTTCAAATCACTGAACAAAAGGGCGAGTGTTTGTGTTTCTGGAATGCACAGAGTGAGTTGAAACTTCTCTGTTGTCATTCTCATTGTTTGGCATCATTAGACAGTGTCCAGCAATTTCCCCCAGTTACCAGAACTGCTAGAATTAAAGGTTTAGCTGTCTCGACTTCTTTAACTAATCGATTGCATGTTCAACCACAGATCACAAGACTGAGCTAATTGCTTTGCACTCATTACCATCTCTGACTGTCATCAAATAATGACTAATGCTCTGTATGCTGCTTTGATCATTGTAACCTAGATTGTACAGTTAGAAAAGTTTTTTCTGCTCCAATTTACTTTGACCGAACATCCTTCCTTTTCTTCACCTGACCTTTATGTGTGACGCTGATCCACTATACTGACCTGTACACCAGCTCCTAGCCAAGCATCTCCTGTAGCAATGAGGTTATGAAGGTCATGTGTACAGGTATATGCTTGCGTATGGAGAAAGATGACCTTTTCCCAAGCCTTTGCTCTTTCTCTCTCTCACTCACTTACTCCCAACATCCTCTACATACAAAATACTGCAGTCTGTTTTCACAGGACACCATGTGCAGAAGTGCACCAGGCTTGGTTGATTGATAATTTTTTTTCTTTGATTACAATTGACCTTTTAAAATAATCCTGCTTGATGATTTAATTGACTAAAGCTAAAACAAACTGACAGTCAGAAAATGTTCTAACTTTATGTTGAATGCCACCACAGACATTATGCTAATTAGAGACAGTTCACTGCCTATAATATAATACAGAATATCCAAAAAGAAGTATTTGTTAAACCTAATTAGGATTCACATATATTGGGTATATATATTTTACTGATATTTAAGGCTAAATATAATCATTATAATATAGTATACATTACTTTACATTAGAACTGCAGAATATCTACACCAGTTATCTGTGATAAAAAATCAGAATATCTATCTAAATCTAATCCTTCTTTTCTATTGCTAAATGGGAAAATAGTCAAGAAAGTGCATAGGAACTGGCATATTGGACATATTGCTATTTAGATTGTAAAATGTACATAATAGTATGTTTCCCCTTTCAGTTGTAGCTTTAGAACCAAACTGCATTATAGTTGTTGTACTCTGATTTATTCATTAAAAAAAAAAAAAAAACAGTTCAACATTTGCAATACAAATGAACGAATGCATTAACTGAATAATGAAGTTGAGGCGTAATGGTTTTACTAAAAAACAATGTCCAGCACAAACAAAAGGTAAAAAACAAAGAATCAACAAAAATACAACAATTAACATGATAGATAGATAGATAGATAGATAGATAGATAGATAGATAGATAGATAGATAGATAGATAGATAGATAGATAGATAGATAGAAACTGCATAATTTATGACTTTATGAAGATCACTCAATAGAACTAATATGTAGGAATTATCTATTAATATTCATAAATCAAATGTGCAGGATTGTTAAAGTTTGATTTGTTTTTAGTTCTAAACAAATCCAACACTTCCCCTTACCAGCATGATATTTTATACGATTTGCATAATGTAAATTAGAAATATACAATGTCTGAGACGTTGTTTATCTGTAAGAGGTTTCCAGAGATTGGTGTATATAGAAATTCATACAGATATTAATTAATATTTGTTACTGAATTTAGTTACATAGTTTTAAAAAGTAATTTTTCAATAGTAGTAGTATCTAGATATTGAGTATATATAGTAATTTGCAAACTTGGCAGAACTCTTTTCTTTTTTTTTTTTCTAGTCCTGTTCTCACATTACCTCATTGTGATTCACAGCTCTGTCTCACTCTGACCTTTGCTCCCAGACTATTTATTTTGCTTCCTCGTATTTCTGTGTATTTACTCTCTGAATCGTGTCAACTGTTTACTTGCCTGCCTTGTGCTCCAACAGACCAAAGCACTGAGAAGGTAATTGGACATGCTGGAGGAATTGGAAATCAGGAATTAAGAATGTTTCCTATTTCACATACGGTTCTTTGGTTGCAGCAGTTACTGCGAGCCTAAGTTGTTATTCCAAACCATGCTGATCTTCTGTTTGTTACCTGTAAGGCGTGATTTTGCATTTCCTAAAGGTCTGAGTGCAGCGACACGACAGCGGACACGTCTTAAAACCATAAGCCGATCACACTTTTCAGTCAGCTGCAAAAATCAACTGCAGTCATTTAATTCAGTGTTGTTTATCTTATCAGAAATGTATTGTAACACACTCCGTGTATTTGGGTTCCTAAGTTTTTGAAGAGTGACACAATTTTCTTCATTTGCACAACAGCAATGAGTTAGAAATCTAAAATAACATCTTGTTCTTCAATTAAAGGACTGTATATTGAAGGAAGGTATCTGCAAATTCAGCCACTCCATCACCTCCGCACTGGACATGGAGAGACAATTTAATTGAATGATCACAGAATGTTGCTGAAGAAACAAGAACACTGTCATGTAGCGAGATTTATCATTGTCAAATCCGCAATTTAGAGATGCATTTGTAAAAGTAAATATAGAGGATTCCTCAAGATGCACATCACTGGTGATGCTCTACAGAAAGGCCAAATTAGTCTTTTCTAGATAATATATAAAAACCCTGCACAGTTCCTTAAAAATATTAGTTTTTTGACAGATGAAAAGATCTCATACCAGAATTCACAGCAAGAGGAGCATGGAAAAGGAAAGGCAGGGCCCATGATCCAAAGCATACTTCATCCGGTGTCAAAATTTAGAGGCAGGAGTATATACAGGTGTGTCACAGGCTTTATATACTCCTGATAGAATCAGTCACCTGACCCTAAACTAATCGATACATTTTATTATTACTGAGAACAGTACTGAGGGCAAAAATACCCACAAACAGAAGTTGGCTTCTAAAGGCTTGGCATTTGATGTCCATGGTGTCCAAATCTTCAGGCAATTATTAAGTGCAAAAGGTTTTGCATCAAAATATAAACACTAATCCTAATATTTACATTTGTTTGTTTGTCCAATTAATTTGAGCCTGTGGAAATGAAGAGAGTATGTAAAAAAATAAACAAATGCTGAAAGTCTTTATGCCAATCATGCATTGATTGCTTTATTTTAAATCCGTTGTGGTGGTATACAGACAAAACAATTACAGAAAATCGTCACTGTCCAAATACTTATGTACCCTTTTTATGTTTTTTTTCCCCCTATTTTTAATGCATTATGAAGGCATGGTTCTTTCTTTCAAAGTCCATCTTTTCAAGAGGATCAAAAGGTGGAAAAATATATATTTATATACTGTATATATTTATATACAGTACAGACCAAAAGTTTGGACACACCTTGTCATTCAAAGAGTTTTCTTCATTTTCATGATTATGAAAATTGTAGATTCACACTGAAGGCATCAAAACTATGAATGAACACACATGGAATTATATATGGAATTATATACATAACAAAAAAGTGTGAAACAACTGAAAAATGTCATATTCTAGATTCTTCAAAGTAGCCACCTTTTGCTTTGATTACTGCTTTGCACACTCTTGGCATTCTCTTGATGAGCTTCAAGAGGTAGTCACCTGAAATGGTCTTCTAACAGTCTTGAGGGAGTTCCCTGAGAGATGTTTGGCACTTGTTGGCCCTTTTGCCTTCACTCTGCGGTCCAGCTCACCCCTAAACCATCTCGATTGGGTTCAGGTCCGGTGACTGTGGAGGCCAGGTCATCTGGCGCAGCACCCCATCACTCTCCTTCTTGGTCAAATAGCCCTTGATGCCTTCAGTGTGACTCTACAATTTTCATAGTCATGAAAATAAAGAAAACTCTTTGAATGAGAAGGTGTGTCCAAACTTTTGGTCTGTACTGTATATATACAGTATATATAATTATTTAATAATTACTGAGCTGTTTTGTTGAGATTTCTTGTGTTTTTTAATTTTTTACATCTTTGCTGATTTTCTCGTTTTAATTTTCTATGAGTTTTGGCCTCGTATTGTTCGCATTTGCATTTTATTATAAATATTTTAACCATGCACTTGCATTGGTTCCAGCTATTGTACATTCAGCACATTACATAAGGATCATTTGCACAGGCTTACAATATATATGCATATGTATATGTAAGTATGCTATATAATGCATTATGACAAAAAATATGCATGAAAAGTTTGGATTCAAATGACTTTTAAACAGATTTTATCCTTGTTAAATTTCCCTGATAAATAATTCAGCTGTTAAAATGAAATAACGCCTCACAGATTAAACAGCAGTAAAATCTTAAATCGGTCTTCTGTTAAAACGATCCAGCATCGTCTTCGATATTGTTCAGGTACAGTATGTTTAAGACGGCTACAGTGGTGGAAGCCAAAAGGTCAAAAAACACGACTCCATCCAGTCAATAATGCTATATGGGTTTAGAATAAACGACAGGATTTTCAGAGGCCCGAGCCACCTTACTATTTTGCACAGGTCAGCACTGTGTGTGTGTGTGTGTGTGTGTGTGTGTAGGGGGAGACATTATGTGGGCATTAGCAGAACCTGAGCAGTTAGAGTGCCCTGCCACGAGCCATTAGATCAGACTAGGTCCCTTTTTGCACATCGTGGCATTATAGACGTACCACGAACACAGTGCTGGCACACACCTACCAAAGAAAATCGATGCTTCACGTTTCACAAAGCCTGTCCTTGGTGGGCATAAAGGGTGAAGCTGGAGCATCAAGAGCTGATCAGTATCTGTCCTTTGCTTAACCCTTCTCTCTGTGTGCCTTTCTCTCAATCACTTACTCCGCTTTACTTCTTTCTCCATTGCTCACTTTTTCTTTTTTTTTATGCAGCCCACATCATTGCTGCACTGCCATTTTTAAATATTAATGCACGTCTCAAATTGAACCACTGTCTTGGCAGCACATAAGGTCATTGTTCTATCCTACAACAGACATTAAACCTTAAACGGTTAGAAAAATGCAGAGATTGAAACAATTCTGACCCGTTTCAGAGAGCGATTTGGACTAAAGCGTAACTGTTATGACATTATGTTAACTTGTATTGTCGATAATGTATAATTTGGGAGAATTTAGGGCCTAAAATGTAACATACACTAATATGTAAAGTGATTAAAACCCAATAAGTACTAAGAATTGGGATATACTGTATTAGACAGCCTAGTGAACAGTCAAATTAAGACAGATAGTAAACATACAGTTCTTGAAATTAATGTGTTGGAAACAGAAAATTGGACAAGTATCTTAAATAAAATAAATTCTATATATTTGCAAAATTTATTGCAGTCAAAGGACTGAAGACTAAGCTTAAGATAAATTTTGGAAATGTTTTCTCAAATGTATAGTATGTTTATTGTTATTATTTTTACTATTAATAAATGTATAAAAATAATATACTGTAGTTATTAGGTGTTCATATTTTAACAGTGTATACAGTATTATACAGTATTCATTACTGTGTAAAAATCCTTCAATCTGATTGGCTGCCAGGTGCTTCCTTAGTTCAGGATTCTTTTGATGTAGATTCAGTACACTTTCCCAGTGTTCTTATTATGTAATAAAAATGAGCATCATTGAGAACTTCATGTCTCTCGATGGCCTTCAGTCTATTCATCGGGTGCTGCTTCTTTCTTAACTTAATAAACTATTCAGTAATGATCTACAAAGCAAAACACTCTCTGGGTGACCTCTAGCCACAAAAGCCTCAAAGCTGCTTTTCTGACGCCGAATAATCTAGGAATGCTTTTCTTAGTGAGAAGATCTATTAAATGTAAGGCGACAAGTAGACATTTTTTTATATAGGATTTTAGTCTGTTAGCAAGAGTTCACTAAGGCATTCGAGCTTCAAGAACACTCAGAGTTTATCTCCGTTCTGCAGAAACGATAAATGAATCATGCATAAAGACAGAGACTGGCACAAAGCAGTTGATGTGTCTGTGTTATGCACATTTGTGGCTCCAAGGCATGCATGCACACACACACACACACACACACACACACACGCACACACGCACACACGCACACACTCACACACACAGCGTCACAGTCACAACGTCCTTTGCCAGTTTTCTCTTTCCTATTAACCGTCCTAGTTTCACTAGTGAATGCAAAACCAACTGCTTTAATCAGCTTGTAAAAAGATTTGTCTGTCTGTCTGTCTGTCTGTCTGTCTGTCTGTCTGTCTATCTATCTATCTATCTATCTATCTATCTATCTATCTATCTATCTATGTCTGTCTGTGCTAATTGCGATTAATCATATGATTGTAAAAATTTTTTTTACTGATGCGTCAAGTCTCGAAGCAAGCACTAAATTCTACCATGATGCACACATCCGGCAATTAAAACCGTCCGTGTTGAAACAAAGCAAAAGTTTCGTTTCGTGTCCTGATGATTTACATAATTTAAAACACCATAATTACTGTAAAACATTTACATTTTGTCTTCATGCTCTATGTTAAATTTGCTTTCACTAATAATTAACATACATACATAAAGCATACAAATGTATCTATGACCATGTTGATTATAGTATTAAAAACTTAAAGAAGATCAATTTAAGGCACATTTAAACTGATAAAAATGTGTAATTTTGTTGTGATTAATCGTGAGTTCATGCATGACAATCATACGATTAATCGCAACTAGCACAGACATAGATAGATAGATAGATAGATAGATAGATAGATAGATAGATAGATAGATAGATAGATAGATAGATAGACAGACAAATCTGTGTGTGTGTGTGTGTGTGGCGTATATTATTGTAAGAAATGTGCATGTTTAGTTTTCCTTCCATCCATACTTTTTTCCCTCATTCCTCTTTTGTCTCTGCCTGTTGAAATCTGTCTATTTACATTCTGCCTGTCTGCTCTTTATTTTTGTTTTTATTTTGGTTATCCATCTATCACTCCAACCATCCTCCGACCTATTTATCTACCCATGTGTGTGTCTCTAGAATTGTACAAAATCACTGCACAAATAATATCATAGGATTTAATAATCCCTGGTAAATGACATTGCTGCTTATATACTGATGACATAGGTGAACACAGGTGTGGTTTTGTGTTTGTGTGTTGCACTCTGTGTGTGTGTGTGTTTCTGTATTTGCTTCACAGCACAGCATATTTTGGCAGGCCAGTCACGAAATCCTATTGGCAGCCTCACTTAGTGAAACTGATGGAGCAAATCATACTCACTCTAAAACTCCCACACTACAGTACACACACACACACACCCACACACACACACACACACACACACACACACACACACACACACACACACACACACACACACAACCAGCAAAAGTGGACATTGACTGCAAAATCAAAACTATTGCAATATAGCCTATAACTTGCATATAATGAATAAATATAAATAAAAGCCTGAGATGGACTGGGATATTATTGAGGGTGTATTTCTTCTTCCTGCCCAGTATTCCAGGTATAGCCTTTGGTCCATTATGACCCTGATGAATGAATAAATGAAAGTTAAAAAGAATCCAAAAATGTATATATTTATATATATATATATATATATATATATATATATATATATATATATATATATATATATATATATATAAACGCAATGACATTAATTAGAGTAAGTAAGAGTAGGATATACCTTTATTCGTCCCACTGTTACAGCAGCAAAGAAAAGGAAATCCATATATATATATATATATATATATATATATATATAATAATAAATATATATATAATATATATATATAAATAAGAAATGTATAAAAAGAAAAAAGAGACCATGAGCAAAGTAGTCACGCAAACAGACATATTGCACACAGGTAATAGTGCACGGTTTTACAATTTCTGTTATTGCCCATGTGTTATTTAAAATACTTTGTTATCATTGTTATTGCAGTTAAACAGTAATAACAGTGTGTATTATGGTGACTGGTTCACTGGAAGCAGCTTTGATTGTAAAGTTTGTTTAATATTAACAAATATAGTAAAACAAAAGGAAAGGTTTAAAAAAAAGGCATTCCAGATTGCTCTGTGCTGTGATGTTTGTGTCTCGACATCATTTCCTCTTTTAATTGGATAGGTGTATTTACCCCTTTTCCATGCCCTCTGCCCCAATCCTCCTTCCTTATTGTTTTTTATCCTACCATTCTTATATATTAGTTCCCATTTTAATTAAATTTGGCCCCTGCGGCTCTTTGCACAGTAACATTCCGATCTCATCTCTGCATGCCGTAATTAAGGTCGAAACAAGCGGAGAGGGGCTCAGAGAGATACGGGTCATGTGGGATGCTGCTTTGCTCAAGCCGTTAGGGCCGATGCTGTTTCGACCGGTCTGTGGACTATTAATCACAGTGACCCAGTATGACAGAGAAATGCTTGCTGCTGGATTTACGTTCCCTCATCTTTGCCCTAAAAATGACAGATTAAGTGCTGAGGGGGATCTCGGGGGTTGGTATCAGTGTTCCTAAGAGAATCCCAAGAGGGTGAATTAGCAACATGCTGTTTTTTCAGCAAAACCAGAGGAAGTAAACTGAGAGGACCAGGGATGTTAGAAACAGTGGCACAGAATAGCACAGTGCATGCTGTTGAGTATATCAAAATTGTGTAAAACACACAGTATAATAGGTAATAATGCTGATTTAATCTCCAACTGGTGAGTACAGTAAATGGGACAACATTTAGGAATCTATATTAATAATAATAATAATAATAATAATAATAATAATAATAATAACAGAACACAGTACAATTACAGTACTTCAGATTGTCAAATTTTGCCAAATGCATTGACAGAAAAAATGTATGTTTTCAGGGTGCTAAAAATTTGAGATGTTCTTATATACATTTCAGCCCTACATGCATGCATTAGTGTGTAGTATGTCTCTATTAATTGTACTGTATAGGATTTCTTTGGATGCAATGGCATTCAATATTCCCTTCACTTAAACTTGGAGACCCAAACCTGCAGAGCTCCAGCACAAATTACGTGAAAATATAGTTTACATATTCTGCAGTGGAATTCAATAGAGTTGAGGTCAGCGCTCTGTTGCAGGCCAGTCAAGATCTTCCTTTGGGATAAATTTGGAACACTGACTGCACCCCAGGCCTCTTCAGCCTACATTAATACCTGACATCTTCCCAGAAGAATAGAGGTATTCATCATAGCAGGAAAGAGAACAGTGGCTAACTGGAAGTGTGGTTCATGGGGATAATCCTGACACAATGTGCCTAATGATCAATTCAATTCATTTTTATTTGTATAGCGCTTTTAACAATGAACATTGTCTCAAAGCAGCTTTACACAGATAATGTGGTGATAAAGAATGAATACGATGTTGTTTAAAAGTGTAAGTTTGTCTCTGATGAGGGAGCCGGTGGTGACTGTGGCAAGGAAAAACTCCCCGAGATGGCATAAGGAAGAAACCATGAGAGGAACCAGACTCGAGAGGAAACCCGTCCTCATCTGGGTTGCACCGAATGTCTATTAATTACAGATAAACAATGTTGAGGTGTGCAGTGATAATGATCAGAAGCAAACTGTAGTCCTGAGTAAGTGTAGCAGACTAATCACATTATACATCTCAAACAAAACCAATGTATAGGATATCTGAAATGTACAGCTTAATACTGTAAGATATTTGCTAAAGTCTCATTCCCCTCTAAAATGCAATTTGAGGCCAGAAAGTAAAAAAAACAGAATTTGATCCAGCATGACACAGAAAGGCAGTAGGCTGTAGTGATGTACCTCGCACATTATAAAAATTACAGCTGAAGGAAGGAAAGTAACTGAGGGCGTCGTGCAGGACTCATTTCTCACGAGAGCAGGTGTTAAAGTACCCAGTCTCTCATCTCTCCAAGCCTTGAAGCAGCTTTGTAGGTAAGAGTGAACATGTGTTGGTCCCTTTCCTCCTTCAGCCTCCTGTGATAAATTTATGACCCAGTCTCTGTCACACACTCGTGCCCACACACACACACACACACACACACTCACACTCAGTCTCTCTCTTTCTGACTTGCACTAAATAATTTTTTTTTCACACACACACCATCACCTGTGTATTAGGCGAAATCTCTTCATAATTACAGTCCTGTGAAAAGGTATTTTCTAATACTAGTACTAATTTTTGTTTTTTTATTTTTTTCACAATTAAATGACTCAAATCTTCAAGCAAATTTTACACAATTTACAAGATGTGCACAAAGATAAACCGAGTAAATCCAAAATGGAGTTTTTAAATTTTTATTTCATTTAATTCATGGTTCTGAACTTGCAAAGCCCCAGACTAATTTTACTGTTAGATTGCAGGACTTTTTATAAAATGCTATGTTAGTTTTACACCAGATGCAAAAGGATGCATGCCTGGGGTCTGGAAGGTTTGGACAGCTTCTTTCCCTTTAATAAATTACATAAATGCATTTTATATTTACTCAGGTTATTATTGTGTAATCTTAAAATTGGTTTGATATAAAGTGTGAAACATATACAAAAAAAATCAGGAAGGGGCAAATACATACGACATGACCTCTTTTCAGCAGATTAAAAAAAACTGATAATCACACAAAAAAAAAATTGCCATTTTTTCAAGCTGATAAATAATAATTAGTTCAGTGTTACTATAAGCAGCAATGAAAGTGATCATTCAGCGATTGATAGACACAAACAAAAAGTGCACAGCAATTAGCTTACTAAAGTAACCATAGTGTGAGGATTAACCAAAGCAGTATTTCCCATGTCCTCATTTGCTCACAAAGCACTAAAACCTCAGTGATCACATTGTCCCTTACATGCACACTCTATAAACGCCCTTGCCACGTGGTGCGTGATCTCGGTTATTCTTGTCGGTGCACGTGGCCATTGTTGTTGTCGACTCGGTTGTAAAGCCATGATTACATGCTCAGCCTTTCATTCTACTTTCTTTTGTTATGGACTACTGGGGTGTTTTCTGGCAGAACAAGTAGAGATCAAGTATAAAAGTCATCTCAAGGGTTCATAACATGTCCTGTTGGTATATAATAATACATAATAACAGGCAGCATTCATGGACCTTTCTGAAAGTACTCGACAAGAAAAGTGTGAGCACAATTTTCAATATTGAAAATGTTACTTTTGAAGGCATTTGGCAGATCCCCTTATCCAGAGTGGCTTAAATTTATCTACAGCTAAGAAGCTATGGGGTTAAGTGACTTGTTTAGGGGCACAGGAGTGGCAGCTTGGTGTGGCTGGGATTTGAACTCATGACCTTCTGATCCAAAGTCCAATGCCTTAACCACTGTCTTCCCTAATATGTTATATAAGGAATATAAGGTATACAAGGAATTGTGAAGAAACATTAGTAAAATCTTAATTATTAATTATGGACTTCACAAAAGTAGGAGTATTAAGAGTAGTAGTGATGATTTGTAGTAGAAGTTCTTGCATTAGTATTTGCAACATTACTAGTAGTAACTATAAAAGTAGTAGCAGTATTATTAGCAGTAATAGTGGTCCGGGTAGTAGTATAGCGGTGTTTACTATTTATTTTGAGTAGTCTTGTATTAGTAGTAGTTGTATTACTATCTGTGATAGTAGCATAATATCAACAGTAGTAGAAGTACTAGAAGTGCTTTAGTAGTAATACTATTGTTACTAGCGGTGGTGCTAGTAAATCAAATAAACAGGAAGCAGAGGTGTAAAGAGTACTTGAAAATCATACTTAACTATTCCAAATTCCAATATGACTTAAGTAAAAGTATTCGAGTTTCTGATTTGAAGAGTACTTGAGTATTGGACTCATATTGAATATAGGCTCAAAGATGCATTAGTCTTCAACACATGCTGGTGAAAAGCCAAAAACAGTGAGGTGAGGTTTTATTTCCTAAATTACGAATCAAAATATACATGTGAACAGCGCATTAACCAAAATCAACACAACAGCCTCTTCAACATGCCAGAATGAAACAAAGATCAAACAAGTCGTTAAAAAAAAAGAAGAAAAGCAAACTTTTAGAAAGGTATCATCAATGAACAAATACATTTCTAGAATCACGTCACAAACTAAAAGAAACATTAGTATTCAATGGACAAATACAATTAAAGCAAGTAATTTTGGATAAAGTAAAACCAATTTTCCAGAGCTGACCGATTGATGCACATCTCAGTCTCAGAAAGGGGCAATATTTTTATTCAACTTTAGCAAAAGCTGGTTCTCAAAGATTTTCTTTGAATTTATTCTAGCTCTGTTTGGGCTAAAAAAGGGCAGCAGTGCTAAAAAGTTGCTCACATGCAGCAGATATGGCCAGCGGTGTGTTTAGCCCAGGTGTATATGTCATTTGTAATTTAAATGTCAATTAAAATGAAGTGAAGTAAAAAGTACACATATTGAATCATAAATGTAGTCGAGCAGAGAGTAAAAGTTGCTTATATCGTTAATACTCAGTAAAGCTAGAAAATTGGCAAAAAAAATACTTAACCCTTACATACTGTTTTCAAATTTGCCCCCTAGAATTTGACTTTTTTTAAAGTGACCCAAAATACATGAAAAAAGAAAATATTTTAAAATATACTTTTGCACATTTGCTATAATTAATTTCTAGTTTTGGGTCAGATTTGACCCGTTTCTATCAAAATGAATTTTAGATTTACCACTGTGTGTTAAATCAAGGAAAATGGTTGGAATCTTGAAACTGTGAAACTGTACATTGCAGGAATGTGTGTATTTTTTTATGGCACAGTGGTGACAGTGTTCAAGAGGGAGCTTGTAATTGTCCTCAAAACTGTCCGTCTTTGAAGGGTCATGGGAGAATAGTTGTACATAGTTAAATAATAAATCCCAACAGTTCTGGAATGTTTTTGCCTATGTTATGTTTTTGTCTTTGGTAAAACAGGACCTCATGTTGTGTGATGGTAGATGTTTTTCTCCAAAAACCAATGGTGTAAAACTTTACTCTTTCTGTACTCTGAAACTTTATTTAAGCATTACTTATTATTAGGGTGATATTCATACTGTAAAGGCATGGAATATGAACAGGATGTAAAGGTTAAATATAGGAACAAAGTACATTTACCCAAATACTTTACACCACTGACAGGAAGTAGGGATCTGGCAAATGCATTTTTTTTTTATTGTAAGTGCTGTGAAATGTTCTAATGGTTGCCCTTCACATACTCTATTACAGGCAGATTCTACATTTGAGTGGTGCAATCATCTGCCATTAGAGTATAATTACTGTATGTTCTTCTCCCTGAAGGAATTTAAATCATTCACCTGATTAAGACCACCTCGTTTTTTTTTTTCTCTCTTACGCTCACACTATTACAATCCCACACAAAGTGTCTGTCATTCATTCACTTCACGTGCACAGTCTTCTGTCCTTATCTTCTTAATCTTTTATGTTCTAAAGGTACCATCACACCCTGCTATAGTGTTGTTGGGAATGCATTTCCACTTTATGAGGTTTTGAGCCTGAAAAATAACTAATGACTAATTGTGGTCGCATTTTTAAAAGTCCTTTTGGACAGAGACAAACAATGAATGTGAAATTCGAATTAGGTTTAGCAATAGTACTTTGTATTATGACCAAAGGAATAAAATACAGGCACATCACTTATTTTTCATTAACCTTGATAAATGTTTGTTGCTCATTATTTGGGTCTTTTACTTTATACTCAGCTTCATATTCTTTAAAAGATGTGTGCTTACCCACTTTAAGGATTACTGCTAAACAAGCTAACACCATTTCTAAACACAAAACCTCAGCTTTATTTAAAGCAAACACAACCTACTCTTACAGAAAAAAAAAATACATTTATTTGGAGCCCCATTACACCACAGATATCAAAGTTCCACATTGTTTCTGAACAAAAATAATGGTTTGTTTTAAGGCAGACCAACAACTTGGTCTCACTGGGAAGAAAAGAAAAAAAACAACTTAATTGCAGCACTTTTACGCAAGGAATAACAAAGTCCTGTCAGAGGCACAATAGGTTCAAAATGTTTCACTTTTAATGTGTAGTGTTTCAGAAGCATATTTCAGAAGCCTCGGTTTTATGTAGGTGAGGTTAAATTATGATGGGGAATAATATTACTTACTTACTTACATTCAACAGTTACAGCACAGTGATATGCATATGAACATATATATTCAAAAATGCTGCTATTAAATGTGTATTAAGGTGTGAAACTAGGTTGAACATAATGATTGTATTTTGCCCAAGTACATGATGAACTGCTACATAGGTCCCCTTGTGGTCTAGTGGTTAGGATGCGGCGCTCTCACCGCTGCGGCCCGGGTTCGATCTCCGGTCAGGGAACCAACCCCAGCCACTCTTAGGTCCCAAGCCCAGATAAATGGGGAGGGTTGCGTTAGGAAGGGCATCCAGCGTAAAAACGTGCCAAATCAAACATGCGGATTATCCGCTGTGGCGACCCCTAACGGGAGAAGCCGAAAGAAAGTTTTTTACATATTGAACTGCTACATACAGTTAATGACATTAGTGATTAAAATCACATAAAATAGTAATAACATTTTTAGGTTGTATGTAAATGTTTGCATGAAACAACTATCGGACAGATTGACAATTTATATTTTTGAAGATTGATACGTTTTAATACGATTTTCTACAAGAAATCGATCAGGCATAACTTTTTTACCACTTGCCTAATATTGTGTTGGTCCCCCTAATGTTTCCAATGCAGTCCTGACACTGTGTATTCCTTTACTAACACCTTTCTATCAGAACCATTGTTAACTTCTTGAGTTATTTGAGCTACAGGTGCTCGTGTTTTGGTTCGGACCACACGGTCCAGCCTTCGCTTCCCACATGCAGCAATGAGTCTTGGCTGCCCCTCGACCCTGTCGCCGGTTCAACACTGTTCCTTGCTTCTGTGGACCACTTTTGATACATACTGCAGACCAGAACCATCCTACAAGAGCTGCAGTTTTGGAGATGCTCTGACCCATTGCCAATCTCGCTCAAATCTTCACACTTGCCCATTTTTTCTGCTTCTTACATCAACTTTGAGGACAAAATGTTCACTTGCTGCCTAATAGATCCTATTCACCAACAGGTGCCATGATGAAGAGATAATCAGTGTAATTCACTTCACCTGGCACTGGTCATAATGTATGCCTGATCAGTAAATATAGAAATAAAACACTGTATATATATAAAAAAACACTGTCAGGAGGGTATAAAACTGCTAGCATAGATTGTAGATTCCCAATTCTAATAATTGTTTAATCTCAGAATATTACCTTGGTAAAAACGAACTAAACAAACTTGTAGCCAAATGAAACCTGCCCAGGCAGTGACTAAGCACGAATAAATGAAGCCCTAATGCATCATATAGTATGGCATGTTTAGCATGGCCTTTCTTTGTCTTAAAGCTAATGCTAATGTTAATTTATTTTAACCTAAAGTGGGCTAGGTAATAAGGTTTTTTTAGGTTCTGTGAGCTTTATAATTACAGTAGTAACCACTACTCAATTTGGGGAAAAATTAGCACGGTTGCTGTGTCTTCCAAACACAGTATCACGGCATTTTGTGATATAGTCATGAACTCCAATCTATTGATTTGTGTTCATGGACTCGAATTTCCCTCTTTTCTTTATGTCACTCAGCACGACTGCCTCCGCATGGCTCTGCCTCCATAGCAACGGAGGCAGAGGATTATGGGTAATGCTGACAGAATTGCCTTTTTTCTGCCAATTTTATCAGAAAATAAGGCAAAAAATATTCAGTTAGGGTTAGGGTTAGTGTAAGGGTTATACTGTAATAAATGTGTGCGTCTCTAATTAACACGGTCTCCTTAATTAACTGGGAGAATATATTTACTGTATTTTGACTTGAAGGAACCACTGACGATGGTTTATAATAGCGAGTAGCTTAAGGAATATAAAGCAATAAAATGAAGGATAAAATCTCCTGCTTAAATTTTGAGTTATACTTCTTGAAGATTAAATAAATCAATAACGAACGAAAAAAAACAAAAACAATACAGCGTCTGCGATATTCAGTGGCAAAAAGAAAACCAAAAATACTTCCTATTGAAATACATTACATAGAAAATCGTCCTCAGTGACACGAAAAAAGAGGGAAATTCGTGTCCAAAAACACGAATTAGTAGATTACATGACTATATCACGGAATGCCGTGGGACTGGGCAAGCCTTCCTGGATTTCGGCCCGGGTGAATCTTTGTGTTAAGGAAAAAAAAAAAGGTAATTGCAAAGCAGGATTGCTTTCGGTTCATTTACATTTCAGTTGAAGAAATTGTTCCCCCAAACAGTTTCGGAATTCGTTCATGAATTCATATTGGAATCATATCTGTATCTTTCTTTGGAGCGATTTTTGATGTAAAGAAAATAAATAGTGACTTGCACTTCCCTTTGATAGTGTCTCACTTCCTGAGCGTATTTAACACCTCGCAGCACATGATTAGTTATCCGAGGGGAACAGGCAAGGCTTAGCCGTGTCTTTTGTGCAGTCTATTAAAGGGAGCTAAACACCGATTTGTTTAATGGACTGAATAATCACCAAATGAGTTCAGTGGACACCATTAACTCAAGTCTGTCACTGGTTCTTTCATTTAATGCCATATTTGGGTGGTATACCAATGCGACACGCTCTTATGGTTACATAATCACAATCGAACTTTTACAATCTTTGTAAAAGTTTACTGTAAGTGATAGCTCAGTGGTTAAGGCTCTGGGTTACTGAACAGAAGGTTGGGGGTTCAAGCCCTGGTATCACCAAGCTGCCGATTTTGGGCTCTTGAGCAAGGCCCTTACCCCTCTGTGCTCCAGGTTTATTGGCCGACTCTGCACTCTGATATGCGATGAAAGAATTTCTCTCTGCTGTAATGCATATGTGACAAATAAAGGCTATTCTATTCTGCTCAAAACAGAGTGGGTTCAAGATGGCCAATGAATTTAGTTTTCTTTCCTCGTACAGTTGCAGTTTGGAGACGTTTATGAGGATGTAGTATAAATATGTAATGTTGATAAAACATGGCTATATTTCTTTATATTGATTTTGCTATTACACATAAAACAAAATATCAAATATGTATGTGTTCCAACAGGTTACAGCAATTTTTTTTTGCGCTCTACCAATTCAGTAAAAAAAAGTGTGTCTGTAAAAGAGGAAGAGCAAAAGAAAGCGAGAGAGAAAGAGAGAGAGGGAGAGAGAGAGAGAGAGAGAGAGAGATGAGTGAGGTTTTGTACTTGACGAAGCGTTCTGAGCAGGCAATGAGGCGGACAGAATAACATTATAACATTGTTTGAACCCTTGCAGTCTGGAAATGGCAACAGAGCGTGCTCAGTCAGGGCCGTAGCTAATGAGAGAGAAAGACAGGAAACACAATAGGGTTCCTGCAAAAAACTACCCGAGACTTGAAGCATTTGTTCTGCAATCTGAAGCACAGCCAGGGAAAGAAAGAGAAGAGATTTTGGAAGAATAGTTGTGTTCAATTTACTGTAAATCTATGGGACTACACGCACTATTCGTTCATGGGGAATACCACGCAATAGTGTGCAGATACTGAAAAAAGACTGGGAAATTTCCTTTAACTGTATGGCATAGAATGCTTTATTTTACTGATACCACAGCTAGGAAATTTTTATCATCTCAGTTATAGCAAGACTACTTAATTTATGATTTAACAGTAAAACTGCATGTTGAAGTTACAATACACAGTGTTAGATGTATTTTTTTTCTCATTTTTTTATTGTTAATATTATTATTATTATTATTAATGGTATTATTACATTTACATAGATGAAACCCAAGAAAGAGTCCTTACATAAATTAGTTATTTCCCTGAACAAATGTGTTGTCAATTATTATTTTAAAATTGTATTGTTACATTAATTTTAAAGTACTTCTATTCTTGTCCTGAGGTTTTTTTTTTTCTTATTGAACGAGCACATTTTTAGAACAAGCACATTACATATCAGTAATTTGCCTTTAAGTCAGCAGTACCTGTCAGTCACACTGTTGTAGGGAACGTATCTAAACCTTCTGACAAATCCAAAAATCCAATCCCACAAAAGTATGTCTCTTCTAATCAAACAGTAGTTTGCCACTTCTAGCAGTTAATCATTTACACATTACAAATGACAAATAAGGCTACTTCAGATATCAATTACTCCATCAGTTAAATTTTTTTTTTTAAATCAGTATGCCAAAAAAAGTCATGTTCCAAGAAACTGAACAATTCTTGATCTTGAAGTAAAGCTGGACAATCAGAAGTAGCACATTAATATAAACTGTGATTTGCATTAAAGGTAAATGCTTAAAACAATGATGGTGTTTTAAATAAAGTAAATCATAAGGACACCAAACGGAACTTTTGCTACGTCTACACGGACGATTTTAATATCAGGATTTATGCTTCATGGTGGATTTTGGTGCTTGATTTGAGACTTGGCGCATCAGTAAAACAAATGTTTAGTGATTAAAAAAGATTTTTGGTCTGTTTTATAAAAAAAAAAAAGTTTAATAGCTGAGTAAAGAAGGATCTTCATTAATATATGTGTTGCATTGATGGTTTTAATTTAGTCTTTTTTTTATATGTATTTATTTATTTATTTAATAATTTTTTTATTCATATTTTTTATAATAATGGTCAAACAGATGTGTGCTAAATTAATTACACTTTAATAAAATTAGTGCAGTTTAAATTAATTTGGGTTAACGCTTAACACGCTCATTTTGACAGCACTTTTTTGACAGCACTTTCTTTCCCAATTGTGTTTTAGGCTGATGATGTTCTTAGTCTGTATTCAGAGACTCACCAGCAGTTTATAAGTTGCTCTCTAAGAGGGAGTCTGCCACATGTAACAACCATTGCTGCTGTATTTGTTAAATTCAATGCCACATATACAATCACTTTCTTTCTTTCTTTCGTTCTTTCTTTCTTTCTTTCTTTCTTTCTTTCTTTACAGCTCTTACAGCTTTTCTTATTTATCTGTCAGAGGGCGTGAGAGGAAGGACCCAAATGCAGGACATTTTTAATTAAACTTTTAATTAGAAAAAACTAAGTAATAATATAAACTGAAAACTTATGATCCCTTAAATCAGAGCACCAAAAGACAGAGAGCAGGAAAAGGCAAAAACTAAACAACACACCAGGGCAGGGCAGAAAAGACCAGAAGCTGACTGAAAAAACAAACGTCCCAGAACCGGCAAAAGAAAAAACAAAAACTAGTCCGTAAAAAACGAGAGATCCAAAAAGAAAGTAAAAAATATTCCACTGGGAAAAAACAAGGAAAATACTTGGACAGGTCTGAGCCGAGAAACATGGAATGTAGGGTGGCTCCGAAGGGCCCTGGGTAGTTTGGGGCGCACAGCAACCGGGTTAATGACCTTGGAGATGGGGAAGGGTCCCAGAAATCGTGGAGCGAGCTTACGACACACGGCTTTGAGTGGAAAGCCAAGCCAACCCGGTAATGGTTGGGTTGGCCTAGTGAGCATAGCTCTGACAAACCCTTATGCTTGGAGGACAATGAGGAGGCATCTTGGGCACAAAGGATACGGAGTCCGGTCTCTAGCTCCTGGCAAATAAACAGAATTTGGCTGTGAATTGAGGGCCCCAGGAGTTCCCGCTTACCAATGGGGTAATTACGTTCTGCATGGGGTTGAGATGGCGGGAGAAGAAGGTGCAAGGGTGCAGCTTACTATCAGTAGCGCCCCTCTGGGACAGTACGGCACCTACCCCTAGGTCGGAGGCATTGACTTTCATGATGAACTGGCGAGAGGGATAGGAAAAAACTAGGACTGGGGCAGAGGGGAAGAGGTCTTTCAGTCTGAAAAAAAGCTTGCACCGCCTCGGGAGGCGACGAAAAAGATCTGCGGGAGGAGGAGGTCAGTTGATGGAGAGGGGCAGCAACCGAACTGTAGCCTCGAATGAACTGCCGGAAAAATGTTGGTGAACCCCAGGAACCTCTGCAGCTGCTTCCTAGAGGAGGGTGTGGGCCATTTCTTGACGGCTCTGACCTGGCTGGATCCATTTGTATGCTCTCCATGGCAAGAGTGAACCCCAGGAAGGAGGTGCTAGGGACATGGAACTCACACTTCTCTGTTTTGAAGTACAGACCATTCTTGAGGAATACTTGACCTAGGTCGTGATAAACCGAGGGAATGGAGTCGAGGTCCAAGGTCTCAAGGAAAACAGAGGCAGATGGCTGAGATAAACAGTGGGAGAGCAAAAGGTTACCCACTCTAAGACTTTACCCATGGACCAGTCCTGGCGGGGTTTGTGTTTCTGCAGCCAGGGAAAGCCAAGCATGACAGGGGTGTGAGGGGATAAAATAACCAAAAAGGATTGCCACTCCTGATGATGATCAGCAATGGTGACTCGGAGGGGCTTTGTGCGACAGGTCGCTTAAAAAAGGGGATGGCCATTGAGAGCTTGAACTTGAAGAATGATTGGCAATGGTTCGCTCTCAATCATTAACTGCGGAACTATATCTTAAACCAGAAATTCTGAGTTTACCCCTGTATCCACAAAAGCCACAAGCTGGTGCTTCTGCCCCCCAGAGAGGATGCGGATGTCCAGGAGTGGTATGGAGAGGGCAGGAAGGATTTGGCTCGGCGAGGTCCTCCCCATCAGCGACGAGCCCGGTCTTTTACAGAAAATCACCATGTGTCCAGCCTCCCCGCAGTAGAGCTTACATCATATCTAATATATATTATTTTATATAAAATGATTTTTTATTTATCTCTTTAATTTAAATTTCTTTATAAATTTCAATTAAAATTAATTGTTCTGCTTTTTTTCAAGCTCAGATTTTCCTCAGTAACTCCAAGAACTCCAGCAATCAGTTAATAAAGTTTTTTTTTTTTTAATAAATAACACATTAAGATAATAAAAAATATATATATTTAAATAAAAAAGTATTCATTACTAGGTTCTCACGGCCCAGTGTTAATAATGTTAATGATAATGTGCAGCACTGATTTTGCAAGACTTTTGCAAGTTTTATAGACCATGAATTAGCTAAAAATCACTCATTGTAATATTGTTGTATCATTTCAGTTACATACTTTAAATTTGGTTTTAAAAAATGTTTTGTTTGTTCAATTTTAAATTTAGATACAAGAAAAAAAACCTTAAGAACTGCAAAGTCATAATACATTTATAATTGGTCTTGTTGGGCCTGTTGATGTACTTTAATTTGAGAAATAAAAGAAAATAATCCTCCAAAATCTTACAACTGCACTCTTTATTTTTTTTACCTTCATTTTAAGTAATATGTCTAAATGAGAAATAACTGAAAATAAGCTTTTTTCTATCGACTAATCATAAATCTTATAAATCATACAACTGCTGTTTATTAAACTTTCTTTCGGCTTCTCCAATTAGGGGTCGCCACAGCGGATCATTCGCATGTTTGATTTGGCATGTTTTTTACGCTGGATGCCTTTCCTAACGCAACCCTTCCCATTTATCCGGGCTTTGGGACCACCTGCTGATTATTAATAAATATAAATATATTAATATTTGGTACAGTAGCCTTTATTTGCAATTACAGAGGTCAAATGTTTCCTGTAGTTTTTCACCAGGTTTGCACACACTGCAGGAGGGATTTTGGCCCACTCCTAAAAACAGATCTTCTCTAGATCAGTCAGGTGTCTGGCCTGTCGCTGAGAAACACGGAGTTTGAGCTCCCTCCAAAGATTCTCTATTGGGTTTAGGTCTGGAGACTGGCTAGGCCACGCCAGAACCTTGATATGCTTCTTACAGAGCCACTCCTTGGTTATCCTGGCTGTGTGCTTCGGGTCATAGTCATGTTGGAAGACCCAGCCTCGACCCATCTTTAATGCTCTAACTGAGGGAAGGAGGTTGTTCCCCAAAATCTCGCAATACATGGCCCCGGTCATCCTCTCCTTAATACAGTGCAGTCGCCCTGTCCCATGTGCAGAAAAACACCCCCAAAGCATGATGCTACCACCCCCATGCTTCACAGTAGGGATGGTGTTCTTGGGATGGTGCTCATCATTCTTCTTCCTCCAAACACGTTTAGTGGAATTATGACCCAAAAGTTCTATTTTGGTATCATCTGACCACATGACTTTCTCCCATGACTCCTCTTGATCATCGAAATGGTCATTGGCAAACTTAAGACGTGCCTGGACATGTGCTGGTTTAAGCAGGGGAACCTTCCGTGCCATGCATGATTTCAAACCATGATGTCTTAGTGTATTACCAACAGTAACCTTGGAAACGGTGGTCCCAGCTCTTTTCAGGTCATTATCCAGCTCCTCCCGTGTAGTTCTGGGCTGATTTCTCACCTTCCTTAGGATCATTGAGACCCCACGAGGTGAGATCTTGCATGAAGCCCCAGTCCCGAGGGAGATTGACAGTCATGTTTAGCTTCTTCCATTTTCTAATGATTGCCCCAACAGTGGACCTTTTTTTACCAAGCTGCTTGGCAATTTCCCCGTAGCCCTTTCCAGCCTTGTGAAGGTGTACAATTTTGTCTCTAGTGTCTTTGGACAGCACTTTAGTCTTGGCCATGTTAGTAGTTGGATTCTTACTGATTGTATGGGGTGGACAGGTGTCTTTATGCAGCTAACGACCTCAAACAGGAGCATCTAATTTAGGATAATAAATTAAGTGGAGGTGGACATTTAAAAGGCAGACTAACAGGTCTTTGAGGGTCAGAATTCTAGCTGATAGACAGGTGTTTAAATACTTATTTGCAGCTGTATCATACAAATAAAAAGTTAAAAAATCATATATTGTGATTTCTGGATTTTTTTTTTTTAGATTATGTCTCTCACAGTGGACATGCACCTACGATGACAATTTCAGACCCCTCCATGATTTGTAAGTAGGAGAACTTGCAAAATAGCAGGGTGTTCAAATATTTATTTTCCTCACTGTGTATATATATATATATATATATATATAATATATATATATATATATATATATATATATATATATATATATATATATATATTCTTAGGCAGCTGTTACCAAATTTATTGCCTAATTATAGCCTATTCACTGTGATTAATGCATGTTTAGTAAAACAGTAACATTAAATAATTGCCCTGTTTTCCATAAATCTTGAGTTAAATTTATGGCTCTACAACAACCATTCATGATGAGAGTCCAAGGAAATGAGGGGTGGCATACTCTCTTCCCCTCATAAATTGCAGCGACACTAGTCAGTGATGGACATCTGTGAGCTCATGCATGTGGAAGTGGATGGGAAGTGCTTTCCCATGAGTTCCTGGCATTGCATGAGAAACAGTTGAAAAACCCAATCCAGCTGGTTTGTGTCTATGAGGAAGCACGTGATAGTTGTCACCCTCCCCCGATTGTAGCTTTCATGTAATAAGGGATTGATACTATATGGTACAGGGGGGGGAAATTTCAGCTTTATAGGATGACAATGTATTAGAATGGTATGTTTTTCTCTAGGTTATGCACATCATTTTGGAAAATGTAAAGATAGTGGCTAAACTAGAAACAAAATTTGCCCATTTATTTAGTAAATAATAGTTTTATTGGGCCCCATGCATAGGTGAATTGAATTGTCTGTTTTGTGCAGTGTTTTATTACGCACAACATTTGAAGTTCAATTCAGTCTGAAGCAGGAATGGACTTCTCTGTGTAATGTGTCAGTGGGACGTTATGACATTAGCCTAGTGACTAGCCATGCATAACCGAAACAAATCTCTTCATTAGAAGAGAGAAGTCCAGTATTATTCACTTGCTAGAAAAAAAGGGAGAAAGAGAGAGAGATTTACACAGTGAGGCCTTCAACAGCTTGTTTCCACACATACTATCTGGATTATATTTCTCTCTCTCATGTCCCCCAAGGTAATCACCTCACCACAGCACTAGTGAATGAGCTGGTCAATGAGTCTATAAGATCCTCTTGATGTCCTGTATTAACATAACGCTTCATCTCCCAGCCTCATTTTAGAGAGCTTAATATGTATTTGCTCTATGGCGAGTGCCACTCAGCATTGTACAACATCTGCATTCAGCTCTCTGTCTACGGCTCGGAGGGAGGACACACACATACTGCTCTGTGCAGAAACTGGCTTGAAATGCATAGGACATATAATGAACTAGGAATGTTTACTGATCAGCTTTGTACATACAGTGCGTCAAGATGTGATTGCTTAGCGCTCAATTATCTTATCACTGTAGATTGAGGTTGAAATGAATTGGAAATTAAGGGATTCTGAGCATAATGGATGGTTTCTTATTTGGATTATTTGGACAAAGTTTTGGTGTCTGAATGCTAAACACACTATTTGTGGTGTTCATTGATGATATAAATTCCAACTTGGTAGAATTAACACTGCCATTTAAATTTAATGAATGGGTTTGATGTCAAATTCATATGACTAAGTTATTCATCGAATGCGAAAATATTCCACTTTATCTTCACTAAGCACAATACTGTAAGTCAGGGCTTTGGTGTTTCCAGAGTCTACCCTGATAGGACGCAGGTCCATCACATACCTTTGGAACAATCATTTACCTCTATAGGGACTTTTAGGGATATTTTGTAGGGAAATTAAAGAACCCGAAATTAAATCAGCTATGAATCCACAGGGAATGTATTTGTTTATTTGGGCAATTGTTTGCATGCTAGTGAGTTATATTTAATGGCTTTAATAGCCAAAATATACTTTTTGTCATCTGGGAATTAATGTTGGAAATGTTTCAATACTTAAATGTCATATTATTGAGGTTATGAAATATAATCCAGCATTACTATAAGTAAGTTTGAGTAACTAATGTACATAAGTAAGGTGAATATTTGAGTAGTTAAATGAAAGTCCATGGACATCCACTTCCTGATTTATATGCATCCATTGCAGTCTTGATATTTTTGGCAATAGGACCCTGTTTAATTGGCTTGCCATGGTTCTTGTTAGTCAATTGCCAACTGCTATGCAAATTTTGGAGGAAATATTGCCCAAAATGTGTTCATGAATGTAGATGTGGGACACCTTGCATTTCCAATATAATAAAAAATATTTGTTAAATATTTCACACATATATAAATATACCATAACAAATGTAATAAACTTTTATTTATATGATTATATAAGTACAGTCTTATAGACAAATAGTCGATATGCAGTTGATTTACTGTGCATGGTTTTGATAACAAGGAATAAACGGATATAAGGAACAATTATATACGCAAAAAACTTGCACATTCTTTTATGCGACCTTATAACCAGTTGATTTACTGTATGTAAGGCTGCATTTAAATGACGTAAATTGTAAAATGCGATATACATATAAAAATTAATTTACAATAAAATTACGAGAATTGAGCAAGAACTATAATAAAATTT
The DNA here is from genome assembly GCA_039877035.1 of Silurus lanzhouensis. NCBI lineage: Eukaryota > Metazoa > Chordata > Actinopteri > Siluriformes > Siluridae > Silurus > Silurus lanzhouensis. Next base: position 1,409,661 of record JBCEWE010000287.1, read on the forward strand.
AGCAAAATGCTCAAAACGATAATAACCGAAATTTCATATTTTATATACGTTTATGGTTACATTTAAAATGTCTTCCAAAGTATTTCTATTATTAGAATCTTAAACAGTTTAAAAACTGGTCTCCTTGTATGTTCAGGTTCTCTAAAAAAACGCATTTCTTAGATTATTGTATTCTATCTGCCACACAAGTCATGTGATTAAGTTGTTATATACTGTAGTAATTATAACATAGAACAAGCTCAGGCAGAACTACTGTCAAAACTGCTGTTCTTAAAAAAAATCTAATACAGTGTCACTAATTAGAACGGATAATTCAATTGAAAATAAAATGTCAGAAAGCAGAGATTCAATAAAGCGATTACTGTAATATGTCATTGAATCATGTTAATTCTGCACAGTTGAGTTCTCTTCCTTTTTTTGTGTTTTTTTATGTACTATAAATAGAGGCTGAGGGTGGGGGGTCTTAAATAATTATTATTCACTGCAACTTCTGAACCATTAATTGTATATTAATTTCTGCAAGCAAAAGCTCCCCTCCCCTGCCCTTCTTTTTTAATTCTTTCCCTCTGCCTGTTTAATTGGCTGTATGTGTAGAACAAGTCTCTGCAGGCGTCTTTCAGCCTCACCGAGGGCCTCGATTGCAACAATCAAGCGCCATCGTTGCTACAATTGCACTCAGCCTCTGAGAACGCGAATTACAGCCAACAGAGCAAATGATTCAATCTGCATTACACTATGTTAATAACTACCCTCAAATTAAAGGCTGAGGCGATGTCTCTGCACATCTGCAAAGGCAGAAATTATGTGCTATCTCCATTATTAAGAATGTGCCATAATACTTATACAGTATGCTGTGATAGAAAAGGAGAAAAGCAAATAATACATTCAAGGTACAAAGGAAAAAAGAATAAAAGGGGAACAAGGTAAAAAAGTTTTAATACACTTCTAAGATCTTATATTTATGCACCCATTCTGTGCCATGGCAGACTGCATTTGTTGTTAAAAACCAGTGAATAGGTTAAAAATGATACTGTAAACTAGGGCTGCAGCTATCGAATAATTTAGTAATCAAGTATTCTTCTGATTATTCTATAGATTAATTGAGAAGTCAGATAAGAAAAACCTTTTCTTTATTAAAGAGCAATACTAAATATACAAGAGAAAATGAGAAAGGTCTCTTAAAACAAAAGTTATTTGTTTCCTTTTTAGAAAAATAAAATGTTTTATTGCTAAAATTGCATACAAGAATATCTGTAAAAACTAAACCCATTTAGTGCATTTGTCATATTACAGCAAAGTACAAATACAGGTGTATATATATATATATATATATATATATATATATATATATATATATATATATATATATATATATATATATATATATATATACACAGTGAGGAAAATAAGTATTTGAACACCCTGCTATTTTGCAAGTTCTCCCACTTAGAAATCATGGAGGGGTCTGAAATTGTCATCGTAGGTGCATGTCCACTGTGAGAGACATAATCTAAAAAAAAAATCCAGAAATCACAATGTATGATTGTTAAACTATTTATTTGTATGATACAGCTGCAAATAAGTATTTAAACAGATGAGAAAGTCAATGTTAATATTTGTTACAGTAGCCTTTGTTTGCAATTACAGAGGTCAAACGTTTCCTGTAGTTTTTCACCAGGTTTGCACACACTGCAGGAGGGATTTTGGCCCACTCCTCCACACAGATCTTCTCTAGATCAGTCAGGTTTCTGGCCTGTCGCTGAGAAACACGGAGTTTGAGCTCCCTCCAAAGATTCTCTATTGGGTTTAGGTCTGGAGACTGGCTAGGCCACGCCAGAACCTTGATATGCTTCTTACAGAGCCACTCCTTGGTTATCCTGGCTGTGTGCTTCAGGTCATTGTCATGTTGGAAGACCCAGCCTCGACCCATCTTCAATGCTCTAACTGAGTGAAGGAGGTTGTTCCCCAAAATCTCGCAATACATAGCCCTGGTCATCCTCTCCTTAATACAGTGCAGTCGCCCTGTCCAATGTGCAGAAAAACACCCCCAAAGCATGATGCTACCACCCCCATGCTTCACAGTAGGGATGGTGTTCTTGGGATGGTGCTCATCATTCTTCTTCCTCCAAACACGTTTAGTGGAATTATGACCCAAAAGTTCTATTTTGGTCTCATCTGACCACATGACTTTCTCCCATGACTCCTCTGGATCATCCAAATGGTCATTGGCAAACTTAAGACGTGCCTGGACATGTGCTGGTTTAAGCAGGGGAACCTTCCGTGCCATGCATGATTTCAAACCATGACGTCTTAGTGTATTACCAACAGTAACCTTGGAAATGGTGGTCCCATCTCTTTTCAGGTCATTGACCAGCTCCTCCCGTGTAGTTCTGGAATGATTTCTCACCTTCCTTAGGATCATTGAGACCCCACGAGGTGAGATCTTGCATGGAGCCCCAGTTTGAGGGAGATTGACAGTCATGTTTAGCTTCTTCCATTTTCTAATCATTGCTCCAACAGTGGACCTTTTTTCACCAAGCTGCTTGGCAATTTCCCCGTAGCCCTTTCCAGCCTTGTGGAGGTGTACAATTTTGTCTCTAGGGTCTCTGAACAGCTCTTTGGTCTTGGTCATGTTAGTAGTTGGAGTCTTACTGATTGTATGGGGTGGACAGGTGTCTTTATGCAGCTAACGACCTCAAACAGGTGCATCTAATTTAGGATAATAAATGTAGTGGCATTTTAAAGGCAGACTAACAGGTCTTTGAGGGTCAGAATTCTAGCTGATAGACAGGTGTTCAAATACTTATTTGCAGCTGTATCATACAAATAAATAGTTTAAAAATCATACATTGTGATTTCTGGATTTTTTTTTTTAGATTATGTCTCTCACAGTGGACATGCAACTACGATGACAATTTCAGACCCCTCCATGATTTCTAAGTGGGAGAACTTGCAAAATAGCAGGGTGTTCAAATACTTATTTTCCTCACTGTATGTATATATATATATATATATATATATATATATATATATATATATATATATATATATATATATATATATATAAATAAAAACATTTTTTTTTTATATTTTAAATTACTTTCAAAAAGGTAAACGCACTGTACGTTTATTTTCTTTGTTTTAGTTTGAAATGCTCCCAAACTTTGGAAACTTTGTTGTTTTTCTTTGGGTCTGAATCTTCCCGCTGTTTTCCCCTCTTTTCTCTGTTTTTTGATTCTGCAGCATCTTCTGTGGAAGCCCTTTTCCACCACCTTAAAAAAAAAAAAAAAAAAACGTTTGTCACCTTGTTTCTCTAATTCTGACTTTTTTTTTGCAATTTTGAATTGATTTAAGGCAGAGACAACAGGTGGTGATGATATGCAAATATATGCACACAATTTAAATACTGATTTAAATAATCCACAACATTACCATGTACTGTAGGTTTGTGTAATTTCTTGCATTAATTGTTCTTTTGATTCATTCTATAGATGTGGATTTTTTCCCTGTACACATACATTACAAAACGCATTACTTTCAGCCCTAAACATGAACGACCTTACTTTGAAGAAGCATCAATTCAATCACACTGTTCATTTACATGAGCTATTTAAATTCAAAAACTATGTCTTACACACGCTTTAACATGACCGCGAGGCGACTCCTGGCACATTATTAGCTTGCTGAACACTCAAACCTAGTAAATTATTCATCCTGATTTTGGAATTTCATTAAATAATCATCAATATCCATTTAATAGTCAGAGCATCATCCGTAATGTGCGCAGAGCTGCGAAGTATCTTTGTGAAGTCAGTTCATTAAGAGAGCAGAGTTTACCTTTAAAAGATTACACGATGATGAGGAGAGAAAAAATGAAAAAGATTTTATTGTCATGAATTATTGGATCCTAATTTGTTTCAACTGGTTTGTAAATAAATGAAGTCAGTCGTACATGTGGCCCTGTGTGTATTTCATTGTCTCCTGTTCTGCAATTTTATTTACTGTAATTTCCGGACTATTAAACGCACCCAAATATAAGCCGCACCCACTGAATTTGACAAAAAAATGTTTTTTTAACATACGCCATTGTCTATATACAAATACGCCACACCTGTCTATAAGCCGCAGGTTCCTACATTGAAACTAATGAACTTTCCACAGGCTTTAATGAAAGACAGTGTCTGTTACACGGCTTGTATCTAAACAGTAGCCTACCAAGAAAGTCATTGTTCACTGTCTTCCTCCTTCCTTTCACAACTATTTCTCTCGGGAGTTTATCTTTTGGCATCGTTGTGCGTTTAAAAATCACCATCGGTGAAGCTTTTCTCCCGATGCCGTGCAGCTCAGAACACAGGTGAAGTGCGTTTTTTCATGCCCGGTTGTTTTCAGCGTGACGAATGATTCACATTTCCTGTAGACAGTCCGAGTGAGCGGCAGGTCAAATGTCAGAGAAACCTCATCCATATTTATGATGTGGTGCGGCCCGATTCAGTGGGAGCGCATCTGATTTAATATAAAGAGCCTTCATTGGTTCACCTGAACCCGTTCGGCAATTTCATTGGTCTAATGTTATGAAGGAAAAACCCAGGAAAAATCTATAAATTAGCTGCTTCTCCTTATAGTCCAAAAAATACGGTATATCCATATGTGTAGTAGGGCATTTTCTCCTTCATCCCTGAAGAAAACTCCTGTCCTGAATTTCTTTCATAAAACATGTCTCTTGAATAGTGTTTATGATGTTAAGGTAAAAATCATGTACAAAATTTCTGACTTTATTCAGGGTAACATCTGCACTATGTTATAATAATGATAATAACAATAATAATAATAATAATAAAAATAATACAAATTTGATTGAATTAATTTATTAAAACGATTGTAATGTAATCCAAGTTCCGAACTGAGGGCTTACAGGAACGCAAGTTAGCCTTTAAAACAGCTTTGCATTCACAATTCTGAACACTAACATTAGTGAATAAACTTCATTGGATTCTTTTTCTCTGAACCAGTGAGACCTACATGCGAACCGAACAAATGACCGGTTCGTCGTTTCGTTCGCGACTGACAATTACCATTTTTCCATCCAGAATCGTTCAGACTCCAAAATAACTCTCGTTTACGACGAGATCTGTTTATTTAATGCTCCTTTAAATTCCCCAAGGCAGTCATGTGTTGTCCATGGACAGAGTTTAAATTAACGATTCGTTCATTTAAAACATTTGCCCATAAACAGATTTGTTCACGACTGAAACGTAATTAGATTGTACAACTTTTTACTCAGAGTAAGGATCTGACACACCGACAACAAATCTGATCGTTCACCTGCAGGAATGATCAAAGAAATAAATCCAGCCTACAGCCAGGCGTTAGTACTTCAGCTGGACTTCAGTAGGAGTGCAGGATAAGAAACAACATCACCTTTATGTTAAAGCAGCACTAAACAGTATGTGGGCTGTACATGGACAAAGCCCTGAGGCAGTGTAAGCCATGCTGTAGTAAATTTCAAATTAAGATGCTATGAATGTTTGCATAAATGTTCAATCCAGAGACCGCCAGTGTTTGTACAAGAATCTATGTATTGTCGTCATCACTGTACAACATCGTAAATCTGCTACAAATGGACATTCGGTGCAACCCAGATGAGGATGGGTTTCCTCTTGAGTCTGGTTCCTTTTAAGGTTTCTTCCTTATGCCATCTCGGAGAGTTTTTCCCTGCCACAGTTGCCACCGGCTCACTCATCAGAGACAAACTTACACTTATAAAGAACATATTCACTTTTAATCACCACATTGTCTGTGTAAAGCTGCTTTGAGACAATGTTCATTGTTAAAAGCGCTATACAAATAAAAAATGAATTGAATTGAATTTTAGGTTCCTCAGATGATAAATAGGAAGTTAAAAAGGAACTTGAATAATGAATACATACATGCTATATAAATGGCAATAAATTGAAACTTCTACATGAATCAAATGTATTTATAGAATGATGTCTTGTTGATCAAACTGACCCAAAGATGGTGATGAAGATAATAATAATAATAACAATAATAAAACCCATATTTATTTAATCATTTCTAAACTATGAGGAACCCAAACCCTGATGTCTAGACTCCTAATGCTAGGAAATTTGATCTTTTTTGACCAAGATTTGAAGTTTCTATTGCATATGATGTATATACTGATAGAAAATTAGATTGTATATCAATTTCAATGCTTTTGTTGTTCTGAATAAAAGCAACATGTAGCAAGCTGGAAGCGGGTATAAATCCAGATCGTTTAATTGCACAAAATAGAGAACCAAAAAAGACAGCGAAACAGAACACTGAATATTTAACAAAACGTTAGCGGGAAAACCATCATCTGAACACGAAGCTGACATGACAATTGACAGTAACTGGCGAAAGACAATCGTGAGAGTGCTGTAAAAGGCGTTACTCATATACAAGTGTTAATCACAGGATAACATGATTTAGGTGCAGAGATCATGTGACATGGCATGTGAGGGTGTAGTGACTGATGGAAACTGTAGTCCAGAAACATAATCCTGACAAAAAGCACGTGGAAATCCTCCATATACAGTATTTAAATTCGATATTTTCTTTCACTTGTGCCTAATTTGCTTGCTTTTACTTTTCTGTGCTTAAACCTTACAATTTTTTTTTTTTTTCAAGAGAGCCACAACAGCATGCTGGCTTCAGAAGAGCAACAGTTGGATCACTGTTTTGCTATTCGATGTGTAGCCATTTTCTTTATTAGATCAAGAGCTGAGCTTTAGAGCACAGAGTGACTTTCTCAAGCGCTTCCTTCAGCATCTTGATAAACAAGTATCCCTAAGTACACTCTTCAGTTGTGATTCCCAAAGCCGTTAGGTCCTACGCTTGCATCTCTAAGATGCCCTTCTTTGTGCTTTATTAGGGGATAGGTGCTTACTCTGAACACATTCTCCCCTATGGCCCTCATCTCAGCACTCAAGCTTCTGTATCACTATGGTGCACTGATGTACAGTATATGAGAGAGTAGAGGACATTTGACAGACTGTCTGTTCTTTTTTTGTCTGGTATTGAACATGTTGGTATACTTTTAAGTTATTTTTTGCAATATTGCAAGTTTTCACATGAATGCAACATTCATAATGCTTTTTGATCACCATGACTCAAGGCCCCTCGGCTCTATTTCTTTATCACGCATCACAGACACTTAAGTTGAGCTATTGGAGTAACCTTTTGGAGTGATTCATGCTATAATGTATTTTAACTTGAAGCACAGGCACGATAACACAGACAAGTCGATGTCTCTATTTTTTATAAACAGATATTCTAATGCATTATATAAACTAGTAGTAGTAATTCATATGTTTCTTTGTTCAATGTTACATGTAATATGCCTGGACTTGCGCCATACACCCCCGAACTCTGGAAATGTTGGGACGTTTTTTTTTTTTATTTCAATAAAATAATGACTAAAATACTTTCAAATCACATGAGCCAATATATTATTCACATTAAAACATGTTTAAACTGAGATTTGGAATTTTTGGCACAGAATGAGCTCATTTCCAATTTGAGGGCTGTTACAGGTCTCAAAAAAATTGGCACGGGGCTACAAAGGGCTGAAAAAGCCAGAAATATTCAGCTGGAAGAACATCTAGCAACTAATCAAGTTAATTATCATTATGGTCTCTAACATGATTAGCTATAAAATGGAAGTCTTAGAGAGGCAGAAGTCTCTCAGAAGTAAAGATGGGCAGAGGCTCTCCAATCTGTGAATGAGTGCGTAAAAAGCTTGTGCAATACTTTAATAACAAGGTCCCCAACGTCAAATTGCAAAGGCTTTGCAAATCTCATCATCTACAGTACATCACATCATTAAAAGCTTGAGAGACTGGAGAAACGTCTCAACATTTCCAGAAATCGGGTTATTAGGCTACATTGAAGGATGGAAATACTTGTTCGTAAAGTAATCTAGACTTTTAAATATTTGACCAAGGCATTATAATTCAGTATGTTTGCTACATAAAGTGTCCGAAAATTTGAAGTCAGCCATTTTAATTGTATATTGAATGCTGCTTAATATATGACTTCATAATATCTGTTTATATAATAATAATCTGTCATAATGGAGTGACGAGGATAGACAGGATTAGAAACGAGTTTATTAGAGGGACAGCTCATGTAGGACGTTTTGGAGACAAGGTGAGGAAGGCGAGATTGAGATGGTTTGGACATGTACAGAGGAGGTACATGGGGTATATCAGTAGGAGAATGCTGAGGATGGAGCCACCAGTAGGGAGGAAAAGAGGAAGACCAAGGAGGAGGTTTATGGATGTGCTGAGGGAAGACATGAAAAAGGAAGATGTACAGGACAGGGGGGTATGAAGAAGGATGATCCGCTGTGGCGACCCCTAATGGGAGAAACCGAAAGATGAAGAATCTGTCATTATGTAAAACTTGTTATATCTTCAATATAATTTTACATATTAAAATCCCTGTTTACAACTCCATACTGTTATTAAGTACATACAATCCGCGACCCCCTACACCCCCCCCCCCCCCCCCCCCCCACAGTGGACAAGCATTAAACTGTGTATCAGTACAGAATACTAAGGCAGCTAATGTGAACATTATTTTTATGACTGTGTAAATCATAGCCATAATATTGGTCATAAAGATGACCAGTATTATGATGGGTAAATGGAAGCACAGTGGTTGCGGTATTGGACTTTGGATTAGACAGTCACAAATTAAAATCTTAGCACCACCAATTTACCATTGCTGGGCCCTTTAGCAAGGCCCTTACTGTCAACTGCTTAGTTGCATGTCACTCAGGGTAAGCTTGTTTACAGGCAAATGCCATAAATGTAAATGATATACTGCACTCAAATCTTAGTGTTTTTATTTAGTAAAGTAATGGCTTATATGTTTAGTTTATAAGCAACAATATTTTACTATGTCATAATTTTATCTGAAAACAATTTAATATCATTTCAGTGTAAACACTGATCAATAAATGTTCTGGCAACCAGTTTGTAGTCTGTTACACTCAAACCTATAAGAACTACAACTGTCTATAGATATGTGTAAATAGATGCGCATGTATGTGTATGCATTATAGTACTTCATATAGCACTATATAGATGCTCATATTTGCTCAAATACTTAACAAAGCTAAAAAGCCTCGACTCATATAGAATAATTTTTAATTTTTTACAGATGTTATAATGCGCTATATGACCTGATATTATAGCAGCATTCTATATTCAAATGTTATGTAATATTATGGTGCCCATAAATACTTAAACCATCTGACTATATATTATGGAGTCTTCAAAATTCTATATTATCTTAGGAAAATGTGTACTAATGCTGTTTATGTAGAATTTAGCATACATTATGACATCTGACATATGTATTTAGTGTTATGTTCATAACATGTACTGATAACTCATATGATTTGATTTCATGGCACCAACTATTAATATATCTATATTATATAATTGTCATATTATCTATATATATATTATATATATAAAATAATAAATATTTTTTATACAACAATTACACTTTATAACTCATTATGCAGTAACGATAATGCATTGTGATGCATGAGTGCATAATGTTTTACGATGAGTTGACTGCATAATATCAGCTGACATTATAAAATTTTAGAATCTCTCACAATTTTTCATGAACACAAGCCCAGTTATCATAATCTACTACACAGCCCGCTATTATAAAGCCCTTCTTTGCTTTATAAGCATGAAATATATTATAATGTCTACAAATGTATCATTTATAATAAGAATTAAATGAATGATTACTAGTACTTATATGCATATACTGTAATTTCATAAGATCAGCATGTTATAATGCTTTATAGCAGTCAATAATGTAATACAAAATTAATCAATTTTAGCATGCTTTGTACATCTATTCGTATATTTCTTATATACATAATGCATTCTGATGGCTAATGTAAATGACTAAACTTGTTTATAAGATCTAACTTTTATTTATAATAAATATAAAGGTACTGTATATGTTTTTGTGATAGTAGCACATGGATTAAAGGCTTTTGCTTGCGCTTTGATGATATTATACATAAAATCTAACTCGATTATGTAACTCTCAAAATATTTTAAACCCTGCATTGGATTTTTGCGTTTATGCTTTTACAAACCTGCAAGGTTAAAGTTTGTTTTGCGAATTATAGTGCATGCTAACCATCACTCTGCAGCTCCAGGACTTATAGCTATTAAGCGTAGTGCATCTCAACCCACACACTTTTAAACCTTGTTGCTGGCCCTCAAGGGTTCCTTTAATATGTATGTTTTATCTTAAAAGAGGCATTTAAAGCTTTCCAGTCCATTAATGTACCTTACAACGTTCAAAGGTACACTAGCTCTATGTTTTCAAGTCAAAGATGAATATTAAAGATGCAGAAAATGGATCATTCCATTTCTGGGGGGGGGGTGCAGATTAATAACAAATAACAGCATTTATCATACATTAAAGTATATTATGTATTTAGTTGCTTGTGTTGTTCCCCTTGTATCCACATGTACTGGATGTCATGTCAATCAATTACCTGTGTGGTAATTGTTATTTGTGAAAAAAAACTGTACATTTCAGTGTATTTTATTGTCTTCCAAATGTGACTGTAATGACTGTAATGTGTGTGTAAACAGTGAAAAAAAGAACTCAAGAATGGTGTCCAGTTTGACTCTAGTTTGATTATTCCGCATCAGTAATGCACAAGCTACACAAATGTATGTTTTGTATTAACTCTTCTCTCTCTCTCTCTCTCTCTCTTTTAGGAGATTCATCCCAAGTGGGTAAGTCGACTCTTCTTTTTAATCCCTTTTTTTTTTTTTGCCTCATGCAATATTGCACTGAGATTCTGAAGGTTGTGTTTTTGGCACTGACGTCGATTCAGGTCGACACAAGCCTCAATGATTGCAGTGTTTACACATCTATCTCACACACACACACACACACACACACACACACACACACACACACACACACACACTCTCTCTCTCTCTCTCTCTCTCTCTCTCTCTCTTAACTTTATCTTTTGCCTTTTTCTACTATAATAAGCATTTCAGCACAACAGTGTACCCTTACATAGCAAATTTATTAATATAAGTATTATAATCTGGTATAATATTATAATTATTATAATTATTATTATAGTCTGGTTCCTCTTAAGGTTTCTTCCTCATAACATCTAAGGGAGTTTTTCCTTGCCACAGTCGTCACAGCTGCTCATCAGGGATAAATACACACCATCCACCTTAACTGTTGATTTCTGTAAAGCTGCTTTGAGACAATGTCTGTTGTGAAAAGCGCTATAGAAATAAACTTTTGACTTGACTTGATTATAATTCATTCTCTCTCTCTCTCTCTCTCTCTCTCTCTCTCTCTCTCTCTCTATTTCGCTCTCTCTCTCAGACACAAGTATTTATTATTATTATTATTATTATTATTTTGCACACACAGGTTTCATGTTGAAGGCTTAATCGTACAGTATATATATTGTAGATAAAAATAATTTTTTGGATTGTTCAACAATTGAATGCAGCACAGCAATACAAATAAGTGTTTGCCATCATGGCTTCTCTAATTAAATGTTAAAAAACTCCAGACCTCAAACAAACAAACAAGCAAAAAATGAATAAATCAGAAAAAAACAAAAACAAATCCAAACCAAATGCTACTTCTACTACTACCACCATGTGAACAGGTTGTGATCATAATAATGAGACGAGGAAAAATCAGCATAAAGTTAATTATGTATATCAGAATGTGCTAGAAAAAAGTATAGAAGGATCAGATAACGAGTAAAAAGAAAAAGTAAATATTCCATATTACACAGAATAAGGTTGCAGTAAGTGAGACATCAGTTTCGAATGCAATTGTGCTGAAATGTATTTATTTTTTTTTTTGCTCAGATGAAATGAGATATTGAGGAGTGTTCCTGTAAAAGGAGCTCTAGCATTAACATCCTGGCACTTTTACGATGACCTAAAACATGGTAAAAGAAAGTGAAGCGTTATCTTATGATCTCTTAATTCTCTCAAGTATCAGCTAGAAGATCCGCTTAAAAACAACACACTCCAAGCTGATATGTAGTCTCAGATTTTTTTCCCCTGTCAGCTGTCAGTTTCCTTATTATATATACCAAGGTGCAATTTTTATACTGTGCTGTCTCTCAGCATCATATTTAAGAGCCAGTGATGGCCACACGGGGTCACAGAGTTCTTCCACTTATCACCAGAATACAGAGCGCACAATTTCAAATGACAGGGATTAAGCAAATGAGAGGGATCAAGCAATTTTCTCCTCTTCTTTCCTTTTTGCTTTGTGGTTCTATTCTTGTGAGCATTTATAGTTAGGGCTTTTGGCCACAGTTCTTCCAGTCCTGGTCTAAATTGACATTTTGTTACTTTTTTCCATGACAAAGTCTTTTTGTGTAGATACCAGTGGACAAGGCGATGTACGAAACTGTATTATAGATTGTGTAGGTGATGGCCAGATCCTGGTTAAGAAGGTACCAACCTGAGCCTAAAGCTTTACCTGGGGTTTATCAGGTACGCAGAGGTGATCAGATCTGCAGTACATCTAAAGCTGCAAACTTAAAAGCAGCTGTAAAATGGGAGCACCTTACTAAAACATCAAACTACACACTTTTATTTCACAACAGTCAGTTAAAAGTGATACATGAAGTCATAGTTGATATTATTTAGCTAATTGGAATCATATAGTGCTCGGGTTTTATTACTTATTAGAGCATAAACCTACAACATGAATGAAATCTGCCATGTATACTTTCAATGTAGATAGTTGCACCATTTGCTGACCAAATGAACAAAACATTTCTTGTCACACACCACGGCATAACATACACTATATGGACAAAGGTTTCTAGACACCTGCCTGTAAGATTAATATGTGCTATTTAAACATCTCTTTCCAATTTTCTGTTGTAATAATCTGCACTCTAAGATAAGATGTTTCACTAGGTTTTGGAGTATAATCAGGTAATGATGTAAGTGAGATAAGGAGGCCTGGGGGTGTAGTCAGTGTTCGAATTCATCCCAAAGGTGTTCATTAGGGTTGAGGTCAGAGCTTTAAAGCAGGCCACTTAAGATATTCCACTCAAACTCATGTAAAGCATATCTTCATAGAGCTGGCTTTGTGCACAGACACTTGGAACAAGTTTGGGTCTCATAGCTCAATTGAAGGTAAAAATGTCATGCTACCATATCCAAAGACATCCAATACAAGTGTGGGTATTCATATTTGTGGGAACAGTTTGGGAAAGTCACGTGTCCCAATCTTTTAGTCCATTTAATGTATCACACAAGGCATCATTATTTACCACTGTGATATACAATAAACGTTTCATATCATGTCTTGTCATGACACAACATATAATTTCACATATATTTGCTAGTCCAAATCTAAATCGCTGTTTTACGACTACATAATTAGACCAACATGCAACACCCAATCAGCTTTCTGTTTCTGTTTAGCTATGGGAAAGTGCTAGTTTAGTGATATCTGACCTAACAAAAAAAGAATTTGAGGCTTGGTGAAGGCCAGTTGCTAACAGTTTGTGTGTGTGTGTGTGCGTGTGTGTGTGTGTGTGTTTTATTTTGATTTTGTGATTTAAAAATGACCTTTTTAACAGTTTATTTGTATTGGATTTTAAAAGGTCTTAAGTCTTAAATTTGAGTTGGTCAAACGTGCTGAAACCCTTTATCTTTCTGTCGGTATCTATCTATCTATCTATCTATCTATCTATCTATCTATCTATCTATCTATCTATCTATCTATCTATCCATCCATCCATCCATCCATCCATCCATCAGGTCAAATTTAAGCTATTGCACTGAAAAGTACATAAGTCATACCCAAGTTTAATTTCAACAAAAATGTAATGTAAATACACAACCTAATACCATCGAATGGTTCTGTTACATCACTTAAGACCATAATGTTAAACAGTATAATATCATAAGTAAAGTCAATGACAATACATTGTATTGTGACATGATCACATGTTATGCTCTATAAAAAAAAATAAAAATATTAAATGTAATATCTCACAGAATAATTCCAAAAGGTCCATCTTAAAATTTCATGATGCTGCATAACATAACACAAGCATCCTAAATGAAATGTTACCCAGTGCAGTAATGTAACGTATGGCAGCGACATGACGTAAACCCTTATGTAGTCCCACAGCATAATAATATATTACAGCATCATAAATATTATATAGTAATATAACGTGGCATGGCTTCATGTGATATCAAACATCATAAGTAGTTATGGCATGTAATCTCTGACTGCAGCATTCCAGCTGAAGGATGAAGTTTGTGAGGCCGGCTGGAGCAATGAGTTTTTAATAACGAAGCTGGTGGCAATTTTTTTATTTATTGGAGTCACCTTGCAAATAGACTCAGGAGAGCGGTGCATACGAGAGGCAGAAGACTTGTTAAAGCAGTGGAATGTGTGTGTGTGTGTGTACGTGGGTACGTGTGTACGTGTGCATGTGTGCGAGCTTGGGTGTTTAAGGTGAATCAAGCACCAATTTTATCCTACATTCTTTTATAATGAATTGGTCACAGCATGCACGGGAAAAGAAAACTCTGTTTTTCATGATTGCGTAGAAACGATTTTTCAGTTTAGAGAATTTCAAAAGGGAATCCGTTCGAATATTAGAGTAGTTCCCAGAACCTGTGCAGGATCAAAAGTGTTTACTCGATGATTCAAGAGAGATTGTGAAAATGAAACAGGAGATTCGTCAGCCTCCTGCTGTCATTCATCTTGCTGTATTATTATTTCTCTCTTTGCTTTTTTCCTGCCATGATCAGCAGCATGAGGGACAGGACTTCATTTTCTCGCTTCCAGCCCCCTATTTTTCTTTCATGCACGAGGGGAGATAATAGTGAGCGGAAGGCAATACAGGAGCATATGTAATTTTATTAAACCCAATGGCCTCAGGTGGCACGACAATGACAGAAAAGCTTGAAACAAGAGTCATTTTTTAAAAAATGCGACATCTTTTCAACACGTCCTCCACCACCGAATAGACAGATTTGGGATGCGGTTTTGTTCCTGTTGACTCCGACTTTTAACTTCACTGATCATTGCTCAGACAGGGAGACTGAAAGATGGCGGAAGGGGTGTCGTTTGTTTTGAGAGATTTCATTCTTTTTTGTGTGACACAATACCTAGAAGCTTTTGTTTTTCTCCTGCGCTTTACCCTTCTGTCTTTTTTCATTCTTTTGCTTTTCTCATTCTTGCTACTGTTCTTCATTCTACTTCTCTCTCTACTCAGTCTGGCCTGGTGTAGTTATGATGAAAAAAATTCACATTAGTTCGACCCCCAGAATCCCCCAACACACACACACACACACACACACACACACACACACACACACACACACACACACATATACACACACATACACACACACACACACACACACACTAGGGAGTGGTTTAGCATTAGTACAGGAGATTAAAAGTACTTAAAATGGTTTAACAGCATTGGGAGCTGATAATGTTTCCTGAATATTAATTCTAATTAATCTGCGCTCTGTTACAGACACGTTTATACACAGCGGACCCGGCGAACAGCTTGCACCAAAGTGCAGAAATAAAGGTTACAACAATAAAGGATACAAACAGAAACAAAGTCTTTATTTATTTATTATGTTCATTTATAGATATGGATGTGTTTTTTTTTTTTTTAACCCCTTACTATGATTGGCGGTCGAATGGAAATTGATGGAGCAGACATTCTTTATCAGTGTACAAACTAATTATCCTTATTCTATTGATAAAATAATTAGTGATATTCTTTTTATTTAATACTATCACATTATAAGTTAAGTCAGGACACTGTTGGGTTTCTGTGCATTAAGCACCTTGGCACTATGTGTAGCTGCTAGTGAGTGAGGGATTCTGACTCCAACACTGGTATAGAGATAAAATGAGCAGTAGAACTAAAGCTTTTTGATGGCCTAGTTTAATGATTAATAATCACACCGTAACTGTAACATCACATAATTTCAGTGCCGAACGAGAAGGAAATTCATTTTCAAAACTTTTAAGTCAAAAGGGAATTTATTTGATGTAGCCTTTCTGCTGAAGGTGCACAAGGCTCAGAGATTAGCGCTTTTCTCTTTTATACCTTCTTAATATGTTATATACACGTTAGAGATTATCATTTCCAAACTTTTTTAGAAGTGAGTAGGACTTTTCATTCAAATGATTCGCGGGAAGAAAACCACCTAATCCATTACAAAGTCTCCAAACAGCACGGAAAGCGAAAAAAATAAAAAAAATAAAAAAAAAATAAATCTTTCACCTTGTCATACTTGATGATCATTCCAGGAGTCAAAAAAGAAAGCACTCTCTCTCTCACACACATAATTTGTCCTTCTTTCTCATCTTTCCATTTCACCTGGAATTTGGAAAACTCTTCTGTCTTATGTCTTTTTACAGATTTCATCTTAAAGGTCAATATGGCGCAACATGGATCCGATTAATTTGAGTACAAAGCCGCTAATTTAGGAATTTTTCCTGGGTTTTTCCCGGTTTCACAAATTTCAAGCCACAAAACTGAGACCCATAACATTAGACCAATTAGAAAACAGTGAACAATCACTTTCTTGGTCGGCTACTGTTTAGATACAAGCCGTTGTAACGCGTTGAGTCTGGGTGAAGGGAGAGCTCGCTAACTCCAGTTGCAACAGAAATCATTTAAGCACAGACAGGTTTCCAAAACTCGTGCTTTTTTATTTTTCTCGGCAACAGCGTTACGGGTTAGTCAAAGAAACTTAGAAATCAGCATCAGAAAATAACAAGCACATATTCCTTGGTCTTGCACACATGCAGTAATACCGGAAAAAAGGCGGCGGCAGGCTATTCCCAAAATGCCGCTTTGCTCTTAAAGGAAGCGCAACATATTTCACCCGTTACACCTTTCGTTAAAGCCTGTGTTAAGTTCATTAGTTTCAGTGTGACTTATAGACAGGTGCGGCTTATTTATGTTTAAAATAAAAATCTTTTAAATCTTTAGGTGCGGCTTATATATGGGTGCGCTTTATAGTCCGGAAATTACGGTAGGCTAGTCAGTAGACGTAGGTCGATTGTCTGACACTGCACAGTAACAGCAGCCGTCATTTAACCTACACCGTTCACCGTACAGTACGACATACTGTAGAACCAGCCATTAAGAGTCAGGACCAAAGAAATCACCGACCTCTGACTGCCCAAAATCGTACAATGTATACCGCATTATACTGAGAACCTTT
This sequence comes from Silurus lanzhouensis, assembly GCA_039877035.1. NCBI lineage: Eukaryota > Metazoa > Chordata > Actinopteri > Siluriformes > Siluridae > Silurus > Silurus lanzhouensis. The sequence continues at coordinate 1,426,994 of JBCEWE010000287.1, forward strand.
ACAAGTGCTGACAACCAAAACTCCTCCCATAAACATCTACTAGAAAAAAATTGCTTTTATTTAGTCCATGTTTAGAAGTCTCTCTTAATGCGAGTCTGAACAAGTTCTCACCTATTAGCTGTTACTATGGAAACAATAATGTAATGATTTCACATTGAGGGGGGCTAACGGACATTTCCAGACCAATAGAATTCACAAAACATTGATCTTACTATACCTTTGACTAAAAAGGATTTGTAATGGCTTTTTTTTCAGCCTCATAAGGTTTTAATACGAGGTGATATCCAAAAGTTTATCTTTTTTTCAGGATGATCAAGAATTTTATTTCTTATAATGTTTGCTGTAACTGAGACAGAATGACCTTCACATTCCACGCTACATAACGACATCATGTGTCATTTACATAATGCACATAATTATTTATAGACCCCCAACTGAAGGAAACAAATAATCGCCAGTATTGCTTCGATTGTCCCGGCACATTTAGAAAGATTAATGACAACCTCAAAGCGTAATTATGCTTTCCTCAAGCCAAATTTCCTCGCAACGATTAAAATGTCAGCTCGGATGTCAGTGTGTGAGCTGATATAACTTCTCTCTGATCACTGCCTCATCAATACCTGTTAGGAAATAGAGCAGGAGATGATGTGGAAATGTTAACAGGTCTGATGATTAGTTTGCCACCGTAAATGTTAATGTGATTAGACCATTATCTTCATCAGCTTATCTGCGTTCTGCCGAAATCGCGAATGCCGAACCTGACTTCCGAGAAGCAGCCGTGCCTCCCGGAGCCACGTGTCAATTTATTATGTTCTTGATCGCGTCTCTATGGAAGTGAGACAGGAATCACTTTGCGATCGCTTCCTGCCAACATGATTTCCAAAAGTACTGGCATTTATTTGAGGTTTGACAAAAATAAATAAATAACCGTCGTACTGGCTCCCCTAGTGTTTATTTTTCCAGCTTGTTTTTCTGTTAAAAGTTTGAGGTCGGAGTTTGCTAAATTGACATGAAGCAGCCTTTTGTGTTTGTGTGCCTCAGAATGTGTATCAAGTCTGTGAGTTCACCCAGGATCTTTAGTTTTTTTGCCTGCGCGTTAACGTGCGTTGATCGATACTCGAAACCAATAAGCGTGATGTCTATGCATTATCTTGTCAAGGCATCTGTTGCTAGGAGATGTGACGGTTTGCTCCGTGTGAACACAGCATAACAAAACGAAAAACACATTTCAACCTAATAGTCAGAAAGATTTAGTTTTTCCCCACAACGATTTTTAGAACATTTATTCAATCCCTGGCAATGTTAAAAATGTAGCAGACTGGATAAAATTGATTGTAATGACACCAAGATAGATTGATGGCCTATTTAGATTGGTTGGAGGATATAGATTGAGCATTCGTAAGTCTGTAGTTGTTCTCTGAAGAGGCAGTGTAATTATCAAAATGTGGTTTCTTGCCATGAAGGGATAATACATATGGACATTTTTTGTATTTTCTTGCCAGACTGATTTGTACACTTCTGATGCAGATGCTAGTGATCTAACTTGCTAATTTTTAGCTGGTTAGTGTAAAGACAATGGGGATAGACCTTTTGCTATGCAGGCGTTTCTCTGTTTTTCAAAGTGTCCGCTGTCTCATCCAGTGTTAGCTAACTAATTTGCTTCTGTTGATTGTGTTGTTGGACAAAGTACACAAAACATATACTTAATGTAAAAGTAGAGATGTAGTAGGTAAAATATGACAAGTAAAAGTGAAAGTGCTCCATTTAAACTTGGGTAAAAGTACAAAAATATTTGCCTTCAAATGTACTTAAGTATTCAAAGTACTATGATTGTTTTTATGGCTATAATGTTCCTATTATCATTTTTGCCAAAAGACTCAACTCAGTTTATGTGAAAAGACTCTATTACTCTTAGCACGTTAATCTATTAATAGGATGATATTAGTGAGTCAAACACTGATATCTATAAAAAAATTGTCATGAGCCCAAAACCATTTTTGTAAAAAACCTATTCATGCAAATAAGGTCACGTTTGTTTGAGTCAGGAGTCTCTTTCATCATTTATTGCTCTCAAAATGTTCTGCTTGCTGTTAAACTGCCATTAAACTCTATGTTGGTGATAAGTAGATACCACCAAGCACCAATCGAAACAAGTTTAAAACAGAGAGCACGCTCTACGCTGATTGGAGACTTGCTGTGTAAGTGACCAGTTAAGTTTCTATCGACTCAAATGAAAAGGAACGACTGATTTCGCAAAATGTATTTTGGGAAAAAGTTATGTATTTGACTTTGAAATGTAGTGAAGTTAAAGTACAAAAAGTGGAAAAACTTCAGTAAAATACAGATACACGGAAAAACTACTCAAGTATAATAACGAATTACATTCACTTCATTACTGTCCACCAGTAAGTTTGACATTATTCAAAAATGTGAAAAATTTATGTTTAGCATTTTTTTCTGTACTGCTACTTCACTGAAGAAATTGGAAAAGTGACATTTTCACATTAGCTCATTAGTTATGTGGTAGTACATTTGTTAAATGTTAAAATAATTTTGAACTGATTATGAGAAAAGGAAAAAAATCCGCATCTCCAAACTACTGCCAAGCTGCTAAGGAATTCATAGTAAGCTAAAAATGTCACTACTTGTAACTAGCTACTTGACTCCACGTCTCTTTCTTTCGAAAAACATCTATAGAATGCGTCCCCTTCTGACTGGATTACAGTTACGGGATTATCCAGGTGACTCATAGCAGCTCAGAAACAAGTCTTCATGAATATCTCCCTGTTGAATTTTGCCCAACTCCTGACTCACTCCAACACAGCCTACATGTTATCCTCTACTTCTTCCTCTGTGAATGTCAGATCTTTGATCAGAGATGTACAGAACACCTTTATCCTTCTGCACCGCGTGTGACTCTCGCTCCGAGACGGCCAGTGAGTTAGCTCTAAGCTATAAGTGTGAGTTACACACACAATACACACACATTTTTATTCTTGCACCAGTGATAGTCACGGCTGTCTTTCAGATGGAAAGTTCTAGAAGCCCGGTTTGTCTGTGAATGTAGTATACGTGTGTGTTTAATGGTGTGGCTGTTAAAAAAGCCGCACGGCTGTGAAATGAGTGACCAGTGAAATGCAATCTGTTGCAGAAGAGGAGAAATGGCGTTGTAAAAAAACACCCTCACGGACCGTGTCTCCCACTTCCCCTCGGTCGCCTCCTTCTCCGTGAAGTGAAGCATGTCATTAAAGGAGACAGCTGTGCCTCCCGTCGCTTTTCCAGCTTTTCTCTCTCCTTTTTTCCCTCCTCTTTTTCCATTTTTTGACTCCTACTCCTCTATATTCCACCTCCAGCCTTTTTAGCTCCCTTACGTTCCTCACCAATTTTTTTCCCCAGTCCCTGCATGTATTACTATTTGTGGGGCTGTTTTTTTATTTGTTTTGTTGCTATTGTGTAATTTTTAAGTGTAGCACAATGCTAGTATATGCTTTGTGTAACACAAAGCCGTTTTAGAGAGTCTAGTGGTTAGGATGCGGCGCTCTCACCGCTGCAGCCCGGGTTCGATCCCTGGTCAGGGAACCAACCCCAGCCATTAGGGTTGCACAAGCCTTAGTGTCCCAGGCCCGGATAAATGGGGAGGGTTGCATTAGGAAGGGCATCCAGCGTTAGAACATGTGCCAAATCAAACATGCGGATGGTCCGCTGTAGCGACCCCTAATGGAAGAAGCCAAAAGAAAGTTATAATGGGTAAAGTGTTGGCATGCAATGGCAGTCCATCACCTCATTATTACATATGAATTTTTGCATGCAAGAATAAAGTGGTCATTCAATCTACACAGTAGGAGTGTTTCACATAGTATCTGTATTCGAATGTCAACCCAAAGTGAGTGTAGCGTGTTTATTGATATCTTTTTTTTTTATTTTTTTTTAACAAAGATAGAAAAACAAATCTATTACCTGACATTTTCTAAGAAATTTCGCTGCCTCTAGTTTCAAAAATCTGATAATTTGCTTGAAACAAACACAAAATGAACAGTCAAGCAAAAACACAACAAAATAATAGCGTGAATAGTGCGCCCCCTATTTGTGTCTGCGTTGTTTTATTATTATCCCTATAAAAATAAATTAAATACATAAAATAAATAAATATTTAAAAAGGAGAAGTAAAAAATAAATACAAATTAGACACAAACCCACAAATCACTCCTAAACCCAATCCCAATCTACTATAAGGTCTACCAAGTCTTTTGGGTGTTTTTAGCAAATATTTATTAGCACAAATTATTTCACATCATTTAATGACATTTCATAATTCACCTCTCACCTCTGCTCTGCTAAAATCCTATCAAATGACGTATAGAGAGCAGATGTGTTCAGTTTTTCATTCTTCATTGTTAATACAGTTGCTCTTCGGGGTGTCACCTCTTGCATAAAGGAAAAAATTACACAAAAACTAATTTTATTACACAAGCACATTATTTACAAGCATGCAAAGAAAACTGCAGCATGGTACACATGCATTGTAACAAATTTGGTGTCTTTGAATGAATTTCAGCAGCTCATAGAAAGTGTCATGGTGATGAATTAGTCAGAGATTTCTTTCTTCTCCACATCCATATTGCTCAGCATATGCATGCAGAGCAGACCTCTGCTGACTTTAGGCACAGTTTATCACAGTCTGCATTGTGTGCGTGTAATTAGCGGTTATTTATGCTAGGTTTCACATAGCGCTATGCCAGATAGTATGACTAAAGGGGGAAGAATGAGCTCTCCCATTGGACTGAAAATGTAAAATGTCATTTGTTGTACACACCTTGTTCCTATATCAGTGCATGGAGAAGAGTTGGGGGGTAGAAATGACGTGAGGGGGTAGAAAGATACATCTCATAATAGTGACAGAAAGTTTTTAGAAGGTTTGTTTTAAGCCTTGAAGCACAAACCTTCTCCACACACAAACTGCAACTTTATCGCCACCGGCAGAAACACAGAACATCACAGTTTAATAGGCTACAATTATCTATAATTCTTTGTAATTATTCCAATAACCTGCTGTTTTAAATTTTGTTTTTCGCAAGACTAAAATGTATCATCGATTCTGCAATAGGCTTTTTTCCCCACTTTGTTTTAAATGTTCATATATATCATATATTATCAAATTTGAATTGAAATTATGAAACTAACAAAGTTGAACATGCACACTTTGTACAATCTCTGTCTCCAAATATTTGTATATTATAATATTTTAACGTTTTTTATTAGATTTATTTTGCTGAACTCAATTAATGCAAGAATAAACATAATAATAATAATAATAATAATAACAATAATATTAATGGTAATAATAATAACAATAACAATAATATTAATAATAATAATAAGGAAGAACAATATTAATAATAATAATAATAATAATAACAATAATAATAATAATAATAATAATAAAATAATAATATTAATAATAATAATAATAATAATAATAATAATAATATTATTATTATTATTAATAATAATAATAAAATAATAATAATAATAATAATAATAATAATAATAATAATAATAATAGTCACTTCCTACACACTTGTGACTGTGAGATCCATCCTGCTGCATTGTCTGGTTAAATTTTTACGACATTATTGCTTATGACTATAGTTTTCTCACTATCTGGAACACTGTCGTTACACTGTAATAAGGTCTCTGTACAATAAAGCATTAGAGAGACATCAGAAAGTGTGTATTGAGCACTCCTGCAGGTCTTGCAGTTTCATGGCTGTCTCTCTGCTCTCTCTAACAAGCTCCAGGCCAGAGCAGGGAGCGAGGACACACTGTGCTCCATTCAGACGAGATCCAGACTGGGCATAAATCAGCCTGTTCCCCTGGTACTTATGGAGCTACTTTATGACTGAGCAGGGTGAGATAGAGACCAAGGAAGGCTTCATAAATTAGCTTCATTTTCTATCGCTCTCAGAGTCTATCCTTTGGGGAAGGGGCGGGGGCAGGATTCATTATTAGGACGGAGAGTGCATGTGCTGTTAAAACTGTTGTACCAGTTATCTTTCAGTGTAAACGCTTTTGTATGGCCTATATAACGTTTTACTGTTAAATGTTTCTTCTTGTTCATGGAAAGATCGCTTCGTCCCGGGACTGAAGTTCGTGCCAGTCGGTTCATCAACAAAAAAACAAAAAAAGGAAAATGAAATGATATTCTGTAAAATGACATTTCTCATCCAGAATGTAGTCTGGATGTACACAGAGTGAAAGATTTCACTCAACTGATCAAAATCAGGCGATGCAAAAGCTACAATATTTGGGTTCTTCAATCACATGACATTGACATCACGTATTCAGCGGAACGCAACCCATTATAGCAGAGACTTGCTACAGAGTTAAAGATTCACTTTATGTAGATTATGCAGAGTCAAATAAAACCCTTCCATGCGAGGAAATATATATATATATAAAATGAAAGGTCTGCTCTGTTTTTCTTTAAGTTCAGGTAACTTTACTGTACCTATAAAGCATTCAGAGGCAAAGGTGTGTAGTGCAGTGTCCCCACCCCCTCGATAAGGCCGATCAGAAGCAAAGGTATGATCAAAGCAGCATGTGTGTGTAGGTCTCTGTTATTGGTACAGCTCGTATCCGAATCAGGCCGGCTGCAGAATGGGGTTTATAATGCTTATTACCACCCTGGAAGCAAATAATGAGCCATATTACAGACTTGATAGCTTGAGATTAGAAGGGCTTAGAGACAGACAGAGTGTGTGTGTGTGTGAGAAAAAGATGGAGAGATTGAAAGACCGTATTGCGAGAATAATAGAGAAGGCGAGAAACTGGAAGACCATATTGTGAAAGACAGAGGAGTAGAAAATGTGTGTGTGTTAGAAAGAGGGAGAGAAAGAGAGAGAGAGAGAGAGAGAGAGAGAGAGAGAGAGAGAGAGAGAGAGAGAGAGAGAGAGAGAAAAAAAAGGCAGGAACATATTGTAACCCATTTTATTAGGGCAGGTGAAGGTGATAGATGTTCATGGGAAACAGTAAAGATGATTATCTAGGCAATATGGAATGACATAATATCTGAAAGTGGAGGTGATTTAAAACATGCCCATGCCAAGTAAACACATGACATCATGTGTATAATGTATGCTGAAATAAAACATGTCTAATAAGTGAAGAAAATTGCATATGTAGATAAATGAAGCGTGTAAAGTAAATATTGTAAATCACTTATGGAAATAAATGACATGTGAACGAATCTGTAATGAAAATAAATAAATCGTGTACTATGTCACATGTGGGACTACAGTAGTTTAGAATTTGGTAAAGATTTACACGGAATAAATAAAGTAAAATTCCCATGTAGAAAAAAATGTATTCACACGTTAAAACATTCACATGTTGAAATAAACGAATCACTTGCGGAAGTGACGTGAAAATCAACAAATAATGTAAAAGGTTGCATGTAAAATAAGGATTTCATTAAAATCATGTGAATATAAACAAATCATTCAAATAATTAAGTTGTAAAAATAGAACTCATGAATAATCGCATGAACCCCTTCTATTTTCTCTACACTGATATTCACAACTAGTCTCCATCTTAGATATTGTATTATATAATGACTATTATATGACTTCTTCATTAAACCACCATAATCCCCAAACATATGTATCTCAGAAATAAATTATGCAAATGTCATCCTCTTTCTAGTCTGCCATATAATGAAAACACCCAGCTTTGATTTGATATCGCTCTTAGTCACAGTGTCCTCACCTTTAAATTCTCATTTTAGATATTATTTATAACTAAATACTGATTTACTGCAAAAGTTTTGCAAAATACTGACTTATTGTTTTTTGTTTTTTATTCACATTAGGAAATATCTCAATGCGGCATGTGATTATGATTGAGTTGTTGTCCATGCTTTTATAAAAAAAAAAATATATATATATATACATACAGTGGAAACCGGTTTTGTCGATGTCCTAGGGGATCGCCAAAAAGCATCGAGATAACCGATGATCGAGATAAACGAAAATCAAAATGGCGGCAATATATTAACGTGCTTGAAATTTCTTTATGTACATGATGTGCGTTAATAAATGAGAATGTGCATGCACGTGTTTTTGAAGTTTTTTTTTCACAACAGCGTTGCCGCGATTTGTTTAATGAAAGCATGCTATAAAAATACATACAGTACATGTTTATCTGTCAGGAATCCACCTGCTACGCCCCCTTCAGCATGTCAGGTGCTTTCTCGGCCGCTTTCTCTGAAGCTCCCGGCTTCATTCGCGCACATATGGTGCTCGTTTAGCATCATCACCAGCTCCTATTTAAACTTCCGCACTCTCACTGTCCGTTATTGTTGGTATATGTTGGTTCACGGCGGTCGTTGTTATCGCGCATGCGTTTCCCGGTACGTGTCTTCCCACCGGCACTCTCTCAACGGCACCGCGGATTCCCCCCCGATCCTGCCGGTGTTCATTCTATGCTTTTGCTGCTCATCCCACGTTCCGCGCCGCCAAGCGCGGCTTTTGCCTCCCGTTCATCACATAACATTTAACAACAAAAGGCATATGTGCACTAACTAACAGCAGAGATTCACCAGTATACAATACAAACACCTGTAGCAGCTGGAAGACTTGATTTTTCTGCCACTTTCGCGAGTTCTTCTGCGGCTGCACCGAGATAACCGGCGTTAAATGGCACATTTTTCCCCCCTTGTGCTCAAGATATCAGGGTTTGGCGATAAAAATGAATCGACATAACGGATAAAAAATGCTTAGAAAAAGCGAGAATTTGGCAGTTCCACTTCAAAAACGTCGACTTAATAGGGTTGTCGAGGTAACCGACAACATATATATATATATTATTACAGTATGCCCCATTCAGAGAGCGAAATCTTGTCTAATTTATTGTAAATATTAGTTCTATAGGAAGAGGAAGATTAAAAATGTGTCATATTGTTCTAGCATAACAGGAGATGCATTATAAGGCAATTTTGAAATAAAAATAATTTGTGATAATAATTTGAAAATAAAGTTTTTATAATGTAAACCCAGTATGGTCATACATGTTAGCCGCCCACAGGAATGCTTCCTGATTACTTTTACTGTGGTTAATATGGTTACCATGTTTCAGATCTACAAACAACGGCCCACTCGGCCAAAACGTAATAATTGCTGGGCCGCTGGTTGGTGACGAAACCCACTTATGTATTTACATTCATCTATTTAGTCATTTTAATGTAATTTTAGTATATGCAAGTGTTTTCTTTGTAAGCTACCAAAATAATTGTTGGCAAATATTATATCCAGTAGGTTTGTCACGTTTCCAGGATCATTACCAGCTTCATATACTGTGCTTCTTTGTTTTAGCTTAGTCAGAGGTTAATTAAAATAAATTGAAATGATGTATTCAATAGTACACATAAACTGTAGGTTCTTGCAGTCAGCCTCTGTATTTTGCATCGGACATGTTCATCATGCTTACAAAACAATTCCACAAACACCAGTCCAACTTCTGTCACAATGTTGGTGTTTCCTCAAAATGTTGGAACTCCCAGATCTGGTAAATGCTCATTACTAATTGTAAGTATAGTGGAATAACAGGAATAGGGAGTCTATTATTAGTCATTTACCAACATATTAGAGGTATATGTTTATATTCCCTTTATTATTGTCTAGTTTGCAGTGACATTGTTTACATTGTTTGAGAAATCTGTTAACTAGCTGATTCATTAGCCTCCCTAATCAGCTTGCATAAGCTCAGGGTTCGTATTTCCCAGTTCCCTAGCAACATGGTTCTCATGATTTTTTATCACTCGATGTGTAAGTGTATGGTGCATTCACCTTTCTGTGTTAAAAGCATAAATTATTGAGCATTATTTGATTTTATTGATTTTCACAGCGGCTAAATTCGAAGGCTACAACGTATTAAGTGGAAACAGCAGAGCAAAATTGCACCAGAATAGGCGATAATATAGTATTAGTTTAGTACTGCTGTATAAAGAGAAAATGTCAAATTTAGCTAATATAAAAAGACAATACATTTTCTTTTTGGTTATAGAATTTAGTTGTAAGTACTTTATATTCCAAGTTTCCATGCAAACTGTTGTGATTTTAGTAGTAGACTTTCAGTCTTTTTTTTAAAGTAATTTGCATATTTAAGATAATTGACGTTTTTGTAATCATTTTTGTATCATTTATGATGTTCTTATTCTGTTGCATCGTTCAACTAAGCTCAACTAAGCTAGTCTTAACCAGCTAAAATCATTATATAGCACTTTGTTCCTTCCTCACACCGCTACTACTGTATTTAACGTGCAATTACGATTGGTCAGAAAAGTGACGATGTGCATTCTATAACGGCAAATGCAGCTTGTACGGTGTGCTATTTATTTGTTTGTTTGTTTATTTATTTTTGGAAGTCTTCAGTGTCAGCTTGTTGTAACAGTCAGAGGTAATGTAATGGAAGCTCAAAGGACAAGGCATCAGATTTCTGATAAGCAGGTTAAGAGTTCAACTCCCAGCACCACCAAGCTGCCATGACCCTTAACTGCTCAGCTGTATAAAATGAGATAAATGTAATTCCCTCTGGATAAAGGCGTCTGCCTAAAGCTCTAAATGAAATACTGTTCTGGGAGGAAGGATAACATGACATTGTAATTTTTTTCTTTTTTTTAACACTACAATTTCTTTTCCAATTTTTTTTTCCGTTATTGAATTAAATATAACTATAATCACATGTTCTTTAACCCTCGTGTGATCTTAGAAATCTGCATACTCCCCTTGTCCTAAGGACCAAAAATGACCTGCCTTCACTTAACCTCTAAAATAAAGCAGCTACATTTAATAAGCACGTGTAATTGTTTGCACAATGTTGTGGCATAAAAGAAAACCTGGTCATACTATTCAGGGTGAAGACTTCTTCATGCTTTATTCCTTGTAGAGTTTGTCTCATCTGCTCTCTTTCCACTCGCATATCCTCTTCTCTCCTTTCCTTCCTCTTTCCTCATTTGTTTTCCACCATTTCTCCCCATCCCTCGTTCTAATCACCTCCTCCACCAGATTTAATCACTCTGCTCCACATGGAGACTCCTGCCTTCTTTGATGAGCCTGATTCACCAGAGTCATTAAGTCTCTCTCTCTCTCTCTCTCTCTCTCTCCCCCTCCTTCCTGAAGTATGTTGTCATGACTCTTCCTCCTTATTCCATTGCTCTCTTTCTCTGTGTGATTGCAATTATCCTCTGCTTGCCGAAATTCTTCTGTTTGTTGCAGGTCTTTCAGACCAATATGTTCACTTCTTTCTGTTTACAGTTCGCACAGAATCTCATCTGCTCAGAGATCGTCCCCTACTATATTGTACGATTTTTGAAGTGTCACACTTGTTTATCCCATCACTATGCAGGAATATCAGACCAAACTCCACCTTGGGCTGTCATAGAGAGCTGCGTGGCTGATTGTAGGGCCCGAAAATGCGACACAAAGGCACTTTGATTGTAAGCAAGCTCGGCAATGGCTGGCCAATCCTTCTCTCCTTTGCATCATCATTGATTGCACGGAGTCAGCTGCAGTAATTGTAAGTCAGAATGGCAGAAACTAGCGCAGAGGTGCCTGAAGACGCACTCAAACCCCGGCTTCTTGCAAAAAAGCCTGATTTTATCAAGTGTTCAGTGCGATGCTTTAGTTATAGTGAACTGCATGTAATATATAAACCTGTTTTTTTTTTCCCCCCTCTAGATAGTAGCTACCTGATATTTCCATAATAACCACCTGTGCCGATTATAAGTGCTATGTAGGTGTCTGGAGAGGAATAGCCGAACATCATACCAGCCACTTTCTTAGAATTTACATTTTTACACAGCATCGACAGCATTTTATTTTTTCTCGAGACATATCATTATTATCGAAGCATATTATTATATTCCTCAGTGGCTATGCTTTTCCAGAGTGCTTGTTTATTTTTCCAAAAAAGGGGAAGGTAAATCAGTTTTTCATCACACACAACCCACAGTCGTATTCAAGTGCATTTCAGTTTGCTTTAAAATTAAACATGAACTCAAGTAAACCCATTCGACATATAAACAACATGGGATAAACTGTAGGTTCTCGCAGTGTCAGCCTGTGGGTTTTTTGAGTACCGTTTTCTTCACATCTAACAACGAGAAATACTACCGTATTTTTCGGACTATAAGCCGCTACATTTTTCCCCACGTTTTGAACCCCGCGGCTTAAACAACGAAGCGGCTAATTTATGGATTTTTCCTGGGTTTTTCCCTGTTTCACAAACGTCAAGCCAAAAAACTGAGTGACATAACATTAGACCAATGAAATTTCCGAACGGAAACGAAAAAAACGCACCTCACCTGTGATCTGAGCTGCACGGCATCGGGAGAAAAATTTCAATCGGGTGATTTTTAAACGCATGATGATGTCAAAAGATAAACTCTCGAGAGAAATTGTTGTGAAAGGAAAGAGGAAGACAGTGAACAATGACTCACTTGGTAGGCTACTGTTTAGATACAAGCCGTTGTAGCGCGTTGAGTCTGGGTGAAGGGAGAGCTCGCTAACTCCAGTTGCAACAGAAATCATAAAAGCACAGACTAGTTTCCAAAACTTGTGCTTTTTTATTTTTCTTGGCAACAGCGTTACGGGTTAGTCAAAGAAACTTAGAAATGAGCATCAGAAAATAAGAAGGACATATTCCTCGGTCTTGCACACGTGCAATAATAGCGGAAAAATGCGGGGGCTATTTCCAAAATACCGCTCTGCTCTTAAAAGAGCCACAACATATTTCACCTGTTACACCGTGTTACAGACACTGTCTTTCGTTAAAGCCTGTGTAAAGTTCATTAGTTTCAGTGTAGACACGGCTTATAGACTGCGGCTTATAGACTGCGGCTTATAGACTGCGGCTTATAGACTTATAGACTGCGGCTTATAGACTGCGGCTTAGAGACAGGTGCGGCTTATTTATGTTTAAAAAAAAATCTTCGTCAAATTCGGCTTATATATGGGTGCGCTTTATAGTCCGGAAATTACGGGAACTTTTACATTTTTGTGTCTTTGTGTTGGATGGCTCACATTTTCACCATACTTCATAATACTTCACATTCATAAAACCAGAAAGCAGACGTGAAAGTAATCATTTCTAAACGAATAAAGTCATATTCGTGACTGCAAAGAAACTGCATCTAAAAAATGTATAGTTGGTAAATGAAATCACATTTTCAAAATTTTTAAGCCGATAAATGTAGCTTTTTTTTTTAATTGTTGTATGAGTTTAAATCATGTCAAATTTGTATTAATTTAGTCTAATTGTATAGTAGAATAATTATACATGACTGTTTTATTAACCTGCAGATCATATTTTCAATTATTCATCAGCACAGAAACAATAATCTTAGATCAGCAGCCTTTCACTGGACCAAATGACAGACGGCAGCAGCAGGACAGCAGGTGTGCTACGAGTGTGGGCGCAATGATCCGATTGGGTGCTTCAAAGAGAGCAATAATCCATTTGGGTGCTTACAGGAAGCAGCTGATGGTCCTTTCCCAGAATGCTACAGCAGCTCCATTTGCTAGCACCTGCTGGGCTTTACAAATCTCCACTAATGATTCCTCCATCGTAGCCTCTAAAAAGGTCGGTGAAACTCAGGCAGAGGAAGACATAGAGGCACATATAGGGATGATGGATGAGTGTTCAGGTGATGTCCAGGACAGGTGGGTTCTGTGTTCAGTCTCTCTAAACAGGGCCTTTGGCCATTTTCTACCCAGGTGACAGCTGTTTTCCCCCATGCATCATTTGGGACACAAAGAAATGGAGCTATATTTCCGCAACCATTAAAAAATAAAAAAATAAAAAAATAAAAACAGAAGTGATAGAAGTGCTATCATAGGTGCTAGGATTGGGGCGGGGAGAGAAATCTCAACCTCAACTGGAGTGATTAAGGCAGAGATACAATTTAATTAAAGTAGGACATTTGGGTGTCATAAGCACAGAGTGCTATTTATCATGTGCTCCATCAATTAGAGAGCGCAGGGAAGGCCATCCAGAAAGCCCTCTCACGCTCAGCCATTAAGTCATTTAACCATTCTGTCATAACTAAAGTACTTAATCTGTTCAATTTGAAGTACACTAAGGAAATGAAACTCTTAACAGCAGCCAAAAACTTATGTTAGATGTTGCATTTTGCCAAAATTGCATGTAGGATTCGACCTAAAATGAAGCTATTATCTTTGGTGGTAATGTGAAGTTCAGAGGCTATTGTGAATTTCTTCAGTGAGTCTTAGTTCTGCAAGGCTCTGGGTCAGTAACTGGTACAACGATCTTTTGCTGCGATTATAGCTGTAAGTCTTTCAATTTGTCTCCATCAGCTTTGCTAATATGAAGGGTTCTCCAGTAAGAATCTATGAAATAAAAAATATATTTTGACTCCACAGTACTTGGGATGCACGCTGCAATGAATAAATAGTTTGAGTTGTGCAAAGAATATCAAATACCTTAACTATGTGTATCAAAATAAACTACAAAATACAGAATATCAAAATAAATACTTTTACAAGGGACCATGACATTTCTTTGCAAATCTTCCATCAATTGGTGTATTTGATATGTTCCTTCATCATGACACTGACTCAGTTCATTAAGTAAACTTTGTTTGATAGCAACAGCTTGTCTCAGGCTCTGAGTCACGCAACAAATCTGACATATGCAACCAGTTAACAGATCAAATATTCACACATTTCCTTGTGAACTTCCAGATAAAGGGTAAGTTTTAAAGTGACCAACAGTTAAATGTTGAACTTTGCCTCAGTAACACTGACTCAATGAGATACAAGTCATTCATAAGAAGGTAACTGATGACACCTGTATTTCAAGCAACTAGTTTCTAACTAATTACCGTAATTTCCGGACTATAAGCCGCACCCAATGAATTTTACAAATATTTTTATTTTAAACATAAATAAGACGCACCTGTCTATAAGCCTTGTCTACACTGAAACTAATGAACTTTACACAGGCTTTAACGAAAGACACGTTACACACGGTGTAAAGGCTGAAACATGTTGCGCTTCCTTTAGGAGCATAGCGGCATTTTGGGAATAGCCTGCCACTGCATTTTTCCGCTATTACTGCATGTGTGCAAGACGAGGAATATGTCCTCATTATTATCTGATGCTCATTTCTACGTTTCTTTGACTAACCAGTAACGCTGTTGCCAAGAATAATAAAAAAGCACGAGTTTTGGAAACCTGTCTGTGCTTATATGATTTCTGTTGCAACTGGAGTTAGTGAGCTCTCCCTTCACCCAGACTCGTGCTACAACGGCTTGTATCTAAACAGTAGCCTACCAGGAAATTCATTGTTCACTGTCTTCCTCCTTCCTTTCACAACCATTTCTCTCGGGAGTTTATCTTTTGGCATCGTCGTGCGTTTAAAAAAACACGCCTTTTCTCCCGATGCCTTGCAGCTCAGAACACAGGTGAGGTGCGTTTTTTTGTTTCTGTTCGGAAATTTCATTGGTCTAATTTTATGGGGTTCAGTTTTTTGGCTTGAAGTTTGTGAAACCGGGAAAAAAACTATAAAAAATCCATAAATTAGCCGCTTCGTTGTTTAAGCCGCGGAGTTTAAAACGTGGGGGGAAAAAAGCGGCTTATAGTCCGAAAAATACGGTAATACTACGATTGTTAATATTATTAAATATTATAATATTATGTGTCAGACAGTCATGACTGAATGGTATGCAAAATCACGATCCTACTAAACAGCTATTTCAATTAGGGTACAATATTCAGCAACAAAAAATAAATAAATTATCAGTCATTGGACACCTAAAGCTGGCAGGATGCACATTTCTTTCTTCCACACCTTCTTCCTGTATGGCTAAATTTCCAGATTTGATCTGAACAAGTCTGGGTAAATTACTGAATAGGCACCAATCAGAGGCCATATTTACATGTTGAAATTATATAAACACTATTTTTGTAGTTTCATGGATATTTGGTATAATTGGGTCAGTGCTTGGGGAAAAAAAACTTTTTGTCATCTTGCTGCAATTTTAGTTGAAAGTTTTCTGATATATGTCGTAATCAGCTTTGCACATCTACAAGTTTGAAAATCTGACTTCTTTTTGCTGTGAATGTCTTTAGCAAGAATTAAAAATGTGTAACAGTAAGAATAATATTTAAATGACATGATTACACTACTGTGCAAAAATATTAACCCCACTTGAACTATGTTACAACCTGCAATAGATGTAGAACCACCTTTGGCTGCAATTATAGCCAAAAGTCCTCCAGGATTCCTTTAGCCTCAAAGTTTCCCAGTTAGAATCTGGAATTTAATTGTGAATGTGTAATATTAAAATTGTTTGTATTATCTATTTTTCTGCGATAATACTAAATGTTACAGTATCATGCACATATATTCACCCCAGATTTTACAAGTTTTGAATGTCAGACTCAGTCATTGGAAGAAACTTAATGGGGATTTGTGTGGTGTTGTGTTTATCCCCCTGGGTCAGTGCTCGGGAGACAGCAAGTACAGCTGCAAGTCAGCTTTGCTTATTTGGAACTTTGTCAATCAGTTGTCTATTTGCTGTGAATTTTATCCTCAAGCCTTGGAAATTCTTCATATTAACATATGTACCCCTCTTGAAATGTTTGCCAGGTGTTATAACCTAGAATTGGTTTCAAGCAGCCTTAGCAATCACCCCTTAAACCCACTCCACCCCTGCCAACTTTCCCTCTTCACCGCCAATTTAGAGCTTCATCTATCAGGTTTTGTGAAATCTGGTTCCTAAAATTTTGCTAAACGTTTGTAATTTTACGCTTCTTTTTTATTCATAATCAAAAGGGAAGCAAGTGAAAAAAATAAAGAAATAAAAAAGAGTAGTGGAAAGAATCAGTTAGTGCATTGAAAAAAAAAAATGCTTATGTATTTTACCTGCGGGCCTTTGTGAGCGGGGAAAAAAATGGGAGAAAATAGCATTTTTTGCAGGAGCAGGCAAGAGCGGGACAAAAACTCCGTCCCGGGCAGGTCTCCATGTGATATATTGTGACCCCCATGCTTCACTTCAAAAGTTTTAGTCTCATCCAACCAGAAAACTTTTTTCTGTATGCCTTCTGTCTGCAAAATGAAATTTCATATTATTTACTGTGTATTACAACTGTATTAGAGGGACAGTGCATGTAGCATATTTTGGAGACAAGGTGAGGGAGGCGAGATTGAGATGGTTTGGACATGTGCAGAGGAGGGACATGGGGTATATCGGTAGGAGAATGCTGAGGATGGAGCCACCAGGAAGGAAGTAAAGAGGACGGCCAAGGAGGAGGTTTATGGATGTGTTGAGTGAAAACATGCAGGTAGTTGGGGTGAAAGAGGCAGATGTAGAGGATAGGGGGTATCGAGACGGATGATCCGCTGTGAGGACCCCTAATGGGAGCAGCCAGAAGAAGAAGAAGACAACTGTATCATCCAGTTAGTAATACCATTTTTTTTCCCCACTGAGAGCACATTCCTTCTATTAAATGTATGCCATTTAAAATGCATAATATACTATTTAGGCAGTATATTGTCCTATCATAGGTAGAGCTCTGAAACCCAACATACTAATAGGTTTATACAGAGATTTAATAAAATAGACATACGTTCGTTGTCTATACTATGCATGGCAGGGAAGGGAAAAGGTTTCTGACTTCTTGACTTCTACATTAGGCATGTCTTTAGACAGATGACACGGATCAGAACTGTAAAAAACTCTCACACACAC
This sequence comes from Silurus lanzhouensis, assembly GCA_039877035.1. Taxonomy (NCBI): domain Eukaryota; kingdom Metazoa; phylum Chordata; class Actinopteri; order Siluriformes; family Siluridae; genus Silurus; species Silurus lanzhouensis. Next base: position 1,444,762 of record JBCEWE010000287.1, read on the forward strand.
TCACTCAGCTGTTTGTTACTGTACAACTTGAACTTAACCCACACTCATTACTCATCCACCACCCATATTATATTTATATTTAATCATATTATACTGTTTAGATGCTGTTTTTGCACCTCTCGACTGCTGCTTCTGCTGTTTTTGCACAACATCATGTACACTTGTATACGGTTGTCTTTCGCACATTTTACTGTATAACATATTGTACAGTAGGTTTACTGGTTGGTGCTATTGCGTGGTGTTTCTGTCCCACACTGTCTGGTGTTTTCTGTCTGCCCTGTTTTTTTTGTCTGAACTGTTTGCACTCGGTTGCACACGATCCACTTTATGTGGCGAGGACACTTACTTTTGTCCTTTGCTTTGTGTCATGTGATGTAGCTCTATGTTGTTTAATGTAACACCAGGGTTCTGGAGGAACGCCGTCTCATTTCACTGTGTGCTGCGTCAGCGTAAAAGCTTCTTGACTTGAAATCAAATACAGAGCAAGATCATGTAGATTTAAAACCAGATCTTGTTCATTTATGCAATGTAATATGATTAGCTTACATGAAATGGAGCAGCAGAGTGAATATTTAGAAAATATATGGTGGATAAAAAGAAAAAAGAATAGACTGTGATAATAATGTAATATGTGATAATGGAATAATGGAATAAATTAAGTGGATAATTATAAATAATATAATGAATAATGTTCTTAAATAATTAAAATGGACAAAGATTAATTGGTAGATAAAAACAAATGGCTGCCTCTTCACTTTTGAAGGCGTGTGCATTCTGCTCTTGCGTGAGAGAGCATAAGTCTCTCATACCAACAGGTGGCGGTACTGTGTATTCGGTGGCCAAACAGGGAAACAGGAAATGCTGCAACTGTAAATATATAAAGCTTACAGTGTTTACACCTGCCCAATCATTTACTAATGGTATACTGTTCTCTATATACGTCCTCTGTATATTTCGACAGCAAGCTAAACTCCACCCTCATCAAATCACAAACACGATATGCCTCTTTTCAACCTTTAATACACTTTCACAAATGCTATATCCCTCCATATCGATTTACCAGGTATATAATTGTAAGCAAAGGAACATTGTGACTTTCTTTCCCATGTAAAAAAGGCAGCTAATATAAACAAACATATATAAGAATTACAAATTCAACAAATAATCATATGTTATGAATGCTACATGAATAAGAACAATAAACATACCGACGAAGCTACCAAAGGCCATGGAGGAATGCAGATTGTTGCTGATTCACTATAGCACATGTTTAAAACTGCACATCATGGAAAATACTAACTTCCTTGTTGGTCATCTGATTAGTCACATGGTAACACTACAATATATAATTATCAAGACGTCCATTAGGGGGAGACAACATTAACAAACAATTAGAACTTAATTGTCATTTAACAATAACTGTAACGGAACAAATAGAATCGTGTAACTTTTTTCAGGCATTTCTGCTAAACTGCAAAGACAAGAACTAGAATAACAACCAAGTGCCGTTTTTTTTTGGGGTTTTTTTTGTGTGTTTATTTGCTAGGTTAATTAGCCAATCCGAGTTTGCCGCCGCTGATTTGACTCACAGAAACCCTGAAACAACACTGACATCCCCAACGACCGAGCGTTAGCTTGGTGTGTCCCGGGCTTTAAGTTCTTATCATTCGTTCTTTATTTAGCCTAATCTATTTTTCATTGCTAAAATATGTTGCATTTGGAGGAAGAGAATGGGTATATCATGTGGAGAGAGAGAATAAGAATAACATTTCGAAAGAAAGAATGTGAATAACATTTGGAGAGAGAGAGAGAGAGAGAGAGAGAGAGAGAATGAGAATAAGATTTCGGGAGAGAGAGAGAGAGAGAGAGAGAGAGAGAGAGAGAGAGAGAGAGAGAGAGAGAAAATGTGATAACATTTGGAGAGAGAGAGAGAGAGAGAGAGAGTGTGAATAACATTTGGAGAGAAAAAATGTGTAACATTTGGAAAGAGAGAATGTGAATAACATTTGGAGAAAGAGAGGATAAGAATAACATTTGGAGAGAGAGAATGTGAACAACATTTGGAGAGAGTAAATAAGAATAACATTTGGAACTGTATTGTTAGTGATCCTTCAACCAGCTGTAGTTTATGCTTCAGTTAGGCCTCTCAGAGTCTGATGATTGGTGAGGTTTGTGTTGTTCAATAAATGCTTAAGCAAATTTCTTTATTATGTCTTATTAATTATTAGATTTTATCAAATAAAGGAAAAAAAAAAATCGACCAAAAAATTCGGCATCATATGTCCTGATTTTTAATATCGGCATCAGACAGAGAAAAACCCATATCAGTCCACCTCTAATTGTAATAATAACCGTGAACGGAGTTAAAGCAGATATTTGCAGAATAGAATTACCTCAAAGTGTAGTTTGTAATCTTTAGAATTAATTTTAAGCCAATGATAACCAGCAGCTGTACAGAAACTCAGGATGGTCTACAGAAAACCCCGGCTGTTTTTCAGAGCTGAAAATCGAATCCGGCTCCATCTGAGGCTGTTCTAATTGCTTGTGAGGCATTTCAGAAAGACAGAATATCAATAGTGAAACTTTTGTTCTTCGGTTCCACCTATTTTCAAATTTCGTCTTGCAGTACCAAGTTTTAGAGGAAACAAGTTTATTGCAATTCCAGTCTGAAGTATCAGCCCACTCAGCACATTCAATTAGTCTCTGTTAAGGTGAGCACTCATCTACTGCCTAGGGAACACTGGCATAAATAAGTGTAGCATTTAGGCTTGTTATGTAAATGACCCTAGAATGATGCAAACACCTACACATGCTGAGCCATCACGCATCGGCTCCTTAATGAAATCTAAGTGATGTGTGGGAAACGAGGTGGGCAGAGTTGGTTTCAGAATCAACAAAACAAGCATATAGTAAGAAATAAAGTTTAAGTACCCGGTAATAATTCTGCCTCTGTGGTGCATTTTTGCATTTAGTCCTTGTTTCTTTGTTTTCTTGTTTTTGTCTTTTTGTTTGTTTGTGAGTTTTTCCCCTATGCTGTTGGTTTTGTTTTAATGTTTACTGTTTGGTTTTTTTTGCCTATTTTTTATTTTGGCTTTTTGTTGTTTATTCGTTTGGTTTTGGTAAATTTTTTTTGTATTATTATTATTTGTATTTTTTTGTTGTTGTTTTGCTGGCAGTCTTTTTGCTGTTGTTTCATCATACGCCTTTGTCTTTGATGTTCGTGTGCGTTAAACGATCCAATGTACAGTTTTTTTTGGTTTCGCTGCATTTTGTTTTTGTCACATTTTTATTTTGCTGTTTGTTTGCTGTTTCATCGCCTTCTTTTGTTTTTGTTTGTCTTTTTTTTTTTTTTTTAAACCTGGATTTTGTTTTGCTATTGTGGACATTTGTTTCACCATCATGTATTTCGATATCTGTAGTAATTTAAGGCAAATAGAATTCTAGTATGATATATTGATATATTCTATCTGGTAGGGAAAAAAATGGTCTGTAGAAGATAAACATTCTGGTGATTGAGACCTCTGGTGGTGAGGTGTGGAATTGTTCTGTATGTTGGTTAGAAAAGATCAAACGGAAATAATCGTTAGTTATTACGCTTCCTGCTGTTTCAGTTTAATCAGGAAAAAAAAAAATCCTAAATAAAATGCCAATGATTATAGAAGTTGTGGAACTTCTTCATTTGACACACAGTGCAGGTTAGTTTGAGTCTGTGTTTGTGTGAAGGTAAATTGTAGGTATTCAACCTCCTGCTGTTTCTTTAATTGACATCTTCCTCGCTTCGGCGGACTTCTTAAGGCGACACATGGCACTTTTGTCATGTCACCATGGCAATGCGGGAAAAGTCTTAAAAGACTTTGTAGCATGACTTTGTGTGCGCCTTTGTCAGAGGAACGGGAACCGTGTTATTCTACAATTTTATCTTCAGGTAATTGGTGAGCATCTGCACAGTCTGCACAGAAATGTTGGTGTGTCTAATTAGTTCCCTTCCCGAACTTGATTTGAAAGAGTGATAAACTAACTGAAGAAAGTGAAAAGACAAAGGCTGCACTAATGAGTATATAAGCATTTCTTTGGAACATGAGTCCCCTTTTCAAATACCCATTCCAGAAACTCTACAATCAGTTACTTTTATTAGACTGACTTTTAGATGGCATCAGATTTTATGCTTGGATTTCAACTGAAGCAAATTTCTGGTCAACTCAAACACCATAAAACAAGTGTTTATGGATTCTTAAATGGTTTTGTTTCTGTTGGTTCAAATGCGCCAGCAGATTTGTATTTTTACCAGCTTATGTGAGATTTAATTAGTTTTAAAAGACATTTTCTGTGTCAACTGCACCAGCTGCCTTGAATGTTTAGTGTCCATATATTAGATAAACGTCTGTATAATGTAATATATAAGGAATTGTATAACTGCTGTTTCTCGAAGAAAATGTCCTCAAACCTCCTCCCACTTATCCTTTCATTTTTCTTTCTAGCTACCATCATTTTTTTCCTTCATTCTTAATATTTATATTACTTTCTTCAATGTTACTTTCCAAGTTTTCTTCCTCCTTTGTACTTCTCATTTTCTGTTTTTCTATCCTTTAACCCTTTCTTCAATTTTCTCTTTCCATTTTAAACTTCCCCTATTCTGTGATCCCACCCTCTTCCGTTTTCCTTCTGCCCTTTCATACAATTTCTCTTTTCACTTACTTCTTTCACTGGTTCTTTGCCTTGTCGTTCCTCACTTCAGTTTTCATTACTCAGGTTCTTTAATTTTTAGGTTTTAGTTTTATGTTTCTCTGTTCTACTGTATTTTCCTTCCTTTCCTTCTATTTTTTTCTTTTGCATTTCCTACATTCTTTCCTTCTCTCCCTCCTCCAAATTTTCCACTTATCTTTCCTTCCTCCTACTTTTTTTTTTCCTCCAATTCTTAAAATTTTGTTTACCATTTCCACAAGCTCCTTTATTGATTTTCAACATTCTAATTTTCCCCTTCTTCTTTTAATATTTTTTGCTTTCTTCCCCTCTGTTCTTACTACCCTTCAGTGTTTTCCATCCTCTGTTGCTTCCATTTTCCTTCACTATCCAACTCCATATATTTTTTTCTATCTGTTATGTTATTCCATTTGTTTTCTTTGTCTGTTTTGTCCTCTGAGAAAAAAAACACAAGAAAAAAAGTTGATATATACAGTACAATCTCTTCCTTATTGCATCTACACTACACAAGAATCGGGTTGCTGTCCAGAATGTCAACAGGGGCTCATTTTCCAGCTGTTGATTCCTCCACCACAGCTGCTGAATGATAAACTCTGCACACTGCCTCATCACCTTCACTGCTGTATGTAAATACACACATGAGCAGAATGAATGGGGTCACAGCTGCAGTGAAGGATGCTCTATCCTACTATACTATAAAGCATGTTCAAAAGAAGGACAGTTCCTGAAGCCATCTTTCTCCCAAAGTAGGCCAGCGATTCCCTTGGGAACGTTTCGGGTCGTTGGTGAAGAGGAGAAGTGACAAAGATGGATCAAAGTGTCGTAGCTGGTCAGGAAGTTAACGAGTGGCTTTTGCTTCACGCTCAGCTTCAGTCTTGCGTTCACAATAAAAAAGTGAAGAGAAAAAAAAAAAGGGCAGTGAAGTGTGTCTGTTCAGCAAGCTTCCTGTCTGAGAGTTTGATTTGTCTTTCAACCTATGCCTTTTCCCGCAATGCTTCTACATTCAGGCTATAAGAGGGTCTTGAAGAACATTTCCTTTTGTTACCTTTTCACAGGTAACTCCATGTTGATGTACATGATGTTTTTTGCTTTTCTGCAGAACCACCCGTGAACAAGAGCCAAATCAGTGCCTGTGCTTATGACTAGTTCTACTTTTCTATTCAAATCAATAATTACTTGCATATCGTTTACTTTTTGGCGTTAAAAGAAACGGTCCCAACATTGCACTCTTTCAATAAACTTTCACACTCTTCCCGTAATGAAACCGGTCGACTTGTGTGCGTTTTTATTTTATTTTTTTTTTTTTTACGGAGAAGCTTTTCAACACATCATTCATTCCACCCATAAAGGCTCGCTAGCCATTTGTAGGATGTAATTTCTTTTAAAGTGACCTATAGCTCTGGCTTTACTTCAGGAAAAAAAAAAAAAAAACGAAATTACTGCCAGGCATCCCGCCAACGAGCCAGACTACTCAATAACATTTGACGCAAGTATAGATTTATTCCTGCCACTCGCACATTAACCCCGGTTCACATCTTTTACTTCAGACGTCCACCACAGTGGCAGTAAAATTGCTGTGTTAGCCCATGGCTGCTTTACAAGCTGTCTAACCTCTAAAGTTCTGTTTCTGGTACTAGTTAATGCAATGAGAAAAGCTTGATTTTTGCATCGATTTTCTATTTTTTTATATGTTTTGTTTCGAGTTTTTTTCAGTACTTGATTTTAATATTAATACTAAAAAAATTTACCTAGTAAGTATTAATGAATTGGACTTTATTAAGCTTTGGTTATGTTTTTCATGTTCTACTAATCTCCTACTTTACAGCATTAGCTAACATTAGCTTTGCTACACTGTAAAATCAGCATGGTTGCAGTTGAGAGACAACTAAAGTATAATGCTACAGTATGCTTTAATCATCAGTAACCGTCGATAATTACGAGCAACATAATAATTGCTTAGTTTTAGTAGCATAGAAGCTACTTAGCTTAGTGCTGCTATGACAAAAAATAAAAAGATTTTCTGCATTTTTGTTTGTTTGGCCCTTTGTTTCTATTTTTTTATACAAGTTTTCTTATATAGGTCTTGGGTGGCTACCTTTGATATTTTGAAATCTAATCTGCTTTGAATATTTAGTTATATTTTTAATCATAGGTACACAAATTATAGGAGTGATGTTGAACTCCATTTGATTTATAACTTGCTCCAGGATTTGATTTAATTGAGAATATTCTGAGCAAAATAGAGAGCAATAATCAAAATCAGAATCTATTATCAAGTATCTCACCGCTACGGCCCGGGTTCGATCCACGGTCAGGGAACCAACCCCGGCCACTCTCAGTGCCAGTCCCAAGCCCGGATAAATGAAGAGGGTTGCGATAGGAAGGGCATCCAGCGTAAAAAACGTGCCAAATCAAACATGCGGATGATCCGCTGTGGCGACCCCTCATGGGAGAAGTTTTAAGTTTTATGCTTACACACACAAGGAGTTTGACTTGGCGTCAGGAGATTCCAGTGCAGGAGAAGTTCAGACATATTGTTACAGAATAGTAAACCAGACAGTTAATTGATGCAATATATACAAAGTAAAAAAGTTGTTAAAGAAATGTACAGATGTTATTTACAAGTGTACTGTTTACAAAAAGACCATTCGGATTTTATGTACGAATCTAACTCTCGACAATGTGTAGTTATGAATATTTTAATTGTTCATGCTGAGTAGAGCCTGCAGGAAAAAAATGTTTTTTAAACATGTCTGTTTTGTTCATGTAAATCGATAAATCTGCTGCCAACTGAGATTTATTATTATAGGCAAAATATAGTACAGCGTCTCTTTATTGTAAAATAAATATACACTGCTGTATTTGGGCGAAAGTTTTGGAACAACTGACTTTTCCAGCCATGCAGTATGTGATTCTTTCCCAAACTGTTACCACAAAGTTGGATGTACCTCATAGTATAGGATGTCTAGCATTACATTTTTTCTTCACTTTAACTAGAAGACCCAAACCTGTTTCAACATGGCAATGAACTTTCAACATGGCTGGCTAAGTGCACAAAGCCAGCTCTCTAATGATATGGTTTACATGAGTTTGGATGGAAATGTTGAGTTGCCTCCTATAGAACTCTGACCCCCACCTCACCTTGTGTTCCTTAATTCTAGCATTTGTAGATGTGTTTTGTTAAAAGGTTGGTATCAAAACAATATTGTCTAAAATATTGCAGAAAGATGTATCTCCTTTTCATAGTTTCGGTAATTACACTTTGCATTTTCCATTTCGTCATCGTGTGTGGAATATATTCAATATGTCGGCATTATGTCATGTTTTTTTATTTCACCTAACAAAGGACTTGATCTTAAGATGCTTGCTATATTTAAGATTTATTGGTATTTGTATATGGACATTGATCTCGCTCTGTATGGTTTTGTTTTCATTAGGATGCTTTGTAAAAACAATATGCATGTTTTCGGTGTACCATTTTATTTTATTTTTGGAGCCATTTCTGGAGCAATAAGCAAATTAAACTACATATTTAAAATGAACGCTTGGTGTTGATTTAATCTTGAGTTTTGACCTTTATAGCTGTATCATTTTGGATTGTCATACTGGAAAAAAAGAAAGAAAGAAAGAAAGAAAGAAAGAAAGAAAGAAAGAAAGAAAGAAAGAAAGAAAGAAAGAAAGAGAAAATTGAATGTTCCAAACCAATATATTCATTCATTCATTTATTCATTCATTCCTATTTTTGGCAACATGTTCTGTGACTCTGCTACAACAATACGTAGATGAATTCTACAAAATTGATGAATTAGCAGAAGTTAACTTTGGGTGACAATAAAATTTTGACAGAACATTCATTTTCTTTATTGCACTCAAAACACACACACACACACACACACACACACACACACACACACACACACACACACACAGGAGAAATGGTTAAATCATTGTTAATTCAAACCCAACAAATTGCAGGATTGTACCGCTCTCCATTACCAATCCAATCTGCTCTTTCATCTCCAACACCTCTCATTAGCATCCAGCACTTGTTTCGCTCAGCATGAAACGCTTATGGCTTCGTATCAGCTTTGTTAAATGCAGAGAAAGACGAACGTTAGAGTAGTTATCTCCAGTCTGATATCTATCAGGAGGGTTGAAACTAAAGGGGAACGTTCTAAGCTCATCAGCAATCAGCATTAATTTTGATGTAGCGGTGTTTGTGCACATTAATCATTTGGGACAGGCCCCCACGCTAGCAGCACAGCATTAATCTGTGTAGCGCTAGCGCCTAAATTGATGATGATGAATCGCTGTGTTTATCAAGTCAGTCCCTATTAGCATGAGCATTGATGAGTGATCAGCATGCACGCGAGCTCTTTTTTTTTTTTTGCCCAGTGTCCCCCTGCTGTCCCACAGGAATTCGAGAGCATTGCTAATAAAACTGAAGTTGGCATACTTGACATGCTAATTATCATGTTTAACGGGAGAATGGGCGCAAATCTACGCCTAAATCAATTTCTTCTAATAAGCTGCTGTGCAAATGACTAGATTATTTGTTAAGAAAAGGTACGAGATCTAGGTAACAACACAATAACCCGTAAACAAACAAACAACGAAGGAAAGTAGTCTAGGATGCTTAGAGGATGAAGGATTTAATTTGTTTTCATAGCTTTATATACATAGCATATTCCTGTAGAATTCTTGATTCTGATTAGTTAGTAGCTAGTGATTTATTTTTTTGTAGCTCTGACAGTATGTACTTCCAGCTAAAAGGCAAATCTCATTTTAATAGTGTGTTTTATATGATAATACTTTATTGCATGTTGTATAATGTACAACAGTGTTAAAACAGTTATGGATTTCTGTGTAGAGATGTTTAGCATCTGTTTGTTATTTTTTTTTTTATTTTTTTTTTTTTTTAAATAAGTCTCCAGTTTCTGCACTTTGTAATAGTTAAAGGTAAAGATGTAACTTTACTTCAGGACGGAAGTCTTTGCAGATATTTAGTAATCTGATATATTACTATCAAGAGAGTTTAACATGCCGCAATTTCTGGACTATTAAGCGGACCCAAGTATAAGCCGCACCCACTGAATTTTACAAAGATTTTTATTTTGAACATAAATAAGCCGCACCTGTCTATAATGTCTACATTGAAACTAATTAACTTTACACAGGCTTTAACTAAAGACAGTGTCTGTTACACGGTGTCACGAGTGAAATATGTTGTGGCTCCTTTAGGAGCAGAGCGGTATTTTGGGAATAGACTGCTGCCGCATTTTTCCGCTATTACTGCATGTGTGCAAGACCGAGGAATATGTCCTTATTATTTTCTAATGCTCATTTCTAAGTTTCTTTGACTAACCCATAACGCTGTTGCCAAGAAAAATAAAAAGCACGAGTTTTGGAAACCTGTCTGTGCTTATATGATTTCTGTTGCAACTGGAGTTAGTGAGCTCTCCCTTCACCCAGACTCAATGCGCTACAACAGCTTGTATCTAAACAGTAGCCGACCAAGAAAGTCATTGTTCACTGTCTTCCTCCTTCCTTTCACAACGTTTTCTTTAGAGAGTTTATCTTTTGGCATCGTTGTGCGTTTAAAAATTAATAGTAAAGATTTTTTCCCGAAGCCGTGCAGCTCAGAACACAGGTGAGGTGCGTTTTTTTGTTTCCGTTCGGAAATTTTATTGGTCTAATGTTATGTCGCTCATTTTTTTGGCTTGAAGTTTGTGAAACCGGGAAAAACCCAGGAAAAATGTATAAATTAGCCGCTTCGTTGTTTAAGCCACGGGGTTTAAAGCGTGGGAAAAAAAGTAGCGGCTTATAGTCTGAAAAATACGGTACTTGTTTCACAACACTATAAACAGATAAAAAACTTCAGCGTATTCCTGTAGTATAAGTGGAATGAACATGACAGATGAAAAATCAACTTGTTAACCTTTCCAGGTTAAATTGGCTGATTCTTGTCATATTACATCATTCATACTGTGCTGAGTGACTACCAAAAGTATTTCAGAAATCTGCCCCATTATTAACTATTAACTTCCTTCCAAAACACTAAGCAAAAGAAATAAACTGTATGTCTGCATTCTCCAGAGCCTGACATTTTGGGGAAGTTTTAGATTATTTTGCAAATGCTTTGTTTGAGTCAGGCTGAGACTATTTATTTACAGAAAGGCATAAATACTGGATTAATCTAAAATAATGTATTGGTTCATCCTGTGTTTACTGTATATAAACTTATACAGCTCCGGTCCAATAATATAGAAGTATTACTACAGTAGTCAATGACATCATCAGCGCACAAATAAATACAATTTCAGGATTGAATATACAGTGTGTACAGAAAGTTCAGGATATCCATGTACTTGGCTGCATTCATCTTTCCCTCGATTGCAACCAGTCGTCCTGTCTCTGCAGCTGAAAAACACCCTCACAGCATGATGCTGCCACCACCATGCTTCACTGTTGGGACTGTATTGGACAGGTGATGAGCAGTGCCTGGTTTTCTCCACATATACCGCTTAGAATTAAGGCCAAAAAGTTCTATCTTGGTGTTATCAGACCAGAGAATCTTATTTCTCACTATCTTGGAGTCCTTCAGGTGTTTTTTTAGCAAACTCCATGCGGGCTTTCATGTTTCTTGCACTGTGGAGAGGCTTCCGTCGGGCCACTCTGCTATAAAGCCCCGACTGGTGGAGGGCTGCAGTGATGGTTGGCTTTCTACAACTTTCTCCCATCTCCCGACTGCATCTCTGGAGCTCAGCCACAGTGATGTTTTGGTTCTTCTTTACCTCTCTCACCAAGGCTCTTCTCCCCCGATAGTTAAGATTGGCTGGACAGCCAGCTCTAGAAAGGGTTCTGGTCGTCCCAAACGTCTTCCATTAAAGGATTATGAAGGCCACTGTGCTCTTAGAAACCTTAAGTGCAGCAGAAATGTTTTTGTAACCTTGTACAGATCTGTGCCTTGCCACAATTCTTTCTCTGAGCTCTTCAGGCAGTTCCTTTGACCTCATGATTCTCATTTGCTCTGACATGCATTGTGATCTGTAAGGTCTTATATAGACAGGTGTGTGGCTTTCCTAATCAAGTCCAATCAGTATAATCAAACACAGCTGGGCTCAAATGTCGGTGTAGAACCATCTCAAGGATGATCAGAAGAAATGGATAGCACCTGAGTTTAATTTATGAGTGTCACAGCAAAGGGTCTGAATACTTAGAACCATGTGATATTTCAGTTTTTCTTTTTTAATAAATCTGCAAAAATGTCAACAATTCTGTGTTTTTTTGTCAATATGGGGTGCTGTGTGTACATTCATGAGAAAAAGAAATGAACTTAATTATTTTAGCAAATGGCTGCAATATAACAAAGTGTGGAAATTTTACGGGGTCTAAACACTTTTCGTACCAACTGTATATGGATTAAAAAAAAAATTAAGATGGACAACCAGTTTCAGAAGAAGCACCTTTTAAGGGAATGTTCAAATCATTGTGTTCTAGCTAGTGGCCATATTCTTGTCTGAAATGTCAGATACTTGATAGTAATTTTTGGTCAATACTGTTTAAAATAACTGGTTTGTATTTATATATATATATATATATATATATATATATATATATATATATATATATATATATATATATATATATATATTAAAACCATGTCAGCTGCAACTATGTGCCGTATTTTTTCCAACTCATGTTTATGCAAAACCCAAGCTGGTGTATAGGGAAGCCGTTTTTTTTTACTGGTTACACCCAGCTGTGCCAAATATGGTCTGTGTGAAACCCGAATGAACGCAGCACATCAGACATTTGGCTGAAGTTGTGCATGATATTGCCTTATTTACTGAGCGTCAGGCTGAGCAGTATCGACAGATTGAAGCAATACGTTCAAACCGTCAGTGATCTGTGTGCATACACACACACACAAAATCTGGTCTTCAGCTTGGTCTTAATTAATATAAATATAGCATAATTTATGGCTATGCATAAAAAATAATCCTAACAATGTGTATGACATTTTATTAATGCTCATTATAACTTAGTTCATTAGAACTATGGCCTTTGTAAAAAATAATTTTTTACTCTTTGTTTTAATAATTATTTGTGTTAGTCTTTTTCACTAAGCTAATTCATTTTTGACCGAGTTGGCAGACAGACCCAACACGACAACCCGAATGTAGTCATATTAGAGACTAAAGTCTGTTCTTTTAGACGTTTTATTGTGATAACTAACGGAGTGGTTTAGTCGGATAATTCATGCTGAGGGCTCATAATGTTTTGACTTAATTGCTCCGGGAATGTGACATGATAATTCACTGAATTAGACTCATAAATCTCATAAATAAATGTATTTGTATTTTTTTGCAGCGGTAATGGTCTTACCAACATTTTTATCCTTTTTTTTTAATCGAGAATTTCAATTCCTTTCAGGTTTAGTCTATTATTATCATTATTATTATTACAGTAGCCTCCATCATCAGTAATGTTTAGGTTCACTTTATACAGTTACTTTTCTCTCTCAAATATATACAGAATTATTACGTATGGTGACTCTCTTTTCCTTTCCATGTCTACTGTTTAATTACCTTGATTCAAACACGAGTATAATCGATAATCATGTGGTTGATGCTGCACATAAACTGATTTTTCTTACCTAAAATGCCTACATAATACATACAATATTACACTGTATGTATTATGTGTATAAAATATATTTTTTGGCACCATAATGTTCTTATTTTCACCATAGAGCTTGTTAAATAAAATTCAAATATAGCTAGCACTATCTTCTAATTAGCATGGCTGCATTTTATAATTGGCATGAACATAGGCCAAAAAAATTCCTTCTTGTTTACAGTTTTTCTTAGTTGCTTTGGAGCATTTCTCAGATCAGAAATTAAACTCTTAAAACCACTTGTTCAAAATTTACCTTGTTCGTGCACAAATTTTGCCTATTTTTCAAGATCTGTGTTTAAAATTTTTTTATAAAAAAAAAACATTTCATATTCAGAATTGGCTTAATTATGTTTTCCTTGCATTTTCTTTCAGGTTTTGCTTAACACCTGTGTGTAGTGCATGCTTCTGGGGTTGCCAGGTAGTGCATTTTAAACACAGTCAGATAGACATATATGTCCTTCGGTCGGTCGGTCGGTCGGTATGTAGGTAGTAAAAGACATGTACATTGTCCCGATTGTCATGAGTTAACTCGTGATTAATCGCAACTTAATCTTTAAACTTAATCGCACATTTTTATTGTTTCTTGTACCTTAAATGAATACTTTTCAACTTTTTAATACTCTAATCAACATGTACATATATGAATGCTTTATGCAAACGTATGATTATTATTGAAACCAGACTCAACATAGAGCATTAAAACAAAATACTCTACTAAATGTTTTAAAGTAATTATGGTGCTTTAAATCAAGTAAATCATCAGGACACCAAACCAAACTTTTGCTGTTTTTTGCTGTTTCACCATGATGTGTGCATCATGGTGAATTTTGGAGCTAGATGTAAAGGTTTTTTTATTATTATTATATTTTATACCTGAGTAAAGTAAGGACGTCGTGAATAAATGTGTGTTGCATTGAAGGTTTTTCTTTCGCCTTCTTTATATTTTTTTATTATATTTGTAATAAAAATGCTCAAACAGAAATGCGTTAATAAAACAAGTGCCGTTAAAATTAATTTGTGCTAACGCGTTATTCATTTTAAAAGCCCTAAAATATATATATATATATATTAAGCAGTATTCAGTATTCATTAATAACACACACTGGCTTATCCATCTGAAAAAGGCAGTTCAACTCTGGTTGTAAGCCTTTTGAAGCATGTATATATTTGTGCTGTGTGAGTGTGTGTGTGTGTGTGTGTGTGTGTGTGTAGATCCACTGGGAAGTGATTTTGACAGTGGGCTTGCTGGTAGTCTAGATACACTCCCAGCAGACTAGCAGTCCTAAAAAACTAGTCTGCTGTCTTACTGTCATTGTGTTATTGGCACATGTACACACACACACACACACACACACACACACACACACACACACACACACACACACACACACACACACACACACACACACACCAGAGCTGTAGACATTCCCTCAGTGCAGGAAAACATCTCCGTACTTAAAAACTTTTATCGGGTAACATCTCTGAGTGGCACTTTTTTGGTGGCACATATTAACAAGCAGGCAACAGTGCTAATGAGGAAAAATATGCCGGAGTTTTTTTTTTTGGTTTTTTTTTTTTGTAACCAAACGCGTTAAAATCACTTTGCATCTACGTTACACCTGACACTTGTCAGCATCCATTATCACCTTCTTCCAGCAGGCAGCTCTCACACAGTGAAGTGGGAGGAAAGCGTAGGAGCTCTTTCAGCATTCTTTAACTTTGGAGTGTACTCTAGGTGGGCAGTTCAAAATGAACGACTACTTTGTTGACAACATAATTGCTTTACGGGCTGCAGGAAATCAGCGGCTATTTAGCTAGCCATCTTCCTAAAGAAGGAATATGAATGATATTGTCACGTAAGCAGTCTCAGGCGGATGCGAGTGCAAGTTAAAAGCTTTATTTAAAGCGCATGCAGACGTTTCCGGAAATGAAATCTGAAGTCGTAAAACGTAAAACGGGCTAAGAACATGCAATAAAACGACGTGAGCTAAGCAATACAAAGGCATGAGCGGTAAAATCAAGCCGGCAATACAAACAATAAATAAGCAGTTTGGTAAGAACAGGTGGCGAAGCACTGAATATTTGTGGGGAAAAAACGAAACACAGGTATATCAATTTACAGAATAATCAAAGGTGGTAGACTCAAAACAAGCAGGAGCACTAAGGGCGCATAAAAAAGCGATGGCAAGCACATGGGTGAAGACCTGACACGAAACCAAAACCAATCACACGCAAAGATTTTTCTGACAGATATAAAGTATTAGATAAGATCACTGTATATTGATCCTTATTTATCCACCCTTTAGTGCATGTGTGAGTAAATGTGTACGTGGGCAAAACCAGACTACAACATAGCATTAGTGCTGATTTTCCTCCCACTCACATCTGTATACGGAAAAACCCATCAGCTACTAAGCATGTATATGGCACAGCTGATTTGCATTTAGAGAGGCAGTCACTTTTCAGTGCAGAAAAAGCGCCTCCTATAGGCTCTGTCAATAATGCAGCTCTGTTACATAGAAGAGCGAAGAGGTGAATGCAAATACAGAATGAGTAATGAAGAGCAGCAAGAATGTAACAAACAAACAAGGATGTGAAAAGATCGAAAAACTGAAAAAGGCTAAACGAGGGTTAGGAAACTTCAAACGCTTCAAAACTAAAAAACAGGAAATAGATCGCGAACCTGGGTTCGATCCCCCGGTCAGGAAACCAACCTCAGCCACTCTTAGTGCCGCTAAATGGGGAGGGTTGCATTAGGAAGGGCATCCAGCATAAAAACATGTGCCAAATCAAACATGCGGAGGATCCGCTGTGGCGACCCCTAATGGGAGAAGCCGAAAGAAAGTTAAAATTGTTGAACTATATAACGATGATAATATGGATATTGTAATCAATATAGTCATAATATACTTGAGATATCACTCTGATTATAATTACACAATGGTAAAAAAGTTGGTTAGGCATAACATAGTGTATATTGTGATAGATATTGGGTGTAGTATAAAAGTCTTCAAGTAGCATGCTATAATATTTCATTTGATTTCTGCATAATCAGCAAATCAGCAGGGAGTACTTTATGCTTTACTCTTCAAGGGTGAAATTTCAACCCCATTTGCCTTGTGGGTGGATGCGAAGATCTACACTCAGTCATCACGTGTTCACTCCCAACTTCCTTTTTTTTGCGACTTTTTTATTTAATTTCCATCGAAGTTGAAGTCCCTTTGTCACTTTTCTGTCTGAAGTTATTTAATTTATAATTTTTTTTGCTTTCCCTTGCTGCCATAAGGTCCATTTCAAGACACGTCTGATGTACCTGTCCACATGCCGAGTGTCTTTTAATCCTTTGGAAACTGTCAAAGTCATATTTGAATATGCACTCACTCTGAAGTGTCCTTTTGTACAGTGCACACCACGATTCTCTTTTGCGGTTCCTGGAGGAAGGTGAAATTCGTTAACGCTGAGTGAGTTCCATCGTCAGGGATTTCTATGCCAGTACTTTTCACCTGACCCAATCGGGAGACCGAGACAAGTGGCTCCGGTATTGCACAGTCACCTCGGCAGTGTCTTTGGCTCTTATTCCCATTTACCTATGGTGCCACGTGGGTACAGAGGGCTGGCATGATGAGCATCAGTGTAACTCTCAAACGTTTCACCATCTGTTATTGTTTTCTTTTAATTCATTTAGGGCTTTTTGCGTGAATTTAGAACTAATAGTTGCAACTTTTTTTGGTAGTTATTCACATCATAGGACTGCCAAGTAACTCACACCAATAATCCTATCCTACAGTAATATTCGCATGTTTTCCTTTTTTTTGGCATGCACATTCACAAATACACAAACACACACACACTCAACCAAGTGTGAGATTTCTGCTCAGCATGCAGCATCAGTGAATTAAATTAACCTATGCACGTTTGTGTGCATTTACACGCTTCATTTTTAATTAGATGTAATTCTAAGTAAACTAGTTTTCCAATTAGCAAGAGATTTTAGCAAAAATGTGTAGGACTTCTGATTGGAAGCTCGTGTGTTCAAATCCCAGCAACCCCAAGCTATCACTGCTGGGCCCTTGAGCAAGGCCCTTAACCTCAATTGCTCATCTGTATAAATGGGATAATTGTAAGTTACTCTGAAAAGGGCATCTGCCAAATGGAATGGATGTAAATGTAATGTGAAGTACAACTTTGAAAGCGGCGGAATAATCTGATAGACATAAATTTGAATGCATAAAAAAAAACAAAAAAAACCTTTGAAATATGAAAAAATATATATGTTACTACTATAAAGAAATACAGGTTTTCAATAACAAAAATGTCCATGTACAACTTAAAAATTAACAAATATGAAGCATCACATGTTGAGCAAGTGCATGAATGAAGAACAAAGCACATTTCAAAATTCTGGTTTATACATTCTTTTTGTTTTTCTCTCAATAAAGATATTTGAAATAATCAAATATTTTACTATTATAAAAAACGACATTTAAATAACAATTTATTAAGGCACAAAAAAAAAAAAAAAAAGTAAAATATGCATAAATTAAGTGCATGTAAGACCAAAAAACAGCGATTAAACTGTAGCCTCCAAAAAATTATTTCCATTACTTTTAAACTGCTTACAGGTTTTCATCAAACCTTCATCAAATAAAACTACATCCTACAACTACAATTAGTGCGACTTCTGGCTTTGTATTGTCTTGCTAATAGCTTTGTAGTCTGGTTCATAAGTGGTCAGGTACAATTACATGCAAGCGTTCAAACTCTCATCTGTCGGATTTCAAAATGTCTCTTAATGTTTTATTTTTTGAACGTTTGAAGCATATGTTTATGTCCACTCATTTTGAAACTTTCGATTGTTCCTCAGTTTGTTTGTTTTTTCGCCATCACCACTCATGGTTGTTGTTGATTGATTCTTCAATTGCATGGTTACCATAGAAACGTAAGTATTGTAAAATGATTTCTAGTGACGGTTATATATATTTTTATAACTACAAAATGTTAGTGAAGGGAGACAGCTGGAGAGCCAAAGATTTTCAAATGGGTTGAAGCTCTATAGCAGATCTTAAACAGATTTCAAGAGTTTCGGAACCCAAGATCTTCCACTCGAATCCATGTAGAATAAATGTTCATGGAGCTCACTTAGTGCACAGGGTCATTATCATGGTGGAACAGGTTTGAAAATAAAACACTTCCGCATCCAAAAACATTCCATACAATTGTATGCCTCCAACAGCTTAGCTAGAAAAGTCACCTGTATATGGTGTATTTGGTACTGGAAATTAGAGTGTGCATAATGATCAACAGAGCTATTCCTATTCCTCAATGACCAGCCTATCTTGCATAGAAGATGCTTTATCAACTACACAGGTTTTTTTTAAAGTTCAATGTTTTAGATTTCTAAACTTTACTTGACAATTCCTTTTGGTTTCTTGGACACACTGTATTGAGATAAGATAAGATAAGATATACCTTTATTCGTCCCACATTGGGGAAATTTCTTTGTTACAACAGCAAAGAAAAAATAAATGCAAACATATAAAAGAATAAAGACATACTATAGTATACAATATATTAGCAGTGTGTATTATAGTGACTGGTTCACTGGGAGCAGCTATGATTGTAAAGTCTAATAGCAGCAGGGAGAAAAGACCTTATAAGGTAGTCAAAATAGAAAGCTGTACTCTAGCTACAGCACTGTTGGCAATAAAAAAGATTTTCCTGATAAATTATATTTCCATTTTCCCTGTTAGCTAGGCATTAATATTAACTACATTTTAGAGCTATTATAATTTTTTTATTATTATTTATTTATTTAAAATATATGTATTTATTTATTTATTTTTTAGAAAAAAAATGTGTATTTATGTATTTAATTTTTAATTTTTATTTATTTTTTTTAATTTTTTTTTTGGGGGGGTGTTATGCAATAATACAAGACCATTCTAGAACCTATTCTAAGCATTTTTAATAGTGCCTCATTAATAAGCTTTGCACAGTATAATAATGGTTATCATATTACAATATTGCATTAATACTAGTGTATACGTTTTAAAAGAGAGGCATTTAAAATGTAGAAGCGGAAGAACAAATAAACCAATGACGTGCTGTGGATGCCAGAAAAGAAGCAAAAAGGCTGAGGAGTTGGCAGCAGTGTTAAAGGACTCCCTTAAAAACTCTTCGCCAACCACAAACACATAAACATAATGGACCGAAAATTTCACCGGCGCTTTGTGTATTGAACAAAGCAACCACAATATCTGGACCATTCGCAGAGAGCAGGAGGCCTCACCCCACATGATGTGGTGCAAGATTGCACACTGCAAAATCTTAAAGTACCATTCCTTCCCTGTCGAGGAGACATCCCACTTTCCACTTTCAAACGTTTTTATTCTTTGAAAAATACTGCCAACTTAAACCTTCTGGGATACATTGCAGAGTTAAAAGATAAGCACAGTTGTCTGTTATACAGTTTGTTCTATTATGATGTTACCAATACAAGCCTTCAAAAATAGGAAGCTTTGCTAGTATAGGTAGACTAGACACCTGACAGTATTCACACCCTATAAAAAAAGCATTGAATTGATTGCAGCAGAGCTCCAAAGTCAGCTAAAATGCCGATTTTTACAGCCTAAGGCAATCTCAGGCGCAATAGATTACAGAAGCACAGATTGTTGATGCATATTAATGTGACATTTGGAAAGCATGACATTTTACCTGAATGTATAGAATTTAAATGAAAAGGAATATAAGTCAACCTGTGGCAACCTGTGGTGCTACTGGTTTAAATCACTGGCAGGTCTCAGGATAGCACAGTTTGTTTCCTTTAGACAATATTGTCTCAACAAAAATAAATAAATACAATCAATAATCAATAATCAATATCAAACAGAGAATGTTGGAGAGGGAAAGATCAATGTATAGATCATTACACTATACTATATTATACTATACTACACTATACTATACTATACTATACTATACTATACTTATTCTTAAATATATATATATATAAATATTTACACATATATATATATATATATATCTTTAAATATAAAATATTGAAGTAATACAGAAATGAAAACATTATTATTATTAATCATTTATTTTAATATAGGCGCACAGGCATTGAATAATAATAATAATAATAATAATAATGTATGCTACATGTTAGACTCATAGTTGTACTTTGTGAGATTCAATAAAAAAATGAATGAAATTATAGTGTATGATATTTATCTGTTTGTTTAAAATAAATAATTTATGCCTACTACCACACGCTAGTAAGGTGTAGAAGGTGCTGTGATGCTGCTGCTTATTAAATCTGCTCCTTGACTTTCAGCGTTGTGAGAAAAGCCATAATGAAGCATATTCTTCAGCCATAGATGTTCATAACTGACAGAGAAGGAGAGGCAAGAGTCAAAATGATAGAGCGAACAGAGAGAATTGGCAAGAAGAAGATGTTTACAAAGTGGGTTATTGGAAAGAACAGAGGATTGGCGAGGGAATGGCGATGGAGGAAGAAAGCCTAAGATTGACAGGTAGAGAGAAGGGGAAAAAAGAAAAAAGCCTCTCGCAGCACTTTGCTCTCTTACAGCAGCTGCACCTGCTTCTATCACGCTGTCTGTCAAGAACGCAAGAGCACAGAGCAGCAATCTACTGACAGGGTGTGTGTGTGTGTGTGTGTGTGTGTGTGTGTGTGTGTGTGTCTAGCCATGTGTGCAGATTGCTGATCTGAGGCAGTAAAAAGCCAGGTGTTGACTTGCCTCTCCCATTTTTCTCACTGCTGTCATTCCATTCTTATTGAAGAATAGAGAGAATAGAGCATAGAGAGAAAAAAATAAATAACACCAACACAAGCTTTGCTTTCTGTCTTCCTGTCGATTTTACACAAAGTCATGGTTTTCCTGGAGAGGGATTCTGTTTGTCTGAATAGCTTTGTGATTAGAGAAGACTTGAAGATTTTATGTTACAGCTGATCACCTGTTTCCCTTTTATTCAAGTCTAACTAGATTAACTTCAACATCCAGTATGGCTGCTAACCGATTTAAAACCGGGGCGCTCTTGAATTCTTGGCTCTGATTGGCTGCAACTCGGGCAGTACATCTGTGAATAAAGTCTCTACCTTTTAATATGGTACAGTGTCCATAGTAGCAACCTTGACATGCACTTGATGGACTTTTATTAGCAGTGAAAGACTGGAAGTGATCAGATGTTAGACTTCTGTGTATCAGAAGTTCATGTGTTCAAATTCCAGCACCACCAAACAACTACTTTTGGGGCTCTTGAGCGAGGCACTTAATCATCAACTGCTCAGGTGTATAACTTAAATAAATATAAGTCACTCTGTATAAAGGAATCTGCAAAAAACTGGATAAATTTGTATAATTATGTATATGATTTTCTGTAAGGATGCCAGACTATTCGATAAATCTAACTACAATATAGATTGTTAATGTTGTCAAAAAAAAAGAAGAAGAAATTAAATGTGGGTTTTGAGGAACACGATGCCATCCTGCCATTGATTTTTTTCCAATAACTGCGCACAATGTCAGGTTTTATTGCCTATTCCATGGCTACAGGAAAACACGCTGGCTGTCTTTGCAGCTTATTATTTCTTATGAATAATGCCTGCTTGATGTTAGTGTTAAAATATTGTACATTTTAAGAGTGCTATTTAATCATTTGCACTCGGGCTGCTGAGAGACAGACACATCTATGTGTCTCTAATGCAAGCTGATGCGTGGCTGTCTTCCGCCCGTGGCTGGTTATTTACGAGCTTGGCTGGTTGCTTGGAGGTCAGGGAAATGGCTTCTCTCAGCTGTAATTATGTGGCGACTGCTGATGTGCAAGAGGCACTCAGCACTCCCGGTTTAGATTTACGGCTATGGTTGCGTAACGAATTGCAGCCAGCCACTTTAGACTTTAAGGCCGGACCATGGTGAGGAAAAAGGGGGAAAAGGGCTTTGTTTTGTCTGAAATGATTTGCCATTTTAAAGGTCATTGGGTCAGGATGATTATTGCGACCCTTTGCCTCCGATAGCTGTTTTTATTAAAGTGAACTATACGCTTGAAAAAAGAAAATGGTTAAATCTAACATGTTTGTTGACCTATTTTAAAACTTAGTCACTGGAAATATGGTGGTGGTTTTCATGCTAGGTTTGGTGTAGCTTAGTAGCTTGATTCCGAAACATTGTTATCCTCATCGGTTGACAAGACAATAACACACACCTGTTGGAAAAGCAGGTAAGGAAGTAAAGATTACTGATGATGGCTGATTAGCAAGTCCAAGTAAGAAACATTACTGTATTGCCAAACTGCAATACTCGCTATTGCCCTTTCCTGCTTCCCTGTCAATCACAGGTCCCTTAGCCATTTGTGGGCATCTGTGAATTCATGTGTGCAGAAGAAAGCAGGTAACACATTCCTCCTGAGCGGCAATCAGAAAAGACTGCAAAACTGGATTCATGTGTCATTAGGAGGGAGCATGTGTTTACTTTTACCCTCTACTGGTTCGTAGCTGTTTTATGATAAGGGCTAGTTGTTGACTTGGTTAAGCTGGCAGGTTTGGTGAACAAACAATAGAGAAATAGACAATACAGCATTCAAAGAACTTCCTGTGGAACCACTACTCACACAGAGAGAGGGAATTTGGTGAAGGTGAGATGAGTGCAAGATAGTCAAATATATATTTTTGCCAAAGGAATATTGTGTTCATATTAAGCCAGTTTACTCAGTCTAGATCCAATTTCTTTTTTTGTTCCTTTACACACCACAATTTCTGCGTTCCGGCTGGATAAGGCTTAAACATAAAGTTGATTATGGACATTTGATTGTTATGAAGCTACCTACACCCATCATTAATGACTATGATGGGCCTAGAGAATGGATCCTCTTCTGTAGCCAATCAGGCTTTAATGGGCTTGCCGTAAGCCTTTTTCCCCCTGACCTATTCAGAATACATCTGAGGGGAAATGTGTCTTTAATTGAGACCAAGAGTGCCTACTATTCCCATTAGAGAAGCCCACAGCACTTTATTAGCTAGTTACCAGTGTAATTAAAGCAACAACTGGGACTAATTGTCTCTCTGTACACAGTTTGAGACATTTCATATTTAAGGAAAGGAAATACAGCAGTGAAACACGGCCCAGAGATCCAGACGTGGAGATATTTGTGGAAATGTTGGAGTAAATAAAATATCTATATCTCTAAAGAAACAAATACAGATAAATGCATTGCTATGTGTTTGTTTGCTTGCTCGCTCTTTTTCATTTATTTTACAATTGATTGAGTTATTTTAAAAACCTTTGTGTATTAGGGGCACACTAACAGCCTCATCCATCATTCAAATCCTCTGTCATAGATTTCTAGCCTCTGAACTCTCTCTCTCTCTCTCTTTCTCTCTGTTTTCTTTTCAATGTTGTATCTCTTTTTTTTTTCATTTTAAAAAGGGAAGACTCCATCTGTCTCTACCCTGTGTAAACACCATCATATATTTTCATGCTGTCAGTATTTTTAGGCTTGTGTCCAGCACATTTTGGTGATTTGGTGATTATCCTGTACATTATATTACATATATTACCTGCTCTCAGTGGCAGGCTGTGCATTTCACACTTGGGCCATCATTATGATGCGAGGGCTTCAGAACTATCACCATCATGTGCGTTTGTTTATATATAAAATATTTAAATAAAATTTTAAAGGTCATAACCACACAATCAAATAATCCAAATAATAACCATATAATCTTTTTATTATCTCAGACTGTAGATTCCTACAAAATGTTGTAGTTTTGTGCAAATTTAGTTAAATCAACTACAGAGAGATATATACCGCATTTTTCGGACTATAAGCCGCTACTTTTTCCCTTGATTTGAACCCCGGGGCTTAAACAACGAAGCGGCTTATTTATGACTCGCTAACTCCAGTTGCAACAGAAATCATATGAGCACAGACAGGTTTCCAAAACTCGTGCTTTTTTTATTATTCTTGGCAACAGCGTTACGGGTTAGTCAAAGAAACTTAGAAATGAGCATTAGATAATAATAAGGACATATTCCTCGGTCTTGCACACACGCAGTGGCATGCTATTCCCAAAATACCGCTATGCTCCTAAAGGAAGTGCAACATATTTCACCAGTTACACCGTGTGTAACGTGTCTTTCGTTAAAGCCTGTGTAAAGTACATTAGTGTAGACACTAAAAGACGGCTTATAGACAGGTGCGGCTTATTTATGTTCAAAATAAAAATATTTGTAAAATCCAGTGTGTGCGCTTCATCGTCCGGAAATTACGGTATCAAATAATAGCTTAATGATGCTTCTTTTAACTGCACATGTGTTGCTTGTGCACAACCTTAGAAATGAACATGTCCGCATACAGAACAGCCCAAATATAGCACCATATGACACCATGTCTACAAATGAAGGAACCAAAGTTTGTTTTAGATAGAGCTTGTGAATGAGTTTAAGGTCAATGTGTACGAAAACATTACACTTAGTGATTTTAGTTAGTCTTGAATAAAAACCTGATATTCAGAAGCATATGACATGGCACTGATTGTCATCTAGAGACATAAGATCTTAGGGAAGTATGTGAACAATGCTGCTTGGGTTGCTGCTAAGGTCTTTATAAATATTAGTGAACAATATACTTGACCTCTCGCTATCTACACTCCCCTTGGTGGTAGAACAATGCATTATTCTAGCATATAGAAATCACACTGAATAATTGTAAAACGCTGATAAAGACTAAAGTGCACGATCTTGAGAAATACGGTATGACTTTGCGATGCAACAAATCTTACTCTGAAAAATCTATATTACATCCTTAATACCCAACCTATACCCAAGCCTGCAAGGCTAAATCTTTTTTTTTTTTTTTTTTTTTTATCAAGCAAGAATATGAATCATAAATAATAAAAAACTATGAGAATTTGCAGCTCTGTGAGTACACCAGAGGCCACAGCTCTCACTTGTCTTTCTTTTCATCCAATTTTTATAAATGTGATTTTTAATGGCACTCATTATTTTAAAGTTATTTATACATTTGAATCTACCTGTTTGTTTATTTTTACATTATTTCTACATCACACACAGTACTGTTACTGTTTTCCACTAATGGACAAGTGCTTTATTCCCGTAGTCATCAGCTTATTCTACTGTACAGTTTGTGTAGATTTGAGTACAATGTTTGCACCAACATCCTCCCTCCTTCTCCATTAGTTTTTATTACTCAGATCAAAATATGCAATATGTATAAATACATTAACTGTTATACAGTAGCACTGTTCCTGTGTTAATACAAATATCTCAAGTCAAGTCAAGTCAAGAGGCTTTTATTGTCATTTCTACTATACACAGTGGTACACAGTACACTGTAAAAACGACACAACGTTCCTCCGGAACCCTGGTGCTACACTAAACAACAACATAGAGCTACAACACATAACACAAGCTACATAAAGTGCATCGAGTGCAACCTATTGCAAACAGTGCAGATGAAAAACAGTACAGACAGACAGACAGACAGACAGAGACACAAGACACAAAACCTGAGATAGTGCCGACTAGTAAAGCTACTGTATACTTTGACTATCCAGTACTGAATATATCTCAATGTAAAAACAATATTTCAAAATGAAGTATCCTCAAAGTTGGACTGAAACATTTCTAGGCTTAATCTGAAAATGAGTGCATTTCACAGTGTGGCCTCCTAGCTTATTAGCAATCGTCCTCATTGACTAATTTGTGATAAAGAGCATTAGATTGCTACACAGCAATGCAGCCTCCAATCATTGTTTATCAGACCACACTTCACAGATGCGAAGCCATTTCCTCCATGCCTTTTGCTTCAGTTTCTGACCTTAGTCAAAAATATAAAGATTTATATCCAACTGCTAGCACCTTATCAGGAAAAAACATTGGAAGAAAAAGGAGGTTAAACAAAGCATATTGGTTTAGTCTAGCCTGTTTATAGTCTCTGCTCACACTGCGAATTATGCAATGGCATGCTCATTTACAAAGGCTGAGATCTCCGATTGTTTCCATTGAGGCTTGTAGATGAGAAAAAATGACTGTGACATTAGCTATTGATTTCACATTAATGGATCGGCCCCCTTTTTTCAGCCAGACACATTGATTCCTATTACGAACATATCACACCAAAAGTGGCTCAATAGACACTCTACTGACACAGTCCTAGCTTAGATTTTCCTATATATACTGCAGTTAGCATTCTGAAGTAACTATAAAGAAGAACATACCACACGAGATGTGTTTTTTCCAGCAAATCTGTAAGGATTAGTAACGTACACAGAGAAGTCAGAAACTTAGGTGTAATCAAAGTCAAAAACACAGACAGGAAATGCTCAAATTCAATCTAATCAGATAACGTTATATAATATTATTAATATCTATTATATTATTTGTAAAATTATAATTATTTATAATATATTTTATGTAAATGGATTAGTAGATTATTACCTACTGTTCATTGCAGGGACTATTTTATTAATTGATGATAGTGCCATTGGTTAATGAAGGTTTTCTTTATTTTTCTTTTTTGCTTTAAGGAATGACTTCTACTACTACAACTATTACTACTATTACTAATACAGTATATAAAAAAATCTTATTTGGACATTTTTAAAATTGAGCAATATTTACCTGGAAAACTGGCAGCCATTTTTACATGACGGCTGAATACATATACCGTGTATTTAAGTGTTTTTCATCATTTTGAAAATCCTAAACTCCCTTAAATGGTGCCTATTATAATACAATCCTCTGCTAGTTATCATGACTTCCCTTCACTCAGACATTTGCTTCAGATTACATGTTTTAGAGAAGCAATTGTTCTATATGCTCTACTTTCTTAAAGTAATATAAAAACATTATGATGTAAATCTCTTGTATTCCAGCTCTGCAGGTGTATATCCTTTAAAGCAGGTGTGATTTATCTTCTAGTTCATCCCTCCTACAGAGAACCACTGATGCTTCATAGGTTGTAATTTTACAGACTGCTGAATTGATGCATTTTCACAGCCATAGGGGGAATGTCCCAGCAAGGGGTTAATGCTACCAAACTGGCATCCCACATCCCCTTGTCCAGTGCCATATCTCTATTATAAACACCCCATTAGACTACGGCAATGTTAGAATAATGCTTTTGCCTACTGGAATGCTACCTGGAGGTAAAGCCATGTTGGGCCAGAAAACATCATCTTCAGCTTGGGTGTACCTTTGGAAAAAAAAAAAATAATAATATATATAAATATATATATTTAAATAAAGAATAAATGGGATTCCTTAAACAATGTGCTTCATGTTCTGCTAGCCTAGTCTATTCTTTACATGTAGTGCTGCAGTGCTTAATTCCAGTTGATAAGAAAGTGTATTTAATTAATGAATTAATAAATGTTTTTATTTTATTTTTTTAAGTAGCTTGGCTCAGACGGTAGTCTAGCTATAAATTTAAATCAATGCACTCAAATTCCACCGTGCCGAATTGTTCATATTGTATTTGAGCCAGATTATTGTATTTTTGAGCCCCAAAAAAAGCGTAACATAGTAGTATTTACAGAGCAGTAAGCCAAATCAGTATCAAAAAGTAATAGAGTGGTGTGTGTATGTGTCAGCGTGTGTTGTCTATTCATAACAAATCAGATCATGAATTCATAAGACTAGAGATTTCCTACTCATTATTAATTCAACACTAACACACTTATCCAAACGCATACCCGCTTTAAAGGCTGAACGCATTTACGTGCTTGTTTTATCATGCCTTGTACCTGTAGAGTCAATTTCCTTTTTGACTTTCCTTTTTTAATCAATCCTCTGTATGTGGAAATGATCACGACCACGGATTGATGCGCTTCTAAACACGGAAATGAAAGAGAAAATGAATAGGCATGGACTCGGCGTTCAGCGTCGGGTTAAATGATCGAGCGAGAGAGTGAGATAAAGCGAATAAATTGTTCGGAGATTAATATTTTCACATGCTCATGCAATTACAGGCCGCTTTGAAAGCGAATCAGTGGACTCGCAAAACCCTCCCTGCAGATCATATCCGATTTGCCCATTTCCCACACACACACACGTCTTGTTCCTATACTCAAAGTTTTAATTTCAGATGTCGTCCAGAAGTGGTTGCTGGACCATGAGTCTCTATTTGTATGCCAGTGCTTTTTAGTGATGCATGTCTTTTACTTAGTCCTGCTTTTTCACACATCCAGCTATATTGAGTACTGACTTGAACACAGGGGGGAGTCTTTAAATGGGGAGCTGAATGATGTATAGAGGTAGGAGTTAATAGTGATGTAATTGAGATTGTAGAGATAGGAGGGTTTGTGTGTGTGTGTGTGTGTGTGTTCGATAATATTTACATATCCAAAAAGTGACAGTTTGGGCATGATGCTGTGAAGCAACAAATCCAAACCACTGGCACAAATGATTCCGCAAAACAATCCCCGTTACTTAGCATTTATTTTTTTTTCTTAATCCCGACTTTATATTTGGCAGCTATTCAGAGTTAATTACAATTATCTCAGTTTTACAGCTGAGCAGTTGATTGTTAAGGGCATTGCTCAAGGAGCCGGTGGCATCTGGCATGTGGCCGAAATGTTTCTCGAATTTAGCCATGTGACCTTCTGGTCAGATGTCCAACTTCTGAACCATAACCACTTCCTACCTTCAATTTCTTTCAACTGCCCTTTTTTTCAATAAAAGGACACAAAAAAACATACTGCAACTTCTGTTTTTGAAAGAATAATAAAACTAGCTGAGATTTGTGTGATGTACGTAACTAGAAAAAGTAGTTTGAAATAAGACAAATCAAACAAAGACAATATATAAAATTAAAGCTAGCATAGATCATTAGCGCGTCTGGTGAATGTGTGTAGCTAGGAGAAGTAACTGGCTTTGCACAGCCACCACTGAATCTAGAAAGAATCCTAATGTAATGTTTAAATGTAAATAGATAAACAAATATTTACATAAAGCTAATAATGTAAAACGAAAAATATAGCTAGCAGAGATCATTAGCGTTTAGTTCCCTTTGTTTTAATGATAACCGCTTTTAGCCACGATTTAATTAGTAATTCAGGTACTGATGTAGGTTGAGGAGGTCTGGGGTGCAATCAGCGATTCAATTAATCTCAAAGGTGTTGAGTAGGGTTAAGTCAGAGCTTTATAGAAGGCCACTCATGATCGTCCACTTCAACCCATGTAAGGCATATCGTCATAAACCTGGCTTTGTGCACAGGGCCACTGTCATGCTGGAACAGGTTCAGCTCTACTAGTGCATGTGAAGGCAAACTTAATTCTAATACATTTTATTCAATTGTGTGAATCCAATTTTGAGGTAATAGTTTGGAGAAGAACCACATATGACTGGAAAAGTCAAATGTTCCAGTGCTTTTGTCATTGTAGTGTAGTTTGCTTTGCAGATCTACTATATGAGTGAAACTAGCACCAAGGTAGGTGTCATGTAAATGAAAGTTTTTTGTACAGGTATATAGATGGAATGAAAAGATGCAAAATATTTAGTGACTTATAGGAAAGATGTTTTGACTTCTACTTTCTCTTTTTGGATTTAATAGTAGAAACCTGACAACAGCAGTGATTACATGCCTATTATATACATTACAAAAGACAGGAGTTTTTTTTACAAACAGCTATTGAAATGTGTCGCTTAGATTGTTTGATGGATTGTCATGTTTCCAAGAAACCAGAAATCATGAAGTCCTCTGTTTGGTTAACTTGAGACTGAAAATGTTAACATCACTTGAGAGGACTTATTGTACTATATCTACAGTTAATCAGTAAAATATCACCATTTTTGTTCTTATATATTAAGTATTAGGATTCAAATGTATGGATTATCCACATAAGTATTAATTCACGATTATAAATTACACAGTGTAAATTTTTATCTTCCCAGACTCTGTGGTTCTGTATTAAGGAAGATAGAAATACATTTGGTTGGCAAAATATAATCATATTACAATCCACCAAATATCGATTCTCCATTTGCAAATCATAAAATGCCACATCAGGCATTCGAAATGTAAATTAAAATATGTTGTAATTAGTGCATCAGGTTAGACACAAATGAACTGCAATTTCAACACGTTGTACAAATCGAGGTTTGATTCGAAAGCCGAAGGGCTTTTTTCCCTCCTGTTTTACGCATTTGTTCTGAAGTCGCTGTGGACGTTTTAGTGCGTCGCTCACATTCACACAGCAGGATCAAGAAGGTCAGAAGGACAGCGCCCTGGAGGGGACATGGGTTAAGTGTATTTTTTTATTATTTTTTGTAAAGGGCACTAGGATTACAACAAGAGC
This sequence comes from Silurus lanzhouensis, assembly GCA_039877035.1. Classification (NCBI taxonomy): domain Eukaryota; kingdom Metazoa; phylum Chordata; class Actinopteri; order Siluriformes; family Siluridae; genus Silurus; species Silurus lanzhouensis. Next base: position 1,475,487 of record JBCEWE010000287.1, read on the forward strand.
AGCCAGGTGTGTGAGTGTGTGTGTGTGTGTGTGTGTGTGTGTGTGTGTGTGTGTGTGTGTGGGCTCACTCACTTTTCATCCATGCGTAGCACACTGTAGTGTAAAGGGATGGATTTAGGCCTGTAGGGCTGCCAGTATGCTACAAAAAGAAAGAAGAAAAAGCTGTAGGCTGGTATGAGTTACGATTCCTTACGATATGAGAAATCACAATAATCGAAAATGTTTTCCTATGTAAGGATTGTAAAGGTGGAAAGAACACGCCATTTCTCCTGACAGAAATTCTGTTTAGTACATTTTTATTATTTTTTTCTTAAAAGCAGGCATAACATTGTGGAGTGGGATGTAATATTTTGAACAGCAAGTGAACAGTCAGTTCTTAAATCTGTTGTGTTGGAAACAGGAAGAATGGCATGTTCAAAATGGCAGGCCCGAGTACGCAATAATCTACAGTTCCTGTAGCACAGATCGCTGGAAAGGTTCATACTGGCTATGATTGAAAGGCATCAGAACACATAACAGTGCATCACAGCTACATGTGTGTGAGGTAATATAAACACAAACGCAAAAACTTCAACCTCAATCGAGCATTTGTGAAACAAACTGAACAAGAGTCCCTTGTGGAGGTGTACAATTTTGTCTCTAGTGTGTTAGTAGTTGGATTCTTACTGATTGTATGGGGTGGACAGGTGTCTTTATGCAGCTAACGACCTCAAACAGGTGCATCTAATTTAGGATAAAAAATGTAGTGGAGGTGGACATTTTAAAGGCAGACTAACAGGTCTTTGAGGGTCAGAATTCTAGCTGATAGACAGGTGTTCAAATACTTATTTGCAGCTGTATCATACAAATAAATAGTTTAAAAATCATACGTTGTGATTTCTGCATTATTTTTTTTAGATTATGTCTCTCACAGTGAACCCAGCCATTAGGGAGGCACAAGCCAGTGCACTCTTAGTGCCGGTCCCAAGCCCGGGTAAATGGGGAGGGTTGCGTTAGGAAGGGCATCCAGCGTAAAATATGTGGCAAATCAAATATGCGGATCACAAATGAGAATTTCATACCGGATCAGTCGAGGCCCGGGTTAACAACGACCGCCACAGGTATCGTTAGCCGACAGGGTACCGGTGGGAATTGGGCTACTGTTGGCCGAAGGATGAGAAGGAGAGGAGGAAGACGTCTACAGAGACGGCAGGGAAAGGAGCAGTGCAGGAGAGTGGAGGTTCGGGTTGGTACTTTAAATGTTGGTACTATGACGGGTAAAGGGAGAGAGGTAGCTGATATGATGGAGAGAAGAAAGGTAGATATGCTGTGTGTTCAGGAGACCAAGTGGAAAGGGAGTAAGGCCAGGAACATTGGAGGTGGGTTTTATCATGGTGTGGATGGAAAGAGAAATGGTGTAGGGGTGATTCTGAAGGATGAGTACAGTAAAAGTGTAGTGGAGGTGAAGAGAGTTTCTGATAGGGTGATGATCGTGAAGGTGGAAGTTGAAGGGATGATGATAAATGTCATCAGTGCCTATGCTCCACAAGTTGGCTGTGAGATGGAGGAGAAGGAAAGATTCTGGAGTGAATTAGATGAAGTGGTAGATGGTGTACCTAGGAAAGAACGATTGGTGATTGGGGCAGACTTTAATGGGCATGTAGGTGAAGGGAACAGAGGTGATGAGGAGGTGATGGGTAGGTATGGCTTTAAGGAGAGGAATGTGAAAGGGCAGATGGTGGTAGATTTTGCTAAAAGGATGGAAATGGCAGTGGTGAACACTTATTTTAAGAAGAAGGAGGATCATAGGGTGACGTATAAGAGTGGAGGAAAGTGCACACAGGTGGACTATGTGCTATGCAGGAGATGCAACCTGAAGGAGATTGGAGACTGTAAGGTGTTGGCAGGGGACAGTGTAGCTAGACAGCATCGGATGGTGGTCTGTAAGATGGTTTTGGAGGCGAAGAAGAAGAGGAGGAGAGTGAGGACTGAAAGAAGAATAAGATGGTGGAAACTGAAGGAGGAAGAGTGTAGTGTGAGGTTCAGGGAAGAGGTCAGAGAGAGGCTCAGTGGTGTTAAGGAGGTGTTGGATGATTGGGCAACTACTGCAGGAGTGATGAGGGAGGCAGCTAGAAAAGTACTTGGTGTGACATCTGGAAATAGAAAGGAAGACAAGGAGACGTGGTGGTGGAATGAGGAAGTGCAGGAGAGCATAAGGAGAAAGAGGTTGGCAAAACAGAAGTGGGATAGACAGAGTGATAAGAAAAGTAGGCAGGAGTACAAGGAGATGCGGCAGCAGGTTAAGAGGGATGTGGCGAAAGCCAAGGAAAAGGCATATGAGGAGCTGTATGAGAGGTTAGACAGTAAGGAAGGAGAAAAGGATTTGTACCGATTGGCCAGGCAGAGGGACCGAGCTGGAAAGGATGTACTGCAAGTTAGAGCAGTAAAGGATGGAGAGGGAAATGTGTTGACTAGTGAGGAGAGTGTGTTGAGAAGGTGGAGGGAGTATTTTGAGCAGCTGATGAATGAGGAAAATCAGAGAGAGAGAAGGTTGGATGATGTGGAGTTGGTGAAGCAGGAAGTGGATAGGATTAGTAAGGAGGAAGTGAGAGCAGCGATTAAGAGGATGAAGAGTGTAAAGTCGGTTGGACCAGATGACATACCGGTAGAAGCGTGGAGATGTTTAGGAGAGATGGCAGTGGAGTTTTTTTACCAGATTGTTTAACAGGATTTTGGAAGGTGAGAAGATGCCTGAGGAATGGAGAAGAAGTGTGCTGGTACCGATCTTTAAGCATAAAGGAGATGTGCAGTCTTGCAGTAACTACAGGGGAATTAAATTGATCAGTCACACCATGAAGTTATGGGAAAGAGTAGTGGAAGCCAGGCTGAGAGAAGAGGTGACCATCTGTGAGCAACAGTATGGTTTCATGCCGAGGAAGAGCACCACAGATGCCTTATTTATTTTGAGAATGTTGATGGAGAAGTATAGAGAAGGACAGAAGGAATTGCATTGTGTATTTGTGGATTTAGAGAAGGCGTACGATAGGGTGCCAAGAGAGGAGTTGTGGTGTTGTATGAGGAAGTCAGGTGTGTCGGAGACGTATGTGAGGGTGGTGCAGGACTTGTATGAGGACAGTGTGACGGCAGTGAAGTGTGCAGTAGGTATGACAGACTGGTTCAGGGTGAAGGTTGGACTGCATCAAGGATCGGCCCTGAGCCCTTTCCTGTTTGCAGTGGTGATGGACAGGTTGACGGACGAGGTCAGACAGGAGTCTCCCTGGACTATGATGTTTGCGGATGATATTGTGATTTGTGGTGAGAGTAGGGAGCAGGTTGAGAAGAGCCTGGAGAGGTGGAGGTATGCGCTGGAGAGAAGGGGCATGAAACTCAGTAGAAGTAAGACAGAATACATGTGTGTGAATGAGAGGGAGGGCAGTGGAGTGGTGCGGTTGCAGGGAGAAGAGCTGGAGAAGGTGGAGGAGTTCAGGTACCTGGGGTCAACAGTGCAAAGTAATGGAGAGTGTGTTAGGGAAGTAAAGAAAAGAGTGCAGGCAGGGTGGAGTGGGTGGAGAAGAGTGACAGGAGTGATTTGTGATAGTAGGGTATCTGCAAAAATGAAAGGGAAGGTTTATAGGACTGTGGTGAGACCTGCGATGTTGTATGGATTAGAGACAGTGGCATTGAGTAAAAGACAGGAGGTGGAGCTGGAGGTAGCAGAACTGAAGATGTTGAGGTTTTCGTTGGGAGTGACGAGGACGGATAAGATTAGAAATTAGTTTATTAGAGGGTCAGCGCATGTAGGATGTTTTGGTGACAAGGTGAGGGAGGCGAGATTGAGATGTTTGGACATGTGCAGAGGAGGGACATGAATTATATTGGTAGAAGAATGCTGAGGATGGAGCCACCAGGTAGGAGGAAAAGAGGAAGGCCAAGGAGGAGGTTCATGGATGTGGTGAGGGAAGACATGCAGGTAGTTGGTGTAAAAGAGGCAGATGTAGAGGACAGGGGGGTATGGAGACGGATGATCCGCTGTGGCGACCCCTAATGGGAGCAGCCGATAGAAGAAGAAGATGTCTCTCACAGTGGACATCTACCTACGATGACAATTTCAGACCCCTCCATGATTTCTAAGTGGGAAAACTTGCAAAATAGCAGGGTGTTCAAATACTTATTTTCCTCACTATATATATATATATACCTTGGTCTTACAATCAATTCATTTCTAAAAAAGACCCTTTTTATGTGTTTGTTTATTTATTTATTTATACTAAGAAGAGGATTTTTTTCTTTTTAGACTTCTTTCATCTCATCTAATTTATGGTGACATTTTCTGTATCTTTATATCTTACAATCTCACTGTCTAGCTCTTTCTCTCTCTCTTTCTTTCTCTTTTTTTGTGTGTGAGATTTATGTGAAGTGCCAAACATCAGGATATTTCACACACTTGCACATGCACTCTCTCACACACACACACACACACACACACACACACACACACACACACACACACACACACACACACACACCGAGCGTAAAGGACATACAGATTGGAGAATAGAGAAACACGTTTGTGAATGTTGAGTAGATTAGTTTCAGAATCAAAATGGCAAAACTTTAATTTTTTATCTTTTATGTGATATTGCAATATTAAAGTTGCAATATTTACAATTATATTTAGAGCATGTTGTATTAACACCTGTAAGGTATTTTACAGAATAAAGATGAGGCATTTTAAAGATTCAATTACACAAGTGATCTAATATGATAGATGATAGATAATGGGTTATTGTAATGAATGGCATCTGTATTAGGATATTGTTTTGTCATGTGGTGATGGCGTGGACAGATGCAAATGCAATTAAGGCATTTAGTATTAATGAAGAGATGCTAAATAGATTAGAAACATGATTCAAAAATCGAGAGCATGTTCGGGCAAAGGGTCGAGTGATGAACAAATGGCAAATGGGAAATCCAGAAACATAAAACCATGAACAGAGCAAAAGAAAGCAGAGAATCAAAAACATGTTAAAAAGACTTGGTACAGTCTGAGCAGAAACAAACACACTCGAATGCATTTCTGTGAATGAAAGTCCTACGTGTATATCTGACAGGAGTGCCTTTGTGTGTAAGTGAGAACAGGTGTGTCTTATTATGAGCTTGGTGACTGTGTGTGTATGTGTGTTTGTGTGTGTGTGTGTATTTTTTGTTGTAAGTTGTAGTCTGCTGTCGCCATGTTTGTAGGCAGTGTGAGATGTTGACAAGTATACATGGTTGTGACATGCTGCAGTATGAGAGGCTCAAGTCTCTGTGGAAAAACAAAATGCACATGAAATATTGATATGTGAACTCCAGCATATGAGGAAACTACAGTGTGTTTCTCTGCCACAGAGGAAGTGTTTTGTCATGTCTCACTAGTCACACAAACAGGAGGGCCACCACCAAACCGTTTACGATGGAAAATCCACCAAGGCTCCGAAGTTTCTCTTCACACAGACATCACACTTCCTGCTTCATCTTCTACTCTTCCACTTCCCTCTTCACCACCTCCCAACCACCTATATTTCTTTATTTATCTTATTATTATTGCTTTATTTAAATTTTTTATTCGGTCCAAAGACCACAGCTACCCCATCCCCCCTTCTCAGTGAAGCTTTATTAAATGAGTTTCCATCTCATTACTTAACAGCATGATGACGAAGGAAACAAAGAATTCCTATTTGGAGTAACATGGGAAACAGAAGAAAAGCAGTTTTGTCCAAAAGGGAATGTGTCCATTTTTTTTACCAAACAATTAAAAATTAAACAACATTGTTCTGTATGTTTTCAATTTTTTCAATAATAAAAAAAATGCTTAAAGTGCTCAAAGTGAAAGGCGGAGACTAAACAGTCTTGCTGTCCGCCATTTTATACATTCCTGAGGAAACTTAGATTTTACCTATCTTAACTCCCGTAGGAATACGATGTAACACCTCTTTTATACACGATATTGCCAGAAGTATTGGATCACCAGACCTTTCCTGCTCTATGTGTTTCTTTTCCAAACTGTTCCCACAAAACTGGAGACACTCAATTGTACAGGACGTCTTTAGATGCACTATGATAACATTTTGCATTCACATGAACTTGGAAATCCAAACCTGTTCCAGCATGGCACTGCCCCTGTGTACAAAGTGAGCTCCTTGAAGATCTAGTTTACATGCTTTGGAGAGGAAGATCTTGAGTGTTCTGCTATAGAGCTTTGATCTCATCCCTACTGAACACCTTTGGGATGAATGTGAATGCTGACTGCACCCCAGGCCTCCTCAATTACATCAGTACCTGCTTTTCATAACACCCTTGTGGCTGATAAACACAAATATCCATAAGCACAGTCCAAAATCTAGTGGAACATCTTCCCAGAAGAGTGGAGGGCAAATTGGGACTAAATGTGGAATGCAATGGTCCAAAATCACATACCACACTGAGGTGACCCAATACTTATGGCAATATAGTGTATATAGTATATTTAATATTATTGTAATATTTTTAAATCATGAACAGATGAAAAGCATGATATGTAAATGATTTCAGAATCTAAAACAGCTTTATAGGCCACACATCTGTTGGTCTTTTGTTTATGCCTTTTAAATAAACGTCATCAGCAATTAATCAGTATGAATTCCATTTACAGAATCCTTAACCCTGTGAGTCAGACGCACACCCAAATATGCTTTCGCATTTGTCTTTAGGATATGACCATTGTGTTCACTCGCGGGTGAAATTGAAAAGCATTCTTAGCTATTAAACAAATAGCACCATGCCATTACATTACTCCGGTTAGTCTTTCAAAATGGCTTCCCTGCACCCGAAAGTCCACTCATTCCCCTGGCCACAGGACGAAAACGCTGGCTCCTCGCCTTGCTGATGCATGCGTTATATTCCATTAATATTCCATCGTCTGTGTACTTACATTGGTCCGAGCATTAGTTCAATTACATGTTCCATTTGAGACCATTAGCAAATACATTACACTGCAAGCTGCGTTAGCGGCAGTTATGAATACTACGCTGACGATACTTTTCGAAGTCTATGGAACAGCTTAAGCAAATTTTGGCATGTTGATGTGTAGTGGATTGGAGGTGCACTTGTGTGGCCCAGATGATATTTTTTTCAGCAAAATTCCTTCCTTATTACATAAAGTTTATTGTGGTATGTAGTGAAAAAATCAATGATATGAGGAAGACTTTTAAATATGACACCTTTGTCTAGAAACTTTAATAAATTTAAATGTGTATTTATGGATATGTTGAGGATTTCTGTCAAGTCAAGTCAAGTCAAGTCAAGTTTATTTCTATAGCGCTTTTCACAACAGACATTGTCTCAAAGCAGCTTTACAGAAATCAACAGTTAAGGTGAATGGTGTGTATTTATTCCTGATGAGCAGCCTGTGGCAAGGAAAAACTCCCTTGGATGTAATGAGGAAGAAACCTTGAGAAAAACCAGATGATCTTCTGTAAAGATATACTGTATGTTGAACTAACATTTATAGAAGGAGTCTACAGTGTTCACTTTGGAGTAGAGTGGTACCTTGACCTACGAGTTTAATTCGTTCCGTAGTACGTTTTCCGCCAAAGAAAAGTCGCACATGCTGCTATAGAAAACCAGTCCACTTTTAAAAAGAAATTTTTTTGTAGACTTTTTTGCCTATAATAAAAAATAAATAATAGACAAACTTTTTAAAATGAAATCAACAGCTCACTTTATTACCCTTTATTTGAAGGTACATTTATTTCCATACAATGCGGCTCCTTTTATTTATCAAATTTAACCACCGTTTCAAGGTCACGGTTGCTTGCTTTTTGTCGCTCACCGATCTCGAACGTGCCCATCAATAAGCAGCGACTTCTCTTTTTTGCACACTCGAGCGTGTCATTTTCACGGAGGTAAGGGTCGACACTGATAGCTGCGAAATTGTCTCCATTGCTCATGCCATCAAAATCGATGTGTACGAGAGACGGGGTAACCTTGGCGAGATGTAGATCGTTCCGGATTAGGCGCTTGGCTTTAGCAGCTGAGTGTTTCATTTGTGAAAATTAGAAGGAATTCGAAATGCTGAATGGTTTACGATTTCCTCTTCTGGGCGGAGGTTTAAAGATGATTGACACCCCTGTGCACTGGTGTACTGTAGGCAAAGGTGGAGAAGAGCTTCTTGTGTTAATCACCAGCCGCATATCAGCGTCTCTGTGGAGTAGATTATGATACTTCAAGGCAAATATGTGTGGATGATTTATTTCAGCTTCATGCTCGTCAACTGGGCAGTGCGATGCTAAACATCAGCCCTCAGTCTTGTTAATATTCAAGCCGTGCTGCTAAATGTAAAGTCATCCAGAAGAAAAAAAAATGCCAGAAGCCAAGATGCCTGATAAGAGCAGCTTGGTGCTTCCCACCTACTGCAGCAGGGGTTTTGACAGCTCACCACCTGAAAAGAAGGTCAGCCTTGGGTCAGAAGAACATCACCTTGGTAACAAGTTGCACTCATTATACAGCTCTGTGTCTCTTCTGATCGTCTTGTTAGTGTCAAGCTGGCTTTATGAGAGAGGCCGATCTATAGGTCCTCATTAGATTCTCTATTCGTTGTTTTGTTTTTTGGTCGAGATCCCAACGATCTTTTACAGATGATGATGCCGGTCTGTACATCTCAAACCCTGCACTAGAAAGTCTATTGAGCGCCAACAGGAATGATTAGGAATAAACGATCCGCAGAGATATAGAGTTTTCCACCCTCCAACAATACCCATAAAGGCATGACCGCAAAGGCACTGTAGTGAAATCGGTGAAAGAAGCAACTACTTGATGTAAGAAGGTACTTGATGTAAGAAAGAATCAATTTGTTTATAGAAGAAAAAGAAGAAGAAGCTTTTATTGTAATTTCTACCATATATAGCTGACACAGTCCACAGTGAAATGAGACAACATTCCTTTAGAATCCTGGTGCTACATTAAACAACATAGAGATACAACACACGACATAAAGCTACAGAGCAGAACACAGTGCTCAGGACTAAAGTAAGTGTCCTTGCCACATAGGTGCATCGTGTGCAAACCAGTGCAGACAGACAACACAAGACAGTGTGGGACAGATACACAAAGTACAAAATACAAAATAGCGCCGACCAGTGAACCTACTGTATACTATGATTATGCAGTAATGTGCAAAGAAGACTATAAACAAGAATGTATTTTTAAAAATAAACACAATGTAGTGCAAAAACAGAACTATATGATTTAATATAATATGGATGGGAAAGTTAGTGAGTTCAGGTTGTAAAGTAACACACAGCTGATTGTGTGTGTGTGTGTGTGTGTGTGTGTGTGTGTGTGTGTGTGTGTGTGTGTGTGTGTTAAGTACAGTTTCGTTCTGTGTGTTGAGGAACCTGATGGCTTAAAAAAACTGTTGAAAAAACTGTTTCCTGATGGCAGGAGGGTGAAGAGTGTGTGTGAGGGGTGTGTGGGGACGTCCACAATGCTGTTGGCTTTGCGGATGCAGCGTGTGGTGTAAATGTCCGTGATGAAGGGTAGAGAGACTCCGATGATCTTCTCAGCCGTCCTCACTACCCTCTGTAGGGTCTTGAGATTCAAGACGGTGCAGTTCCCAAACCAGGCAGTGATGCAGCTGCTCAGGATGCTCTCGATGGTCCCTCTGTAGAACATGGTCAGGATGGGGGAGGGAGATGGGCTCTCCTCAGCCTTTGCTGGACTTTCTTGTTGATGGAGCTGGTGTTGAGTGACCAGGTGAGGTTCTCCACCAGATGAACACCAAGAAATTTGGGGGATTTATCGATGATCAGTGAAGAATGGTCGCTTTGTGCTTTCCTAAAGTCAACAACCATCTCTTTGGTTTAACACATACTGTACGTATGAAATTCTGTAATCTGTAAGCCAAAACAAATTAAATTACACTTCGCTCTTATATCAGTCCATTATTCTTGATTAGCTTCAGTTCATTTATTGTCAGGCTTTCACAAAGGGTTAGCTCTCTTGAACAACCATCAACCCCTCAAGTGTTAAAAAGCTTTGTAATCACATCAACTTCACTACTAGCATTTCTGTAAGTGCTATACATGCTGGACATTAAGTTCACAGATCATACATAATCGGCAAGAATAACTATGGGCGCTTGATTTCTTGAACACTTGTCTGCTCTCTTCATGTCCATTGTCCATTGTACATGTAAAAAGAAATCAGGTTTTGAAATCAATAGTATGTCATGTTATGACCAGGAAGTACCTTTTTATTCAGTTCGCGTTTATTTTGCCGCTAGTGAGGATCCGTTAAAGTATGACTCACTATGAAATAATATAATAATACACAAAATGAAACATTCAATATTTAACAGGACACTAGATTGTAATTAATCTCATATTAATGAAAATTCTACCAAAAAAACAACAACAAAACAAAACAATCCACCGCTACAAATAAATCACAAAAAGAAAGTAGGCGATTTGGACTGGCATGTGAATGAGTACCGGAGATCTCCGTTACCAATGCAACCAAAAAATAAATAGTCATTTATATAAGTAAACATCTTGTTAATCCTTCACCAGGAGAAAGATAGTCTTGATTAGAAACCAGACATGCAACAGCACAGACTGAACGCACACACAGACAAAAGAAAATGTGGGTTGGGCCGTGTGGTTGATAATTTTTTTTCCAAAGTCTGATTGGTAAGAAGGTTTTGATTAATTTTCAGATGAATGATTTTAGACTTAAATGGCAGATGCTCCAACATAATACATGGCTACTTAGCAACAAAATATGCTTTTGTCTCATCAGTTTTGGATAATAAGAGTGCATTCTATTAGTTAATTTAAAGCATCTGACATCTCAGGAATCTCTGGAATCTGACATCTCACTTTATTTATCTTAGTTTACACACTAACACTTTTAAAATAGTCTTCTTGCGCAGCAATACGGCGCTCCCAGTGTTCCCGTCATTTCTGTGTCCAGGAAGCCTTCTTTTCAAAGCTTGTCAAGCACCTTCTGAGATTCGCGCTGAATCTCCGCAATGGTGTCAAAACGACAATGTTTGAGCTGAAGCTTCATCTTTGCAAAGAGTGCGAAGTCTGCAGGAGCCAAATCTGGCGAGTAGGGTGGGTGTGGAAGTGAGATCATGTAGTTTCCAGCGAGAAACTCGCGTATAGGGAGAGCTCTGTCACGGGGTCCATTGTTGTCGTTCCTCTTTGTTTTAACTTGCTGTCCATGATCAAATAGCAGACGTGGTAAAGCATGTGGTCAGATTAGCACCAGTTATGATGCTCCCTGGTGGCTGGTGCTCCCTGTGACTGTGCATGCACCCTTGTGCACTGTGCTGCCATATGTTAGAAAATCCCCCCGAAAATGATTTGATATCTCATATGGAAGGCTTTATAGTGCCAGTATACTGCCAGTAAACAGTGCTTTATAAAAAAAAAATATTTTTTTTTTTTTTTTTTTTTTTTTTATTATTATATATATATATATATATATATATATATATATATATATATATATATATATATATATATAATATTATATATTTATTTTTAATATCATATTGTATTTTATATTGTGGTGGCATTAAATAGATATTTCCAGATCCCCCTCCCTGTATTCATTTTTACGTGTGTTTTTTTGCATTATGTCTCCACCCCTTGTGTCATCATGTATCTTTTTATTCACAGCTGTTCCCATTTTTGTGTTTATTGGTTTATAAAGTAACTTGTTCATATTACCAAGCCATTTATGTTCCATATTTCATGTTTTCTCTCAGGTTTGATCTCGTGTTTCAGTTTGTTGCTCTCGATTTTGCTCACCGTTTTATTGTTTTACCGTTATATTTACTTAAAAATTCTTACCAAGCACTTGCACCCACCTCCGCCGATCAAAAATGCAATATCCAATAATATCTTTTGCTGATTGTTTTTGCTTCTTGATAGAAATAAATACTTAGAATTGGCAAAAGTATTCTCTAGTAGTAATAAAAATGTATTTCAAGCTTAAGCATCTCTAAAAAGAGGAATCATAATCATGTATTTGTTTTGTTATAATAATCTTATAATAGGAAATGCTTTAAAAAAAAAATGACCAAACACAAGATCCCTTCGCTTGCTGAACAGTGTTAATTAGGTTCTGTTATTAAACAGGCTAATTCAAGGTTGTTTTCACAGTAGACGCAGCCTTAGCAACATTTTGCTACATTAGCTCCACTGTCAAGATGAAAAATGTCAAGAAAGAGACATTAGGCCAGCTCCGTGTAGCGTCCGAGACGAACCAAAATTCAGTAATGCCTTTTATAAAGACATTAAACTTGAATGTGTTTTCACAAGATGTGTGTGTGTGTGTGTATATATATATATATATATATATATATATATATATATATATATATATATATATATATATATATATATACACACACAGCATTTTGTTTTTTCTTTGTGCATTAGAGTAAATAATTCAGAAAAAACAAGCCAACCTACATAAATTACTGTCACCTCTGTACATTTTGCTTAGCACATAAACTTGGCAGTGCAATTAGGAAGACTTCCTGTCCACTAAATCGCCCTGCAATGGCCAAGCTAAATGGGCAAAGTGGTGCATTTTTGGAGCACTTTTCCACCACCATGCTGCATTCTTCCTGGTCACTTAAATTGCCAAGTTAATTATTATCCTATTTTGCAGCAGCTTTGTGAGTTTGTGAGGCCTGACAGGTCTTAGAGGTGCAGCATGTGGCAGACGGCTTGCGCAGAGAGAATGCTGATAATAGCGGACATTAACTGCAGCGAAGTGAATTCATCTTTTTTAAAGCACTTTAAACTGGATAGTTTTATGGACATGGGCATTCGTCATTTAGAGCAGGGAGCATTTTACAAAGCTGAGTATAACATACCAAATGTTGAAGATTGGTCAATGCTGATGGGAAGCAGAAAATGGGGAGCTATGGGGTTCTTTGACTGTCCATGTATGCTACTGAAATTGGTTAATATTTACTATTTTAAAAGCGGAAATCATTGAACACTAAAGAGCAGAACAGACTTGTTTGCACGCTTCTTGGTTGAGAATACATTGAAACATCTGACTATAAATGTCCATTTGTAATACATTTGTACAGATTGTCCTTTCCTAATGCTAGGGCAGCAATTCTTTTAGAGAAAAATCTAACCTATGAGTGTGCCATAATGCCACATCTAGATGGGTGGATAGATAGATAGATAGATAGATAGATAGATAGATAGATAGATAGATAGATAGATAGATAGATAGATAGATAGATTGATAGATTGATTTATGATATTTTCAAGTTATGGTGGTGTCATCGGAACACATCCAGGGTACCCCAAGTTAGAGTTCCTCCTTGTGGAGAACCTGAAGACTGATATTGTAAGTGAGTAAGAGAGAGAGAAAAAGTGAGCGAGCACTACTAGTCAGGTCAGCCCCATGATGTGTTCAGGACTTGTAGAAGTGTAGAAAATGTAGAAAGGCTTAATAGTGGTCTGTGTTGTGCAGACAGAAAAGTGAATAGAGACTGAAAGGTCATGGCTGTGAGCTCTAATCTCCTACTGTCTTATTATGTGCAAATGAGGGATAACTAGAACACACTTCGCTTGCTCATATTTACTCTCTTTGTCTTGTTTCTTTATTTATTTACTTTTTATTTTTGTTGATTAGCAGGAGGTGTTGGGGATTAATAGTGATGCCAGTGTCACATTTTTAGAACAATCAACAATTATGATAGATAGAGAATTTAAATGTAGTAATATAATTTAAATAACTTTTAAAAAAATACATGAAATACATAGTAAGTAAAATCATCAATCAATCTACATCTGTAGGAAAAAGCTACTATTTCATAGGAAACACTCCCCAAAACTTAGCATAAGCTAATTAGCATAAGCAAAAATTAGCATAAGCTAATGAAATAAAACACACAATTCTCCCTCTCTCTCTCTCTTTCTTTTTTATTTATTTTAATGCACCTCATTAGCTCTCTATTTATTCCGGACGCTGCATCATTTCTTTTATATGTAACCTCCAAACCTTCCTGACCCTTTGTAATGACTGGGTATCTTTCAGATGACTGATAAACAGAAATGATGAGCAGACCGTAAGTGTAGGTGAAGTCCAAGCAAACCAATTTAGAAAGGATGGTGATGTTATTAGTCGGCTCTTATCATTTCCATGCTTTGGCAATTAATTTAAAGCGATTGCTTCATGTTAATCCATGTCAAGTGACATATGACTGGATTACTTGAAAGAGAGCAAAAATGCAATGAACAGATGAACAGAGATACTATGGGTGCATCTCAATCAGCTCTGAATGCTGGTAAATGATATTCATGTATGTAATACATTGTAAGGGCTCTGGCTCAGTAGACATTACACCACTGTATGTTGACAAACAAATCCACTTCCAATTTCCTTATCAGTCAGTTGAAAAAGCTAGTCTGAATGTGTTAGCATAATCATACACATTTCAACCATGGGATCGGGACTGTAGGATAGCTGGGCGATTATTTCAAATCATTAAACACTAACAAGCTACAAAAATGATACACGTGACATAGATTTGTAGATGAAGTTAGCCAAGTCCTTTAAAACCTTTAAAATGAGACTTGATGCTATTTCCAATAAGGTACAGTAACCTTGTGAGCATCGATGCTTCCTGGTTTTTGCATTGTCGGATTTTTAAGTAACAAAAAATTCCATGGATTTGGCAGTTATATGTATATGTAATTTTCTTTTTGTGGTTGTTTTATATGGTAAATATGGTATACGGCTCCTTTAAGAATGATGTCACGAATCCGGATGCTTTTCCTCAGTTGGCGGTAAACGAGGCTGAGAAGGGGTCAATGCTAAAACTGTCTGTGAGGGAAATGTTTAGTGATTAAAAATAATTATTAATATATTTTAGATAATTTTTTTTTTTTTTTTTTATATCTCAGTAAAAAAAGGATGTCATGAATAAATGTGTTGAAGGTTTTCATTTCGCGTCTTATATATTAATATTTTTAATACATTTTAATAAACCTATTAATATTTTTCATAAAAATGGTCAAACAGAAATGCGCTGAATCAATCGCCCCATTGCTGGTATTTGTGCGAATTTGTGCGTATATATATATATATATATATATATATATATATATATATATATATACAGTACAGACCAAAGGTTTGGACACACCTTCTCATTCAAAGAGTTTTCTTTATTTTCATGACTATGAAAATTGTAGATTCACACTGAAGGCATCACAACTATGAATTAACACATGTGGAATTATATATGGAATTATATACATGACAAAAAAGTGAACTGAAAATATGTCATATTCTAGGTTCTTCAAAGTAGCCACCTTTTGCTTAGATTACTGCTTTGCACACTCTTGGCATTCTCTTGATGCCTACTTTGAAGAACCTACAATATGACATGTTTTCAGTTCACTTTTTTGTTATGTATATAATTCCACATGTGTTAATTCATAGTTTTGATGCCTTCAGTGTGACTCTAAATTTTCATAGTCATGAAAATAAAGAAAACTCTTTAAATGAGCAGGTGTGTCCAAACTTTTGGTCTGTACTGTATATATATATATATATATATATATATATATATATATATATATATATATATATATATATATATATATATATATATATGTATATATATATATATATATTACAAATTATTGCTCTCAGAATTCCTCTGTTGCTGCCACCAGTTCAGACACAGGGAAAGATAATATTCTCTGTGACGAGATGACAAACTGCAAGAAGCAACTATACGGACAGACATAAGTCACCTTTCTAAAAACAATATTGCAGCCAGGGTTTTTTTTATTAACAGTATACACCAAGCTATATCATTCTCAGTAACACTATTCTGTTCAACTGTCAATGTAAACTCATGCATATCATGTATTATTTTTTAATTGTATTCAAATATATTGAGTGCATTATTTTTATAAGTTAATGGATAATGTGTTCCAAAAGGATATAAACATGGATATGAAGACAGGAGAACTAATATTTTACTTAAAAGTACAAAAGTGCATTTCAGGCTCTAACAGTTCATTATCTTCAGTGACTATATTCTTTTTTTTCTTTTTTATAAAAAGAAATCAATTTGGTCTATTTTTGTAAAAAATACAATAAAAAGGCATTTCTGCGCATTCAAAAAAAAGGGGAAAGAGAAACATTGCTTATAAGTTCTCTAATATGCCTATTAATTTCTGCCTTGTCTGTTGTGCACTGTGAATATTTAAGACTGTAAAACATGGATTTGATCACTGAATAGACATTTTAGTCTACAAATGGGCATTAGTCCAGCTTTACACCCTTAACCCTTCATACTAACCTTGCTCTCTTCAGTTGTGCCTGTGTTAGTGACATTTTAATTCTCTGAAAGCTTAACTACTTCACTCTACTTTCTGGTGGCTTTCTAATTTTATCTTGCAAAAAAATATGATCAATTTATAACCTACATTGCCAATTATCAATTGGGGGGTCGCTCAATTGATGTCACCCAGATGACAACCCAACACACACTGACTGATCTAGCTTCAGTATGTTTTCATTGTGCAGCACATTCTGCATAGCAGGGCAGTGTGATTCACTGAGGAACGTACCTATTAGCATCTACTCCATAATATACATGAACATGGTTAGTGTCTCTGTGAATAGCAAGGGTGAGTCTGTCTGCCTTCATTCGGCAACAGTCAGGAGCACATTAGGAGTACATTAAGATGTTAAAAATCTATGAACGTTCTAGTTATTGCACTTTTTGTATGTTTCACACACTGTTCGGGGGGGGGTTTGAGTGGACACTGATTGTGCCACAAAAACGTCCTATATCTAGAGCTAGCATTGACGTTAAAATCAGATGAATATGATGCGACTGTTGACTTTGAAGATGTAAATGTGTGTCATGCAATTAAATATTCATGAGGATCATATCCAGGATGTATTTCCACTTGATTTCCAGTGTTTTCAGAGGATTTTCTGAAAGCTATAGGGACTATAGGGCCACATTTCAGCAAGGGATTTTCTTTTCGCTTTCTTTCATGAGTAATGTTGTCCAACTGATTCTTGCATTTATTCATCAATCGAGAGAAGAGAGAGAGAGAGAGAGAGAGAGAGAGAGAGAGAGAGAGAGAGTCCTCCAAAATCTGAACTGCACATATCTATCAAACTGTCCCTCACTTCTTTCATTTCATACTTATCATCTAACCACTCTATTAATTCTTCTCACTGTCACTTCCAACCCCACTCCCCCCATTACCACATCTGCTCTGTCGAATAATGATTTTTACTATCAGCACTTTGTGTATGTAATGGTAATCTGACTCGCCCTATTGAAAGGGAGTGTTTAGATTCACCGCCTCCTCTTGTGTTCATCGCGAACGCGTTTAGAGTTGCCGAGACCAGAGTTCGATGGGATTGATTTGGATCGAGGCTGTAATTTCATGCGTATGTGTGGGAGTGAGTGCAAGCACATATCCTATAAAAGGCATCCTTAGCACAGTCAAGTGCAGATTGGAGGAGGCTCATGGTCTGGAATTAATATTCTGATCTGAAAATGAAGGCCAGAAGGAGACACATTTCACTTTTTTTTCATTTTTTATAATATGGTAATAAAACCAATTAAATTCAACATTTTTGACCTATTTAAACTGTTAGTAACTGTTGTATGTAGACTATTATATACAACGGTTTACATTTTTTTATTAATTATTCAGCTAATAGAATTTTGGTGTGATATAGTCTCAGGAACACCACCAATGATTAAAATTGATTTTTGCTCAAAACATAATTCTCAGTACAAACTCTCCTGATCTCCTGTCTCTCCTCTGTGATTTTTTACAAGCGCCAATCAATCTACTGCTTGTTGCTTTACAGTTAGAAATCTAGTTTCTCGCGTTTAATACATCATGGAAAATTGTTTCTTCGCTTCCTTTCCCTGCAGCGTGTTCTCCTTGCATCAGCACTTAGACTGTTTTACGCGTTGCCACAGAATCTGATTTCTGTTAACAACTCTCTCTCTCTTTCTCTCTCTCTCTATCTCTCTCTCTCTCTCTCTCTCTCTCTCTCTCTCTCTCTCTCTCTCTCTCTCTCTCTCACACACACACACACACACACACACTCTGTATCTCTTCATTTCTCTTTCTCTCTGACGTTACAGACGAGTAACTCTGTTTTTCTGTGACTCGATCTGTAAAATAAGATGGGATTTTTCTACCTCATAACCTTCCCGGCATTTTACAGGAGCGTAAGATTAGTAAATAAGGTCTGATGCGAGGGAGTGATTCGGTTGTAAACATGAACAGATGCCTGTTTTTTTTTTTTGTGTGTGTGTGTGCATGTGTGTGTGTGTGTGTGTGTGTGTGTGTGTGTGTGTGTGTGTGTGGTTAGTAAACCTAATATGTTTTTTTTACAGAAATATTAATAGACAATGAAAAACCTACTTATTTTATTAATTCAAAATGAATGATAAATGCTTATCAGCAATTTGCAGTGACCAAACATCTTTGGAAATATTATTAGCATGTTCCTGTCCAAGAACCCTACAGTAGAACAGTTTAAGGATCATGGATAAACATGGTTATCAAGGTTTGTTATAAAAGCACAATGTTTATCATTTGAAAGCTGACTGGCTGAAGGCCACTATGTTTTTGAAGTGACCCAGTTTTCATTATAAAATGCAGGTGTAAATGAGCAAACCGAATTTCAGTTTGAATTATTACATACATTGTTTTACATACATTTTGTTTTGTCTTTTTTTTTTTTAGCAGGTAAAGAAGAATCGGTGGCGACATTCAAAGGCAATGAGTTTTTCTGCTATGACCTGTCCATGACCCCCATCCAGAGCAGCACGGACGAGATCACGCTGTCCTTCCGAACCCTGCAGCGAAACGGCCTCATGCTCCACACGGGCAAATCTGCCGATTATGTCAACCTGTCGTTGAAGAGTGGCGCCGTCTGGCTCGTCATCAACCTCGGCTCCGGCGCTTTCGAGGCTCTCGTCGAACCCGTCAACGGCAAGTTTAATGACAACGCCTGGCACGACGTCAAGGTCACGCGAAACCTGCGGCAGGTAAGAGAGTGGCTTCGTCTGATAAGATGTACATCACCAGGAAGCTTTTTTTAGCCAATTCTTATCTGCCACGGGCACATTCTGGGATACACTGAGGCTGTATGGAACATTATATATGCAGATCTTAGAAATTGTACAAAATGAACCAGTTTGTGTTAAGGCAATGTTGATTTGCTAACGTTTATGCTAGCATTATTAAGTGTATAGTGCCTTGTTGAGCCTCTTTGCCTCCTTAATGCTGCCCATGTGTTAATTCAGTAGCACCTCACATTCACTGATCATCTCAGGATCCTCATTGTGTTTAATTCAAAACAACTTAAAGACTCATGCCTTTAGATCTAGTATACGCACACTGGGTTATATTTTCTGTTTTAAAAAAAAACACATAAATGGACATTTGGACAGAGATACAGAAATGTTTTTAGCCTTCTATCTACAGAAACAGCATTTAGGCTCACAAAAAAAAAAAAACGTGGTTTCAGATCTATTTTTAGTTTCTTGTTTTTTTGCTTTTTCTTTTGCCCACATTGGTTTTTTTACCAATCGCCATTTTTGATATTCTGTCTAGGAACGTTGATTTGTATTTGTATTGATAAAACATTCTTACCCTGCGTTTACACCCGCGGCCGCTATCATGTTCATTCATATTACATGAGCATATGTGCTCATCTCACCCTCTTAACCAATCAGTCCACATGCCCTATGTTATTCTTGAGGCGTTTTACAGATTTTCAGCTCTCGTCATGTGCTTATAGGTCAAAGCTTGGAAATCCTGCTTGGCTTCCTCGAGATCTTCGTTTATTTCGAGCTAATGGTCTAGAATTACAGTCAGATGATTTGGTTATAATGAAATTAAAGTCAGATATTCAGATAGCACACTGAACACACAGATTTATCCTTTGTCCTTTTTACATCATTGGATTTAAATGACCATGTTTCTTTTTTTTTTACTTCCTACAAATACGACTCAGTTCAGCTGCATTCGCTGCTCATAAAGCTAAAATTAGAGTTGAATTTATAAAGCTGTAGCTAATCAGGCGAACTGCACATGGGAGCACCTATTACACCTGCTTTGTTTTTAGGCACACGTTGCGTATTGTAAATGGTGCTGTGAAACGCTGGAAATTATCGACTACGGAGCCGTCAGAAAACTCGTGCAAGGAAGAAATGCATGTTCAGAAAGAAAGAAAGAAAAAGAAAGAAAGAAAGAAAGAAAGAAGGGCACAGAAAAAAGAAAGAAAGAAAGAAAGAAAGAAAGAAAGAAAGAAAGAAAGAAAGAAAGAAAGAAAGAATGATATAAAGAAATAAGAATGATGGCATAGAAAGAAAGAAAGAAAGAAAGAAAGAAAGAAAGAAAGAAAGAAAGAAAGAAAGAAAAAAAGAAAGAAATGAGGGCACAGAAAGAAAGAAAGAAAGAAAGAAAGAAAGAAAGAAAGAAAGAAAGAAAGAAAAAGAAAAAAAGAAAGAATGATATAAAGAAATAAGAATGATGGCATAGAAAGAAAGAAAGAAAGAAAGAAAGAAAGAAAGAAAGAAAGAAAGAAAGAAAGAATGATATAAAGAAATAAGAATGATGGCATAGAAAGAAAGAAAGAAAGAAAGAAAGAAAGAAAGAAAGAAAGAAAGAAAGAAAGAAAGAATGATATAAAGAAATAAGAATGATGGCATAGAAAGAAAGAAAGAAAAAAAGAAAGAAAGAAAGAAAGAAAGAAAGAAAGAAAGAAAGAAAGAAAGAATGATATAAAGAAATAAGAATGATGGCATAGAAAGAAAGAAAGAAAAAAAGAAAGAAAGAAAGAAAGAAAGAAAGAAAGAAAGAAAGAAAGAAAAAAAGAAAGAAATGAGGGCACAGAAAGAAAGAAATGAGGGCACAGAAAGAAAGAAAGAAAGAAAGAAAGAAAGAAAGAAAGAAAGAAAGAAAGAAAGAAAGAAAGAAATGAGGGCACAGAAAGAAAGAAATGAGGGCACAGAAAGAAAGAAAGAAAGAAAGAAAGAAAGAAAGAAAGAAAGAAAGAAAGAAAGAAAGAAATGAGGGCACAGAAAGAAAGAAAGAAAGAAAGAAAGAAAGAAAGAAAGAAAGAAAGAAAGAAAGAAAGAAAGAAAGAAGCAACTGGGCAGTAATTAAGTACCATTAAGTCATTGATTACTTTAAACTGGTGCTTTTTTAAGGTATCTGTACTCTATTCCTTTAACATCTGTTTTTCTGTGTTCCACTACATTTAAAAGCAATTTCACCTTTTCGCAGGATGTAACCATTTAAAAGGATGAATTATCTAAATGATCTAAAAAAAGCCTTTCGAACTGATGCAGTCCAGTGATTGTGTAGTATAAATTGTACCTGACAGAGAAAGCTAGTTTTGAGTTGCCAGTGATATGCAGGTAGTGCAAAGCGTTTCAGTCATGTTTAATACTTTATGATTGCTTGCCGATATCCTTTAACCCTGCAGCCAGAGAATGAGCTTGGAACTGATCATCATTATATGACTAAAGTGTTTTTGACAGTACAGTTACATTAATGTGCTGGTGTACTAGACTGAAGTGGCCTGTAATAAACTCTATCCCTGTTTTTTACTCATGCATAATTTAGGTACCTTGTCCAAAATGTATTGATTTCTTTGTTTGGGGGATCATAATTGCCTTTAAATGTGCATCTAAATACCAGATTATTGTATTAATGAGTTTTGTGCTTCAATTTGTAGCTGAATTATCCATCTAACACACTTAGGAATAATAAATATGCTGTGTGTTTGGAACAGGATTGCTTTTAAAAGGAAGTGTGACTAAAAAGATTTACACAGATGTGTTATGAGCACTCATGAGCACTCATTATACCCTGGACTAACTCACTGATTTGCACTACTTCTCTCTCATAACTTCAAACTTGTATCATGATGTGCATTAGAAGGTCTTAATGTCAGGAGATACCGTAAAAAAATCTCACGAGAAGAAAAGAAATAAGCAATCTCAAGTAGGGACGCAGCGTCAGACATTTATTCGACTTTAATGAATGGTTGAAGTAAAGCCTGCATGCCCAGAATGTGAAAATACACACTAATACACAGGGGTATTCACAGTGAATAGGGGACTGTTACCAGTTTGCCAATTGGCGGTTGTAGATAACAGCACAGAGATGCAGTCAATTTCACCAGCGATTGGCTTCCATGCGCTTTGTGCATTGGCCCGTTTTTGGTAATTGTAATTGGAATGAATGGCTTGTCAGCCCTAATAATAGCTATTGTAATTGTTTGCTATTGCGGAAAGGCGGCAGAGTAAAAACATTGGGAAGAGTGAGAAATTGAGGAGAGGGGAAAAAAAAAAGAAAACTTTTGTCCAAACGTGATTTCATTAACTCTTCCTCTCTCTGTTTTTATTATATGGCAGCTGAATTGTGACAAATCACATCGAAAAACAAAGAAGTGGCAGCAGGAAAGAGAGAGTTTGACATTATTAAAGTCTGCCTTCTGGAGAAGATAAGGACTTTATTATCTAGCTAATATAATGGAGAAATTAGATGGTAAAAAAAAAAAAAAATAGGTGATGTCACTTTGGGGGATTTGAGAATTCTTTGGCAGACCTGCAACATACTAGCAGAAGAACATTAATACTTTATGGGCAAAAGTGTGTAGACTCGACAATCATAAACAATATATCAGCCTTTCTTACGAAGTTAGAAGCACATCATTGCAGTGTCTCTTTATTAAAACTGTTCCAGCATTGACGATATTCATGTGTAAAAGATTTAGCTCCATGAAAACACAGTTTGCCAAGGTTGGTGTAGAAGAACCTGAGTGGCCTTCACAAAGCCCCAACCTTAACACACAAAAGGCAATTGAACACCTTTAGGATAAAATGGTATGCCGACTGACATCCCGGACCACCTCAACAAAAGCCGCATTTTACTTCATTTTATAATTAATATTTATATTTTTTTAAGGAAATTTCATTATTTCAACATAAAACTCCATATAAAGAATTCCATAGAAGTTTTGTGGTCTGTGCTATCTGATAGATAGATAGATAGATAGATAGATAGATAGATAGATAGATAGATAGATAGATAGATAGATAGATAGATAGATAGATAGATAGATAGATAGATAGATAGATAGATAGATGCAAAACAGAAATGGGATCAGCAGAGAGATGTGAAAAGTAGGCAGGAGTACAAAGAGATGCTGAAGCAGGTAAAGAGGGATGTGGCTAAAGGAAAGGAAAAGGCATATAAGGAGCTGCATGAGAAGTTGAAAAAAAAAAGGATTTGTAGCGAGCTAAAGGATGCCGATGGAAGTGTGTTGACTAGTGAGGAGAGTGTGTTGAGAAGATGGAGGGAGTATTTTGAGCAGCTGATGAAGGAGGAAATGAGAGAAAGGATTGTTAGGGAAGTAAGAGCAGTGATTAAGAGGATGAAGAATGGAAAGTTGGTTGGACCAGATGACATGGACATGTTTATTTGAGATGGCAGTGGAGTTTTTAACCAGGTTGTTTAACAAGATTTCAGAAGGTGAGAGGATGCCTGAGGAATGGAGAAGGAGTGTGCTGGTACTGATCTTTAAGAATAATGGAGATGTGCAAGCCGGCAGTAACTACAGGAGAATTAAGTTGATCAGTCACACCATGAAGTTATGGGAAAGAGTAGTGGAAGCCAGGTTGAGGAAAGTGGTAAACATCTGTGAGTAACAGTATGGTTTCATGCAGAGGAAGAGCAACACAGACACATTATTTGCTTTGAGAATGTTGATAAAGAAGTATAGAGAAGGTCAGAAGAAGTTGCATTGTGTGTTTGTGGATTTAGAAAATGCCTTTGACAGGGTGCTGAGAGAGAATTTGTGGTATTAAACGAGGAAGTCAGGTGTGGCAGAGAAGTATGTGATGGTGGTGCAGGACATGCATGAGGACAGTGTGACAGCAGGGAATTGTTCAGTAGGAACGACAGACTGGTCCAAGGTGGAGGTTAGAGTGTATCAAGGATCGGCTCTGAGCCCTTTGCTGTTTGCAGTGGTGATAGACAGGTTGAAGGATGAGGTCAGACAGGAGTCTCCCTGGACTATGATGTTTGCAGATGATTTTGTGATTTGTGGTGAGAGTAGGGAGCAGGTTGAGAAGATCCTGGAGAAGTGGAGGAACGCGCTGGAGAGAAGTGGAATGGAGGTTAGTAGGAGTAAGACAGAGTACATGTGTGTGAATGAGAGGGAGGGCAGTGGAGTGGTGCAGTTGCAGGGAGAAGAGTTGGGAAAGGTGGAGGAGTTCAGGTACCTGGGGTCAACAGTGCAAAGTAATGGAGAGTGTGTTAGAGAAGTGAAGAAAAGAGTACAGGCAGGGTGGAGTGGGTGGAGAAGAGTGATAGCAGCAGTGATTTGTGATAGAAGAGTATCTGTGAGAGTGAAATGGGAAAGTTTATAGGTTTGTGGTGAGACCTGAGATGTTGTATGGTTTAGATACAGTGGCATTGAGTAAAAGACAGGAGGTGGAGCTGGAGGTAGCAGAGATGAAGATGTTGAGGTTTTCATTGGGAGTGATGACAGGATTAGAAACGAGTTTATTAGAGGGACAGTGCATGTAGGACGTTTTGGAGACAAGGTGAGGGAGGTGAGATTGAGATAGTTTGGACATGTGCAGAGGATTGACATGAGGTATATCGGTAGGAAAATGCTGAGGATGGAGTTGCCAGGAAGGAGGAAACGAGGAAGACAAAGGAGGAGGTTTATAAATGTGGTATGAGAGTAATGAGGGAAGACATGCAGGTAGTTGGTTTAAAAGAGGCAGATGTAGAGGACAGGGGGTGTGGAGATGGATGATCTACTGTGGCGACCCCTAATGGAGCAGCCGAAGGGAGAAGCTTGATTGATTGATTAATTGATTGATTGATTGATTGATAGAGCAGTCCTGTAGGTAGAAGCAATGTATGTTTATGCAGTGTATGAACAGTTCTTAAATTCAAATACTGTATTAACAAATTTGTCACTTGTGCTACATAGACAATCCCACATGTTCCTAATGATGAGATTGTTTTTGGTTGTTTGCTTTTTTTTCCTTTTTTTTTTTTTATTTAATCTGCCAAAGCGATTCCATTCCATGAGAATAAGTAACACTAGCAACCTGGGAGGTGTTGGCAACCTTGGATGAAGTGTAGCAATGCAGTGCAGTGCATTACACAGAGAGTGTTCTCTGTAGTACAGAGGTGCTTGTAGTTATAAATTGAAAAGACAGAAGAGAGTGGGTCATCTCTGTAATCAGAGTTTTTTGGATAGGAAACTGTTGTTCGGCTAATGACCCTAATCTCGGGAACGTTCCCCATTGCTTCCTGTTGCAGCAGAAACATCACAGCATGGCCATGGCAGCATGACAGCAGCACTGCCGGGAGAGTATGCCTGGGTTCTGTTATCTCATTTAATCGCTCAAACAAGAGTGTATACACACACACACACACACACACACACACACACACACACACACACACACAGCAGGGGTCATTGGCGTTTGCCACCAGTCCTTGTTTGTTCACTGGAGTGAGACTAGCTTAATGAGTTTTTGAATCCAACATGTTTTAAATTTACGGGCAGAAGTTATTCTACATACAAAATGCACACACACACACACACACACACACACACACACACACACACACACACACACACACACACACACACATGTACACAATCACATGAAGATTCAATCTTCAAGTTAATGTCTAAGAGAAACATTTATTGACTCCTCTTTCATCGTTATACCTACACACACATAAATAAATAAATTATACATGTTGGTCAAAATTATTCATGTTAATAGTAATTACACTGATGGAGAACTAAGAGGTTAGTTTGTACATTCAAATCGAAATCCAGATAAATAACTATGATGTTGGAACACTAGTGTATGCTAAAGGAATGCTTTTTTTTGGTGAGCAATACAGCGCTTTAGATGTTTACAAAGATGCAGAAACAACATTAATAAACCTATGATTCATTGCTTGACTCAATCTTTAAGGCTTATCATTTTCGTATGACTAATATTGAAACTTATGATTCATGACTCGATGCTGACTTTAAATCTTATTGTCCATTATAACGTTCTGGCTTTAAAGGTTATGATTTATACCTCACATACATCAAATCATATGATTCATGACATCAGAGCCTACGATTGGTTATTCAACTCTAACTTTCAATGCATATGATTCATGACTCAACTCTAACTTCAGAGCTCATGATCTGTGACTTGAGTCTGCCTTCAATGCTATGATTCATCAATTGGGCCTGATATTAAAGCTTATGATTCATCACTTGACTTTGGCTTTAAAGCGTATGTTTTGTGACAGAAGTATGACTTCTAAGCCCTTAAATTGTGACTCGACTCTGCAGTCAAGCTTATAATTTAATAGTTGAGTCTGACTTCAAGGATTTTGATTCATGACTTGATTTTGGCTTTAAAGCTTTTTAGTTTTTGACACGAGTTTGACTTCGTAGCAGAAGAGTTAAGACTTGACTATGATTTCAAAGCTTGTGACCTGAGATTTAAGTCTGATTTCAAAACTTGTAGTTTTGGTTTGGCACTGATTTTAAGGCTTGTAATTTCTGACTTGCCACTGATTTTAATGCTTGTGATTTGTACTTTAATGCTTTTATGATTCGTGATTAAAGAGTAACTTCAAAGTTTGATTTTTTGATTCAAGTTTGACTTCAAAGCATGTGATTTGTACATTGACTCTGGTGTAAAAGTTTATGATTTTTGGCTCAACTCTGACTTTAAAGCTTATGATTCGTGATTCAAGTCTGACTTCAAAGCTTATGATTTAGAACTTGACTTTGACTTCAAAGCTTATGACTATACATTATTCGAGAATGATGGGCTAAGAGGACAAAGAATGTGTATGCATTAGATGGACAATAGATGTGCATGTGTGTGTTTGTTTTCCTCCTTAAAGCTGCAATATTGATGTCAATGACATGATTTGTTACACGATTTTACTTAACGCTGAAGCTTTATCAAACAATCAATATCAGTAGAATATATACAATAATCAATATAGTGTGTGAGAACAAATTACACAACACACATATTCCCACACCCATTCTCAACCCACACTGGGTGTGTGAGAGTGACTAGCGAAGCATAAACAAGACTTGCATTTCTGACATTTCTGTCTTTAAAGCATGAACAAGCGTGAAAAAAAGGCATGCATGAATTTAAGAATCAACCAAATCACTCTGAACCGCTCTCAAAAAGCTGTAAAGCAGTGGCTGCTGTGTGTGTTCCCGTCTAATTTTGCGAGTGAGTGTGCGGAAGTGTGTGAATTTGGCAAGATTCAGAACAGAGTAAGGGAATGCTTGTAAAAGAGGAGAGAAATAAAAAAACAAACAACCCCCCCCCCCCCCCCCAGAGATCTAAAGGTTTGATTGGCTTCAAACAGAGCAAGAGCTCCTCTCTGTGGTCACTTGGAATGTTACATTAGGCTGAATCTAAGCCATGTATGATGTCATGTTCTTTTGCGTGTGTGTGTGTGTGTGTGTGTGTGTGTGTGTGTGTGTGTGTGTGTGTGTGTGAGAGAGAGAGAGAGAGAGAGAGAGAGAGAGAGAGAGAGAGAGAGAGAGAGATTGTTTATATGCATATTAAAAGGACAGAGAAGTCAGCAAGCATCTGTCACAAAGTAGGTGAAAGAAGACCTGGTGTGTTCACACTGGTTTTTGACCTGGTCACTTTCTCCATCCAGTGATTACATGAGAACCTTTGGGACCAAGGTATTTAAAATTCATTTTGCATGGCCGATCACGAAAGGATCAGCATTCACAAATAGTTTTTCCTGTGCTCTGAATCCGTCTTCACAAAACACTGGCTACTGTCACTTTAGAAATCATATTACTTTGAATATGACTAATGTTTATATACTGTATTAGGGATGTGAATCTCCAAAACCCTAAAAGGGTTGCTGAAGCCATGTACTGTACTGTATTAACATTCTACTTAATTTTATTATTAAAAATTATATGTGTATTGATACATTTCATTATTTCAACATAAAACTCCATAAAAGCAATTCCCTATAAGTTTTTTGATCTATCGTGCTTTTTGGAAGAGACCGGAAAAATTAGCCAAACAAATTAGTGTTGCACATGCTCATCCAATACTGTGACTTTTTTTTTCTTTCCAGTTGGCTGTGTCACAAGTTCCAAAAATTCTCCTCTTGGAAATCCTTTTTTATTTTATTTTTTTTAATTATAATTATATATATATATATATATATATATATATATATATATATATATATATATATATATATATATACAGTGCCCTCCACAATTATTGGCACCCCTGTTTAAGATGTGGTCGTGGACTTCTAAAAAATTCTCCTTTTTTTTAAAACAACATAGAACCCAAATGCAAAAAAAGAGAAAAAATCCAACCTTTCATTTAAGTACATTACTTTGGTGGTAAAAAAATCACACGTTTAGAAAAAAAAACAAAAACTTGAAATCATGTGTGCCACAATTATTGGCACCCCTGATGTTAATACTTTGTACAACCTCCTTTTGCCAACAAGACAGCACTTAATCTCCTCCTATAACATTTCACAAGATTGGAGAACACAGAGAGAGGGATTTTTGACCATTCTTCTTTGCACAATCTTTCTAGATCATCCAGTGTCCTGGGTTCTCTCTTATGCACTCTTCTCTTTAGCTCGCCCCACAGGTTTTCGATTGGGTTGAGGTCTGGGGACTGAGATGGCCATGGGAGGACCTTGAGTTTGTGACTGCTGAACCACTTTTGTGTAGATTTTGCCACATGTTTTGGATCATTATCCTGCTGAAAGACCCAATGACGACCCATCTTCAGCTTTCTGGCAGAGGCCATCAGGTTTTTATTTAAAATATCCTGGTACTTCAAAGCGTTCATAATGCCATGCACCCTAACAAGGTTCCCAGGGCCTTTGGAAGAGAAACAGGCCCACAGCATCACAGATCCTCCACCATACTTCACGGTGGGCATGAGGTGCTTTTCGGCATACTCATCTTTTGTTTTACGCCAGACCCACTTAGAGTGTTTGTTGCCAAAAAGCTCAATCTTAGTCTCATCTGACCAAAGCACACGATCCCAGTTGAAGTCCCAGTACCGCTTAGCAAACTCCAGACGTTTACGTTTGTGAGTGTTAGTGAGAAAAGGCTTTTTCCTTGCATGCCTCCCAAACAGCTTGTTGGCATGTAGAGAGCGTCTGATGGTTGTTTTGGAGACTCTGTGACCCCAAGATGCCACTCTTTGATGCAATTCTGTGACGGTGAGCTTGGGAAATTTTTTTACTTCTCTTACCATCCTCCTCACTGTGCGTTGTGGCAAGATAAACTTGGGACCTCTTCCAGCCTTGTTTGTCACTGTTCCAGTTGTTTTAAACTTCTTAATGATTCCTCTGACTGTAGATACCGGCAAGTTAAGGCGAGTGGCTATTTTCTTGTAGCCATTGCCTGACTTATGAAGGTCGACACACATCTGCCTTACTTGAATGGTGTGTTCTCTTGTCTTTGCCATGTTGACAAATGGGTAAGAGAATTAGGCCTCTGTGTCACGTCATATTTATACCCCAGGGAAACAGGAAATCATGAATTACTAATTAAAAGTCCCTAGATACCCTGACCAACCTTAGCAACTACAGAAAAATATATTTAAAAAAAAAAACAATTACATTTTTCAGAGGAATTGTTAGGGGTGCCAATAATTGTGGCACACATGATTTCAAGTTTTTTTTTTTTTTCTAAATGTGTGATTTTTTTACCACCAAAGTAATGTACTTAAATGAAAGGTTGGATTTTTCTCTTTTTTGCATTTGGGTTCTATGTTGTTTTAAAAAAAAAAGGAGAATTTTTAGAAGTCCACGACCACATCTTAAACAGGGGTGCCAATAATTGTGGAGGGCACTGTATATATATATATATATATATATATATATATATATATATATATGGAATGTGTTTTAAAAATATATATTTTTTTATATAATAAAAGCATGATTGGGTAGTAGTTGTTATTCTGAAATTAAACCAAAATTTCAATATTTATATCTGAAATCTAGCCTTACTTCTGCGACTCGCATAAAAAAGACTCGCATGCATCACAAACTCTGAACAAAGTTTTATTTATGGGAGGAAAATAAAGTTATTTTTCTGCTTCACACCGATGGTACAGTATCTCTCCAGCGGTATTGTCTCGTATTGATTTTGCTGCAAGGGCTTTTAGCTCAGCGGTACTTTATTTTATCTGAGTTGCAGCAAATATCAAACTAGTAAATAGCCTAGCAGTGAGTACCTTAAGAACGGTGGAAGCGTACTTCATAGCAACACCTGTACATGTCTGATACAGATTTTTCGAGAAGGAAACATAAGGGTGTCAAGATTTTATTAGTCTTGTTATGCATCTCTCGACAGTCGCATTATGATCGGACTGAGAAATGAAAAGAGAGAGGTCGAGTGTGTGAGGGCGTGGTTCGCATGTACTCTTCTGTATCGTTTTGTTTAATCCTCTCGTACGATAAATGGCACGAGTTTAGCATTCATCATAATGTCAGGCATGAATAATTAAGTCAAGCGCTTTTGTTTGGGTAAATAACAAATTCCCGTGTCGTGTTTAATCTGAAATTATGTACAGGGAACGGATGTTTATTCCTTTGTTGTTGCTATCTGTGTAACATTTAATACATTTGCATGATTGAGATCGTGGCTAAATTCTGGAATATGATTGGTCAAGAGATTGGTTAATATTTACTAATAGCAGCTGGTTGACAGGGATTCGTATGGTAGGTTGAGCTCAATAAACTGTACGATCAAATAATTAATTATCGTTTATATGGTAGTTTGTTTATATAAAAGCTTTGGAAGGAGTCTCCAGTTTCAGGACATTGCATTCTCTTCCAATACTAAAGCTCCTTTGTGCTTCATTTGTGTTGGTTTTATTCATCGATTGATTTTTATAAATGACAGACAGCTTACAAACAGTTTACAGCCAAAGCATAAGCAAGGTAAAATAAAGTGTTACTCAGCATTAAATGAAATTATTAAAGGATACAAAGGCAGAGCACATTTCATATTAGTGTGTTTGTTTAATATATCATCGCTAAGCTTACATAGAAAAGTGTGAACATTTATAGATGCAGATCTCAGTATTAGAATTAGATGTGCTTTAAATATTGTACTCATTTAAACACTGTATTTACTGTATTTCTTCCACTTCAAGTTCTGTCATGATTCTTGTGCATGTTCAGTTTAATCTTAATGCTTACTTTAATTGTGGACTAGTCATCATTTTTCTCTGGAGCATTGCTCTTGATTGGCTCCGGTATGACTAAAATTTTAGAACATTTAATAATCAGGACCATTTCTATCATTCGCGTGTTTGTTTGTTGTGCTTATCTATCTGCTATCTAAACCCGCAACTGCCATCAGCCACAATCAAAGGTGGAATAATTTACAATGGAAAATGCGTATTCTTTTTTTGAGTGGTGTTATGACAGTGCCAGGATTTTCTGAATCATGCTAGGTAAACAAGTTGCTACCCCATGGTGTACGTATTGAAGAATTTTTGCATTTTACTTTAGCTTTATTATTGTGTGGGGAATATAAGGCAATGCCGTATTATGAATCCGACACTGTGGAGATAAAAAAATAAAAAAATAAATCCACAAAAGCGGGTTTAAATAAAACCCAGGCTTTGCATTCGAGTGTAGTTCCACCTTATCAGTCCACGAAAATGCATTGTGTGCATGTGTGTGTACTTCCTGCTGTTGTTTTAGAACACTGGGCTGTGTGGTGTTTTTTTCACATTTTCGCTTTCTTTTTTCCAGTTTATTACATATTTTCTTGAAGTTGATGTGTGCATAGAAGGGCTTTCAAATCACTTTTTGGGTAGATTTTATTGGAAATGCTGTTTGTATACACAGAATTTTAAAAACGGCACCATAACAGTAAAAAATAAAATAAATACAAAAATGTATATGTGTATATACAGTATCTCACAAAAGTGAGTACATCCCTCACATTTTAGCAAACATTTTAGTATATTTTCGGAAGGGACAATACAGATTTACTGTCCTCTGAAAATAACTCAACATACATCCATTATTGTCTAAATAACTGCCAACAAAAGTGAGTACACCCACAGCGATAACAGCTGTACGTCGTGTAACCGTGCAAAGCCTCATGTCCAATACATCATCTTCATGTTTTTGTCTGCTTGACAGGACCAAAAAAATGAATGTATCTTGTATTAGAGCAGTTAATATTTGGTGCTTTGAGTACAATTATCTCATACTGACCACTGGATGTTAAACATGGCACTTCATAGTAAAGAACTCTCTGAGGATTTGAGAATCCGAGACTATAAAAAGATCAGTAACACCCTGGAACTGAGTTACAGTACAATGGCCAGGGTCATACAGAGGTTTTCCAAGACAGGATCCATTCACAAGGGTAGATCAAAGAAGTTAAGTCCTTATGCTGTGCATCAGATGTAGAAGCTGCTTTATAAAACAGACACATGAGTTTTGCCAGCATTGCTTTAGATGTTGCAGAAGCGGAAGGTCAGCCTCATTTGAAGCTAGCTCAGAAGAAAGCTCGCAAACAGTTTGCTGAAGACAACCTGTCCAAAAGCATAAATTACTATAACCATGTCCTGTTGTCTGATGAGACTAAGATAAACTTGTTAGGCTCAGATGGTGTCCAGCATGTGTTTATGAGGAGTACCAAGAAAATTTTGTCTTGCCTACAGTCAAGCATGGTGGTGGTAGCATCATGGTCTGGGGCTGAATCAGTGCTGCTGGTGGCATAAATACATCATTTTGTACAGCTGTTATCACAGGGTGTACTCACTTTTTGACAATCGTGGCTGTATGTTGTTATTTTTATAGGACATCGAATTTGTACTGCTGTAAAAGCTGCACATTGACTTTTCTAAAATATATCCAAGTTTAATTTCTATAGTATTGTCACTTAAAAAGTCATATTAAAATTGTTGCTTAAATATGAGGGTGTACTCCCTATTGTAAGATACTGTACAGTTTTATCTTTCAAATTGTTCAATTTGATAAAAATTGTTTTTATAGAAACCTCCATTTGACATTACAAATAAACCCAAACCAACTTGGAGAGTGATTGTACTTAATTCTGCTTCTTCTTAAAGCTAATAATCAACCCAGTCTAGGGCACACCTGACTGTCTAAAGGTCATGATATTTCAGAGTCTGTCCTCCATTTTGTGTGTGCACTACATGTGGCTCCAGATGGCCGCTGTTGCATTCTCTCTTGTCACACAAGGGCTGTAAGCACAGGCTCAGGGCTCTAATTTCTACATTCTGAAGGAGGGATGAGAGAGGAAGAGAGTCATTACGGAAAAAAGAATCTGCATTTGAAAGGCAATTTACATCCGGCATGGAGGAAGGGAAATGGGATGGTCAGAAAAAGAGGAAAAGTAAAAGAGAGAGAGAGAGAGAGAGAGAGAGAGAGAGAGTGAGAGACTGAAGAAAGGAAAAATAAAAACGCAGCAAGCAGATGTTCGTCATCATCACCGAAATGTCGCAAGTGGATATGTTGTGTAAAAGGGTGTGTAAGACTGAGTGTGTAAGTTATGAATGTCTATGGCATGTACCCAACATTCACAATATGGGTACAGTTGCAGGTGCACCACCACTCTTTCATTCCTGTGTTTAATGAATATGCATGAGAACGAGACTGAGATGATGCATTTGAGTCGATATTACAGCATATGCTGCTCGCCACCTTCACGTTACTGATTATATTAAATGTTTGCGTTGTATAATCTTGACTTTGTGCTTAGAACTTTTTACATCTTCATCGGACGCAGTTACTGAAAGAGCGGTTTCAATTATTTGCATAACGGTTATTATCGCTCCTGTCATCTGGGTTTGCCAAATCAATTTCCTAGTTACAAAAGTACAGTTACTATACCTGCCAACAAAAGTGAGCACATCCTAAGTGAACATGTCAAAACTGTGTTCAAAGTGTGAATATTTTGTGTGAGCACCATTGTTATCCGGCACTGCCTTCATCCTGCTGGGCATTGAATTCACCAGAATCCTCTTTCACTCCTCCATAATGACATAACTAAGCTGCTAAATGTTAAACACATAGTGCTTCAATGAACACGTCTTAAAAAACCTCTGTATGACCCTGATCACTGTACTGTAACTCAGTTTCAGGGTGTTACCGATCTTCTGACAGCTTCGGACATATTTGTTGAGAGCAACAATTCTAATTCTCAAATCCATTTTTCAAATCTTTACCATGAGGTGCCATGTTGAACATCTAGTGTTCAGCATGAAAGAATTGTACTCGGAGCACCAAATATTAACTGCTCTAATAAAAAATATACACATTTTGTATGGTCCTGTTAAAACATGAACATGATGAATAGGACATGTGGCTTTGGATGATTACGTGACGTACATCTGTTATAACTGAGGGTGTACTTACTTTTAGACAATAATGGCTGTATGTTGAGTTATTTCAGATGACAGTAAATCTGTACTGCTTTACAAGATGCACATACTCTAAAATATATCCAATTTCCATTTTTATAGTATTGTCCCTTGAGAAGATTATACTAAAATGGTTGCTGAAATGTGAGGGGTGCACTAACTTTTGTTTAGCTTTATACTTGTAGATTGTTAGACTGATCTAGCCTAGTACTTTGTAGACATATGGCCATCACTAATATCTAGCTTTATACCTACACTTTACTTTGTTCCCAATACAAGCTTTCTACTTTTGTGAATTCCTGCTGTTATAGCTTTATAGTAAGTTGATGCTAGTTTGGCTAGTTAGCTTCAGGACATACTAGCCTTGTGCAATGTGCTATCTATTCTACTATCTGTTCTTGGCTTTAGACTTTGTACATTTCTTTCCGTTCAAATGAAGGATTATAGTTTTGTGCTTGTCTTGCGCTTTGTAGCCTCTATCTATTCGTTTCCTTCTTTTTAATTTCCCTTTTGATATGATGCAAGCCTTGTTATTTACAGACGCTCTGCTACTCCTGAAGTCAGCCAGGTATAATAAAGATGCTATTTCTCCCTTCATTTTTAACATTACTACTACCTCTCATAACAGTCATGCCACTTTGTTAATCCATTACAAGTAGTCTGTTTGCTACTGATTGAAGCGATCGGTGAGTATATAAAGATAAATGGCTCTGTAATCAGATTTAACAAGCTCCTTCTCTCTGCTCTTTCAGTCAATGAGATATTAGCCTGCCATTACTATAGTGCAAAGCCAGATAGAAAGTAAAGCTGTTCTCAAACACTGGAAGCAGCTTATGACTTGACAAGTGTGTACGCACAAATCTGCGTTTATTAGCTAGCTCGTATCTGGAAAGAGTGCGTTTAAATTCCACTACACGGCCCATGGGCTCAAGATGTTCTCTCAGCTGTTAGACGGCAAACTGATTTGTTCTCTCGTCCTATGCGGCGCCTTTTGCTCGACAGCGGAATGCATCAACCTCGGACCTGAAATTCCACCGTTTTTCTTAAACATTTTTTTACATTTATAATGTGTTTTAAAACGTGATGAAACATGCATTAGGGTTCAGAGGTGATGGAGCTTTAATTGAGTGCTGTAACTGGTATCCCTTGCGTGTAGCGATTACAGCTGAATCTGGATGATGGGCGAGGCTCAAGGCATAAGAGGAAAGGTTTCGCCTCTGTATCAGAGGGCTTGATTTTCAAAGTTGGGGAGAAGTATAAATGTGATATTAATATTTATGAGGTGAAAGTATGCAGATTCAGAGTAGGGCTACGGGTTTGTATAGGTTGATTTTCTGATTAGTTCCTTTTTTACGGCGTGGCTAGGTTTTTTTGTCTTTTCAGTAACAGGTTTTAGGGGTCCAGACTACTGCCTTAAAAAATAGGGATCAAAAATAAGCACTGTATCAGAAAACTGTAGTTTTTTGTGTGGATTCAAGTGCAAAAAAATTAATAAAGCGTGTATATACACACACACCGTTACAAAACACAAGGAACAAGGACTAACATAAGAACAAAGAACATAAACCTGACCGAGAGCCACAAGATGTACATTTTAATGTATGTGCAGGATGCAGGCTATTGAACAATGTCTTTAATTACCTATTTTAAATCATCCAAATAATAAAAGAATGCCAGTGTTTAAACCCTACATTTATCTAAAGGTATAAGTCTTTAAGATGTTTTTGACATAATCCACATACGATGCAATATTAAACATAATTATGCTTTTTTCCAGATCCAGGAAGGCTCATGGCATCCATGACATCTCTTCTAACTATCTGCTGTCTCACTTCTGTCTTGCACACTATCGTTTCTATATGTGCTACTAAGTATTAATTATGACATGCTTCCAGAAATGATTGTCTTTTGCTTCTGATGGCTCTCAATGCACGCAATCAAGTGATTATGTCAAATAAATTAAGGATTAGGTCTTCACTTTCCAGGACTAGCCACTTAGAATGTATTTCTTTGCCCCTTAAACAAGCCCTGCCCCTTTTTAAAATCTGCCCTTCCTCTTCCTATATCTATTTCTCTTTCTTTCTTGAGGTTGTTTTATGCTAACTCTTGTGTCTTCTTACTAACAGCTTCAAGTTCTTCCAGTTTGATTTGTACTTTTTTGTGTTTTTTCTTACCTTTCGTGTCCATTTGAAATGACTAACATTGTCTCATTCACGGAATGTCGGACCATCTGTTGTTTTCTCTACTTAACTTGCGTACTTACATACTAACCTCTTTATGAAATTGTCATTTTTTTAATTGACAAACCAATCAATGAAGACATTATATATTTTAATATCAAATAATTTATTAATTTGGATAATTTTTTTTGTTTGTTAAAAAAAAAATATAAAAAAATATATATATAAATATATATATTTAACACTAGTTGGCCTTTAATTATCTACTTATAAAAGCATTTACCTTCATAAATACGTCTCCACTAAAGAGACGAAAATATGACCTTTATTGAATTCACGGTTTGTCATTGCTATATATTTTTTTTTCTTTCCCCTCCCCTGTTTTCTCCTAAAGCACTCAGGCATTGGACACGCTATGGTAAACAAACTGCATTATATGGTAGATATCATTCTAATTGTCTTCTACTTTGGTTTGCCCTGGATTTCCGTTTCCTCTTTCTATTCTGTTTGCTTTTACTGACTACACAAACTCCCATTGGTTTCAAGGTAGTCGCAAAAAACAAAAGGTTAAATGTTTACATTTAATATTTTTTTTCTCACATTTATTTTAATAGCTGTGTTCTGCTTTTTACCAAAATTTTATTTGAATTTTATTTTTTGCAAGGTCTAAATACATGCATTATTTTCATGAGTTCTTTTCTCATATTTTGCTCCTTTTTTTTAATAACAAATAATTACCAATTAACAAATATTACAATTAAATTTGCATTGCAACAAAAAGATCATGTATAATGACTCTAATGGCTGGCAGTAAGACTTACATGAACACAATATTTACTGCAATAGTATGTAAAGCATTATTATTTTATTTAAATTTTGCTGACACAGAATTTAGTCCTGTACCCAAAGCTAGAATGGCAACAGAGCTTTAATTTCTTAGTCTGTCCTGCTCTCTCAGTTATCATAACACAGCAATTAAACAGCAATCAATGCGATTGTTTTTGTCAATTCAGACTTGTTTTATTATGCCCAATGTTTGCTGCTTCCAGTATTTCTATGTTGGGATTCTCCTTAGTTTAGCACTGACTATACCTGGAAAATAGCTAATCAGGATAAAAGCTTGAATTTATTGACACTATGACAGCGTTTTGTGTTTTTTTTTATACATGAAAGTATACAAGGTTCCCAGGTGGTCTAGTGGTCAGGATGTGGCGCTCTCACCGCTGTGGCCCGGGTTCAATCCCCGGTCAGGGAACCAACCCCAGCCATTAGGGTTGCACAAGCCAGTGCACTCCTAGTGCCGGTCCCAAGCCCAGATAAATGGGGAGGGTTGCGTTAGGAAGGGCATCCGGCGTAAAATAAAACGTGCCAAATCGAACATGCGGATCATGAATACGGATGATCCGCTGTGGCGACCCCTAATGGGAGAAGCCGAAAGAAAGTTATATACATGAAAGTATACAAGATTGAACAGCATACGATAAAATACTATAAAGACTATACATTCAATGTATTATGCTTGAATTATAATTCATTATAATGACCAAATAATTCTAGCCATGCAAAATGCTATGTGATAATAATAATAAAAGATTATTTATTTATACAGTATAGTATATAGTATATAGTATAGCTAAAATCTGCATTCAGAATAAAGCTTTCATTAGCAAATAGCTAGAATAATTTAACAGAAAATATCCTGTCAAATCAACATCCAATATACAAAGTAATATTTAGAATCTCTAAATGTTGCTTCTTTTTTTTTACTGCCTGACATCAGATTCATGACATGACCTTGCCAATTTAGCCTAACACAAAATTCTTTACCTGGTCTTATTATCCATGCATGCAATCAAATTTCTTTAAAATTGTTTGGACAATCAGTTACATAACCTCCGTTATGTGTGTATGTACATGTATATACATAATGTGCATTTATATACATGAAGCATATACAGTATATCTACATGATTGCAACTTTCTTTTTTTCTCATTATTGGACATGAACCACTGAAACAAATAACATCTGATCTTGCTAAAGAAAAGAGAAAAAAGCAGAAAAAAAAGAAGTTAGGGAGAAAGAACTTTTCTTTTACAGTCGAGTGCTCTCATTTGCACACAGCATGAGGTTTAATCAGTGGGAATGTTGGTAAAAAAAAAAAGGAATACATCTGTGCTCTATTCTTTAGGAGAAAAAAAATACATTTGTATGCAAGTATGTGTTTAAAGAGATTTTTATTTCCCAAATAGTTTTAATAACATTTAGAACACTCACTGTAATAATAAAAGTATTTCTCTTTCTTCTGTTTTTTTTCTTTAAAATAAACCTGGCATTCACTTTTAGATTTTATCCTTTTTTTTAAATTTCTTGCATTTTTATTGTGTTTTGTGTAGCATGAATTCACTGTATTTTTATATTACCCTTACCCATCTCTATCCCGGGAGGGTGTTTGTGTTGCCCAAGCCGAAGATGTTTCGGCTTGCACGAGTGTTTGGATTCGAGTTCTTTGGGTTCATTTGGGTTATTTCTCTCACCTTGCCTTATGCTTAATCCCCATAACCTACTAAACACCTGTGGAGCTTTCTGTTCTTTCCTGGTGCAGTGGTGTGTTTTGTAGTTTTATTTTGACACCCTTCTCCCATTTGCTATTGAGTGGTTTTGGTTGTCCTGTTCTTTGGTGTAAGGCATTTGTTGGTTTTGTTTGCTGAAGACCCTCTGAATTGCATGGCTTTTTCTTCATCATACTAGCTTTTTTTTTTTTGGATGGATTGCGTTGTTTTGTTATTAACCTTAAATAAAAACCAACAAAAACAAAAACAAAAAAAACCAACAAGGTTTCTGAAAACTCTATCTGATTTTCAAATCAAATCGTAGAGGATTTCTCGAATTGACTACTCCAGTTGTGTTTCCTCAATTTTTTTTACTAAATTTACTAAACCTAAAACTGTTACTAATACAATTGTTTGAACCAGATCTTTGTTATAACTGTACTAACAACCATTTTTGTGTCTGACTCTCCCTTACTTACTAAAGTACTAACCGATTTCCCTCATCCCTCAACCCAATACCTCAACACTTATACATATTTCTCATTTATAGCCCCCCTTGGCCCATTTCTTGTTCACCTTCTTCTCTATCTAAAACCCCTAGTTGTATATACATGTTTAGGGATTCGCTTGGCTAGTTCAGTCTGTTCGATTTTTACTTTAGAATGATATTGGATTTAAACTGAACTGAGCTCTGGAGTGCCATCTGTCTTTGTTAAGTCTGAGGAAAAAACTACGGGTCGTCATCAAGCTGCCAGCCACCTGTGCAAAGATTCATGGTTTAATATGGCCCTGCCAACTAATGTATGCGAGTTAACACCAATGTTTGCCAATTTACAGCAATGTATGCCAAGGTACACCAATATAGACTGATGCATGCCAATGTACGCTGATGCATACAGATGGACACGAGTGTTCTCTAGTGTACATTGATATATAGTGACGTACAACAGTGTACATCAGTGTTTACCATTACATCAATGTGCAGTAGTGAACACTGTTGTACACTGGTCTACATAAATGTGCATCAGCATACATTGGTGTACATTGGTGAACACTGATGTATACAGATAAACAGGAGTGTTCTCCAGTGTACATGGATGTATAGCATACACCAGTGCACATCATGTTTACCAGTGTATACCAGTGTACACCAATGTTCTCTACTGCACACTGATGTAAGCCGATGTGCATTGAAGTATGTTGAAATAATATGTGCCAGGACATGCTAATGTACATTGATATGCGCAGTGGTATTGTAATTTGTCATTGTAACACATTGTACATCAATATACTTCAATGCACACCAGTGTATACCAATGTATGCCAAAGTATTTTGATTTACAACAATGTATGATGTACATGGTGTGTACACATGTTCACTGATTCTTACAAATGTAGGTCACATACATTAATGCCTGTATGTATGTTTATTTCTTGAAAGTCTGTGACCTCTTTTAGTATCCAACTTAACAGTGGTCGAAGGTAAGTAGAATGGATGATTGTAAAAGATTTGGTTTGGTTAGTGTTACAGTGGCATTATAGTTGAATTTTTACAAGTATTTCTTGACTGCCAGAGAGATATGGACATCTGGTATTATATGGTTTAGGATTTAATGAACATATGGGGACAGTACCATTTTATATAGTACATTATCTTTAATTTATGATACAACGGTAGACAAATTCAAAGATAAACCAGGAATCACATGACCCTCCTAAGCTGCACATATCATCAAAGATGCTGTCTGGATAATTGTAAAACAATTTCTAGGATTATGATTACCATGGATAGTTGACATGCTCTTACCTCTGTGTGTGTGTGTGTGTGTGTGTGTGTGTGTGTGTGTGTGTGTGTGTGCATGCATGTGTATATAAACTGAAATCTAAATTAGCAAGATATTCTTCAATTG
Organism: Silurus lanzhouensis; assembly: GCA_039877035.1. Classification (NCBI taxonomy): domain Eukaryota; kingdom Metazoa; phylum Chordata; class Actinopteri; order Siluriformes; family Siluridae; genus Silurus; species Silurus lanzhouensis. The sequence continues at coordinate 1,516,685 of JBCEWE010000287.1, forward strand.
CTGGAAGATATCTTTGGTTCACGCTCTTAAAGCAAATGTCACTTCATGGAAATGCGTGGGTGGCCAGAATCCCTAGCATACAAATGAAAAAGGCACCCGAGGCAAGTTACACTATGTCTGACTTCGGTGAGCTTTATAGCTCTTAAACCTGGCTGGAGAGAGATAAGAAGACTGTGGACATGGTTTGGGAATTATTTTTCCCTCAAGTCTTCGAGTGATGAGGCTTGTTTAAACTTTACTAAAGGTGCCATCATGTATTCAGCAGCTTGTCGGTTTGAATCAGACACTGGTATGTTCTGGTACAATACTTCAGGTAAGTGAGAACATTTGGGTGAGGACCAAAAAGAAAAAACAAAATAGCCTAAAGACCTACTAAGTGAGTAAACATTCAGGTGAACCATGTATTACCCAAACTTCAGGAAGTGAACCAAACAATTTATGTATTATGAGTCATGAGTGACAATTGTTTTGTAGATTTGAGAGATTCGAGAAGAAACGGGTACAGTGTAAGGTGAGATTTGGCTTTGCTTTTGAATTCACAATCTCAAAAAATTTTAATACTTCATAAGACCAATCAAAAAAAATATTTTTTGTGATTTGTTGGTCTTCTGGAAACTATGTTCATTTACTGTATATGTACTCAATACTTAGTTGGGGCTCCTTTTGCTTTAATTACTGCCTCAATTTGGAGGCAGCATGGAGGTGATCAGTCTGTGGCACTGCTGAGGTGGAAGCCCAGGTTTCCTAGACAGTGACCTTCATCTCATCCTCATTTTTTGGTCTCTTGTTTCTCATTTTCCTCTTGACAAGATTCTCTATAGACTTCAGGTCTGGTGAGTTTGCTGGCCAGTCAAGCACACCAACACCATGGTCATTTAACCAGCTTTTGGCAGTGTGGACAGGTGCCAAATCACACTGGAAAATGAAATCAGCATCTCCATAAAGCTGATCAGCATAGGGAAGCATGAAATGCTCTAAAACTTCCTGATAGGTGGCTGTGTTGATCTTGGACTTGATAAAACACAGTGGACCAACACCAGAAGATGACATGACTCCCCAAACCACCACTGGCTGTGCAAACTTTACACTAAACCTCAAGCAACTCTGTGCCTCTTCTCTCTTCTTACAGACTCTGAGTCCTTGATTTCCAAATGAAATGCTAAATTGTCTTTACTTTCATCTAAAAAGACGACTTTGGCCCACTGAGCAACAGTCCAGTCCTTTTTTGTCTTTTGCCCAGGTAAGACACCTCTGTCATTGTCTCTGGTTCAGAAGTCGCTTGACACACATGGATACGTCTGTGCGTGGTGGCTCTTAAAGCACCTGGCTCCAGCTGCAGTCCACTCTTTGTGAATCTCCCGCAAATTCTTGAATGGGCTTCGTTTCCTTCTTTTTCTACCATTTTTTTCCTTTTGCATTCAACTTTTCATTAATGTGTTTGGATACAACACTGTAAACAGCAGCTTCTTTAGCGATGACCTTTTGTGTCTTACCGTCCATGTGCAGGGTGTCAATGATCGTCTTCTGAACAACTGTCAATTCAGCAGTCTTCCCCATGATTGTGAAGCTTGATCCAGACTAAGGCACCATTTAAAGGCTCAGGAAACCTTTGCAGGTGTTCGGATTTAATGATCTGATTAGCGTGTGACACCATGATTCTCCAATATTGAACTTTTTCCACAATATTCTTTATATTTTCATTAGCTGTAAGCCAAAATCATCAAAAAAATCCAAAAAAAACCCCACTTGAAATATATCAGTCTGTGTGTGTGATGAATCTATATAATATACAAGTTTCACTTTTTGTATTGAATTACTAAAATAAATCAACTTTTTAATGATATTCTAATTTATTGAGATGCACCTGTACATTTGTATAGTAGATAGTAGAAGTTCAACTACTTAATTCATGCTGGTCAGTGGATTTGCTTACCATCATACAAGCAGAAGTGTTGTATGAATATGTTTTTTGTTATTTTATATTTTTATTTTAGCAAGCTTTATGTAACGTTAATGATCACATTTGCTTTCATTTAATTCCTGTAAAAATTTGAGATTCAAAAGAAGTGAATGATAAATCTAAAGTCATGAAGAAAGACACAAGTATGCCACCAAAAGGTTTGCCATAGGAGTGAAGCACTGTATTTTATTTTTCACTCTGGAGTGTAGGCAGGTGGTCATTTTTAAAATGCTAATCTTCTCCATTTGCATGATCAAAAGCAAAACATTAGAGATGTATAAATCGCTTTGTGTGTGTGTGTGGATTGGGGAGGGGGTAGCATTTCTTGAGTTTGATAAAACAAATACGTTTTGTATTTAAATCAGTGAACTGTAACCAAATGCTTTCTATTTTTTTTGTCTAACATAACGGAATCTGCTATAACCCGACTGGTTTGCTAAAATTAAATGTTTTGCCATTTGCCTCATTTTGGTCTTCCCCGACAACTGATTGCTGATATATATATGGTATATATAAAGAGTGTTCTGCAAACTTGCTGAGACCAATGCATCAGTATAAAATAATTATCTCAGAACTGACAGGAGATCAGAATTCACACACACACAAACACATGCGTATATACACTACATTGCCAAACGTATTCACTTACCCATCCATATCATTGAATTAAGGTGTTCCAGTCACTTATATTGTTACAGGTGTATAAAATCATGCAGACCGCTTCTACAAACATTTGTGAAAGAATGGGTCACTTTCAGGAGCTCAGTGAATTCCAGCGTAGTACCGTGACAGGATGCCGCCTGTGCAATGAGTCCAGACGCGATATTTCCTCACTACTAAATATTCCACAGTCAACTGTTAGTGGTATAACAAAGTGGAAGCGATTGGGAATGGCAGCAACTCAGCCACGAAGTGTTCCGCCACGTAAAATTTCCAGAGCGGGTCAGCAGATGCTGAGACACATAGTGCACAGAGGTCACCAACTTTCTGCAGAGTCAATAGCTACAGACCTCCATGTGGCCTTCAGATTAGCTGAAGAACAGTGTGTAGAGATCTTTATGGAATGGGTTTCCATGGTTCAAGCAGCTGCATCCAAGCCTTACATCACCAAGTGCAATGCAAAGCAGGTCTTTGCATCCAACACCAGTGTCTGATCACACAAAAATGTGTTTCTGGAAGAAATAACTTCCATTAACACACTCCTAAACCTTGTGGAAAGCCTTCCCAGAAGAGTTGAAGCTGTTATAGCTGCAAAGGGCCAACATCATATTAAACCCTACTGATTAATAATCAGGTGTTACTCAAGTTCATTTGCATGTGAAGGCAGACAAGCGAATACTTTTGGCAATATAGTGCATGTGCCAGGATAGGCTTGTGGCCAATTTTAGCCCGACAGGTTTTTCTTTTCCTTTTATGAACATACAGATTGTCACTGGCACACATTATCCAGAACAGTAGAAGTGCTTTCACATTATAGCCAGTAATAAAATAAAATTACTTTTTGCATGGTAACATATTATAAAGGTGCTGTTCATATGGCTAAATGAAGCTTACATAAGCACTTTATTACACATGACATAATTATCATTAAAAGGTTAAGTCATTGCCATGAGCAACAGAGGAGTTTAATCTAACAGTAGTTAAATCTACTGCACTTATTTCTGCCAACACTTTACTAGTGTTCATAGGGCTAAATAAGGTCTATATAAGCTGCTAATGCCAAATGACGAGGAGTAAGTTTAATGGTTTTATGTCATTGCCGTAACCTCTACTATCAAATAAAGGGTGTTTTAGTGATTTGTCCATATCTTTCTAGTAGTCTCTAAAAATCTAGGAATAGTAATATTACATGTACTTAACGCTGTGAGAGAAAATTCATGCACTTACCATTACAAAAATAAATGAGTCAGCAAAGGAGATAACCTGATGTGTTTCGTTAAATTGCTTATGAAGGTTTATGTCAGTTGTCATAAAGGGCTTATCTATATTTGTCAAGTCACCATATTTGCACCCTTCAATTATTGTGTTACTAGATATTTTATGGTTCAAACTGTCACTTTATAAGAGGGGGTGCCCACATTGTGCTTTCACAACATTTCTAATACACATACATGTTAATGAATCCATATGCCAACCTTATGACTGGTTTTAAAAAAATTAAGTTGAAATTAAGTTGGTAAGGAAATCATATTTATAATAATTATAACATGATGGTATTATGAATGCCTTTTGGGTATCATGAAGGCCACAAAAATCTGCTGTTATTAACATTAATCATGTTCAATATAAGCAAGAAATTCCTTGAAAAAATGTTGACCTCCATAATGCAAATTCGGAGATATTATGGCAGTCTTCTTTAATTTCTATAGCCTGGCTTCATGAATATTCTATGCATTGACTATGAAGGCATTATCAGGTTCCCATGTATGTACCCATCGAATATAGTATCAGCATATACTGTAAGTCTTTCCTTATACAGCCAAAAAAAAAAAAAAAAAAAAACAGTTTAAGATGGTTAGAACTAGGGGTGTAACGGTACACATATTTGTACAAATTTTTTTTAGGGCATTTGGTTTGGTCTACATGTGTACAGAATGCAATACTTTTTATGCAATCCCTCAGGAACGTATTAAATGGCAGAACACAAGTTTGTTTAGTCTCCGCCTCTCACTTTGAGCGCATTTTTAGGGCCCGAGCACCGAGGAGCAGGCCAGAATGGCCTGCACCAGAGGTGCAAAGCCCTATTGTGTTCCTTAGAATTTATTAGGGCCCGAGCACCGAGGAGCAGGCCAGAATGGCCTGCACCAGAGGTGCGAAGCCCTATTGTTTTCCTTAGAATTTTTTATTTATTTAGTTATTTATTTATTTATTTTTTACACACATTGGCAATTTGGGGTCCCTTAACATACTTGAAAACTCTTGAAATTTGGCACACACGTCAGAGTCCTTTGTCACTAGGGCCGGACAAAGACCGGTATTCAGGCGTGGCAGGGGGGCTCTGTAGCGCCCCTTGCAATTCAAAAACAAACATTTGTGCACAGATCGGGCAATTATGTTCACACATGTACAAGAGTTGGTACGCATATAGATCTCATCGACCCGAACAACTTTCGCCCTCTAAACTATGAGCTCCGCCCAACAGGAAGTCAGCCATTTTGGTTTGTTTTATAAGTGCATGCGGTGAACTTTTAAATACTCCTCCTAGGGAATTCATGCGATTGACATCAAACGTGGTGACCATGATGACGAGACATTGGACTTGCTAAATTGTGAAGGGATTTTTGATATCTCAAACGGTGCTGCCATGGCGAGGCGACAAATTTATGGTGAATTCGGAGAACAGGAAGTGTTTAATATCTAAAGCAAAAAAATGTCTTATTCAGATGACACGCAGTGTGTATGTTCTGCCAAGGATTCCGATCGCATCGATGTGCCTATTGTGAATCTCGGACATAGCGCCACCAACAGGCGCCAGGAAGTGTGTCAGTCACAAAAGGTGGATTTTTTGACAGTTGCATGTGGTGAACTTTTAAATACTCCTCCCAGGATATTTATGTGATTGACACCAAACGTGGTCAACATGATGCTGAGACATTGTAGATAGTAAATTGCGAAGAAATTTTTGATATCTCGAACGCCGTTCCCATGGCAACGCCTCAAACTTTACTTTCATTTTCAGGCGTATTTAAGCACTTGGCATGCACTTTGGGTGCTTTAACATGCTCGAAAACACCGGAGATTTGGCACAGACGTCAAAGTCTTCTGCCATTAGGACCGGTCAAAGGCTGGAACATAGGCGTGGCAATAGGGCTCTGTAGCGCCCCCTGTAATATAAAAACAAATATTGGTGCACAGATCAGGCAAACATGTACGCACTTGAACGAGAGTTGGTAGGCATATAGATCTCATCGACCCGAACAACTTTCACAATCAAACCTATTAGCTCCGCCCAACAGGAAGTCGGCCATTTTGGATGGTTTCAAAAGTGCATGTGGTGAACTTTTAAATACTCCTCCTAGGGAATTCATGCGATTGACATCAGAAGTGGTTAACATGATGCCAAGACATTGCACTTGCTAAATTGTGAAGGGATTTTTGATCTCTCGAACGGTGCTGCCATGGCGAGGCGACAAATTTATGGCGAATTCAGAGAAACAGGAAGTGTCTAATATCTAAAGCAAAAAATGTCTTATTCAGATGACACGCAGTGTGTATGTTCGGCCAAGGATTCCGATCGCATCAATGTGCCTATTGTGAATCTCGGACATAGCGCCAGCAACAGGCGCCAGGAAGTGTGTCAGTCACAAAAGGTGGATTTTTTGACAGTTGCATGTGGTGCCCTTTTAAATACTCCTCCCAGGATATTCATGCGATTGACACCAAACGTAATTAACATGATGCTGAGACATTGTAGATAATAAATTGCAAAGTGATTTTTGATATCTCGAACGCTGTTCTCATGGCAACGCGTCAAACCTTTTATTTCAGGCATATTTAAGGCTTTTGGCGTGCTTAGGTTAACTTGAAATTTGACACATACATCACATTTGTCGGCTGTTAAGTGTGTCCAAAAAGGTCAGACAAAGGTGTGTCTCAATTGGCCCACTAGCGCCCCCGTTCGTCTAAAATGTGGGGTTTCTTTTACTTACAGTCCCCAAATGGGTCAGTAACAACATAAAATAGTCCACTGATATTTACCCACTTGATGCACTTGCACACCGTGCATTGTTTTCTGGGGGGCACCGTATAGCGATACACAAATGTGCGAGGGCCCGCCATCGCTGCTTGCAGCTATATTTTATTATAGTTATTAAACTTATTATAGTTAAAAAACTAAAGTTATTACACTTAAAATTGAAAATCCTGACAATTTCACATATAGAGTGAGTTAATGAATAAAGAATAAAAGGAATGAAGACATTTGTTAAAGTGTGCTGAAATAAGTAGAACAGTTCAGGAAAGCTTTTATTTAGAAAATGTTATATTAAATGTAAAAGACACACACTTACATACACATCTGTATTACCCAAATGAGGTCTAACAAATGTAAACAATTTAACAAATTTTTTTTCCATTTATTACATTTTATTTAATTTAATTTGTGTCAATTTAACTGAAAATAATTAAGCAATTTAATTAATTGTCAGGCAAAAGAACGTGCCGGAAACCGAAGTGAAATCCACAAGGCTTTTTAATGAGAAAAGAACAGGGCAAAACACAAAAAGGAAACCCCAGTGTTCTATTGCCTAAGCTGTAGAACGGACAATGAGCTGGTGGAGGAACGGGGGTTATATAGCATGGGAGCTGATGAGTGCCAGGTGTAGCTGATTAGTAAGTGGGAGAGTGGCTTGGAGTGATAAGTGAAGGTGTGGCTGGTGGATCCCTGACAGTACCCCCTCCCCCAGGGGCGGCTCCTGACGCCCTAACCCTGCTCCTGGGTCGACCCCGACCCCGGGGCGCTGGCCGAAGCGGATGAGCGGCGTGGAACTCCTCCAGGAGCGCTGGATCCAATATGTTCTGCCTCGCCACCCATGATCGTTCCTCAGGGCCGTAGCCCTCCCAGTCCATGAGGTATTCCAGCACCCTGCCCCGACGACGAGAGTCCAGCACCTCCCGTACCGTATAGACCGAGGGTTGTTCCAATACTTCAGGCGGAGGGGGCCTGACCTCGCTGGGGCGTTGGGCAGTCGGTGGATGGTGTGGCTTGAGAAGTGACACGTGGAAGGTGGGGTGTATCCGGTACTGTGGCAGGAGTTTCAGACGGTATGCCGCCTCGTTGACCTGCCTTTCGATCCTGAATGGCCCGATGTACCGGGGGCTCAACTTCCGACAGGGAAGCCGCAGTCGGAGATCTCTGGTGGATAGCCAGACCCAGTCTCCGGGCCTGTAAGCGGGGGATTCCGACCTTCGTGCATCCGCATGTCGCTGGGTTTCCCTCACTGCCCTGCGCAGCTGAGTGTGTGCAGCATCCCATGTACGGACGCTCTCCTGGAACCAGTGGTCCACCGCGGGCACATTGGAGGGCTCATCGGACCAGGGAAACAGTGGGGGTTGGAAACCCAACACGCATTGAAAAGGCGTGAGACCTGTGGTGTCTTGGCGCAACGAGCTCTGTGCGTACTCCGCCCAGGGCAGGAACCGGCTCCACTCCTCCTGGTCCTGATGGCAATATGTCCTCAGGTACCTCCCCAGCTCTTGGATCTTCCGCTCTGTCTGGCCGTTCGACTGGGGGTGGTAACCGGACGACAGGTTGACGGTGACTCCCAAATGGGAGCTGGTGACAACAAATGGGAGCTGGGGGTCAGGATGATGGAAAAGCGGAGCGGTACAGAACCTCGTGCGTAGCTCCTCGAAGGCCTTTTGTGCTTCTGGGGTCCAGGAGAGAGTCTTGGCTTTTCCTCGCAGGAGAGACGTGAGTGAGGCAGTAACAAGGCTGAAACCTCCAATGAACCGGCGGTAGAAGTTGGCAAAGCCAAGAAACCTCTGGAGTTCCTTGATTGAGGTGGGAACGGGCCAATCCCTTACGGCCATCACCTTCCTTTCATCCATCCTGATGCCTGTTGCGTTGATGTTGTAACCCAGGAACTGTATCTCCGAGCGATGGAATTCACACTTGGGAAGGTTGAGATATAGTCGGTGTTCTCGCAGCCGGGCTAGGACCTGGGTGACGTGCTTGTGGTGTTCTTGCAGCGTCCTGGAGTAGATCAGGATGTCGTCGATGTAAACAATTACGAACCGATGGAGGAAGGGACGGAAAACCTCGTTCATACAGTTTTGAAAGACCGCCGGAGCAATGGAAAGGCCATACGGCATGACCCGATACTCATAGTGACCAGAGGGAGTAATGAACGCCGTCTTCCACTCGTCCCCTTCGCGGATGTGCACCAGGTTGTACGCGCTTCGGAGATCCAGCTTGGTAAAGACGCGAGCCTCACGTAGTTCTTCCAAGGCCGCTGGGACCAGGGGGAGCGGGTACGGAAGCGGGGCGATCTGTGCATTAAGGCCCCGGTAGTCAATGCAAGGGCGCAAACCCCGTCCTTCTTTGCCACGAAGAAGAAGCTAGAGGCCGCCGGGGAGGAAGACTGGGTGATGAAGCCCTGTCGGAGGGCCTGTTGGATGTAGCCCTCCATTGCTTGGTGTTCCGGGGCTGACAAGGGGTAGACCCGGCCCTTTGGTAGCTTAGCCCCAGGCTTTAGATCAATGGCACAGTCCCACGGCCGGTGTGGGGGTAACTGAGTGGCGGCCTTCTCACTAAAGACGTCAGAGAACGCCCGATATTCATGCGGGATCTCCACCTGAGCGGGTTGGGCAGCTCCTTCCATTTGAGTAGCTGCCAGGGTTAAGACGGTCCGGAGGGGAGTCGGGAGTGGACGTAAACACTTTTGCCGGCAGGTGGGGCTCCACTCCAAGATGTCGCACGGGTCCCAGGAACAAGTAAGGGAGTGCTTGGCTAACCAGGGATGACCCAGGATCACGTCCACTGTCGAATCCTCCAGTACGAGAAGTTGAATCTCTTCTTGGTGTAGCACTCCGACTTGGAGGACGATAAGTGGAGCACAGTACTTCACCTTGCCCTTCCCTAATGGTCGTCCCTGGATGGTCTGGACAGCCAGTTCCTGGGATCCCCTCTGCCGGCGTAGGTGGAGGCGTTCTAGACACACCTGGGAGATGAAGTTCCCCGCGGATCCTGAGTCAACTAGGGCATTGGCCGATAGAGAGAGAGCAGGGGTTACCAAGGTGACCCTGAGCGTAGACAGATGAGTAATGTCAGAAGAAAGCGTGACAGTACTCACCGTCCGACGAGGAGGCCTCACAGGACATTGGGCCACGCGATGTCCTCTCTCTCCACAGTAGAGGCAAGCTCCAGCCGCCCACCGGCGCTCCCTTTCTTGCCGAGACAGCCGCTGTGACCCGAGTTGCATGGGTTCGGGTTCTGGAGTTGTTGGCGCTGCCATAGCCTGTGCTGGTTCGACCTCAGGGGATTTGCAGGCTGCCAGGTGTTGAGAGACTCGGATGGATCTCTGAATAAAAGCCTCAAGTCCCAGAGAGTCATCATAAGTGGCCATCGCCAGCCGGAGCTCCTGATTTAGGCCTCTGCGATATACAGCCAACAGCGCCTTCTCATCCCAAACAGCAGATGCCGCCAGAGTGCGGAAGCGGAGGCTGTAACTCGACACGCCGTCTGTCCCCTGGTGGAGGTTGAGCAGCTGATCAGCGGTTGAGGTATCCCTGGGGGCGGTGCTAAATACCTCGGTGAAATGACTCGTGAAAGCGTCGTATGTCGTCAGGGCCGGGCTCGCTGCGCTCCAGAGCGCTCTTGCCCACGCTAGCGCTCTTCCAGTGAGCAGCGAAATCAGAAACACGACCTTTGCTCGTTCGCTAGGAAAACATTGTGGTCGCATCTCGATGTAGATGGCCGCCTGGAGCAGGAAGCCATGACATTTCGCCGCATTTCCGGAAAAAGACGCTGGGAGAGCCATTGGGAGTTTGGTGCGCGGCTTCCGGCCGGAAAGCCTCTCGAAACGCGGTGGTGAGCTCCCTCACGAACTCGGACGTGGCAACGGGCTGGTCCTCCGCTAACCCGGACGCGGCAGCGGGCTGGTCCTCCATGCTGAGGTAACGCTGTTTCTTCCTTCCGTGTTATGGTGCCCCTCGGTTATGTGAAGGTCCGTTCTTCTGTCAGGCAAAAGAACGTGCCGGAAACCGAAGTGAAATCCACAAGGCTTTTTAATGAGAAAAGAACAGGGCAAAACACAAAAAGGAAACCCCAGGTTGCTAAACCAGGTAAGAGCTATGATTAGGCAGAAGCAAAAACAAAACCACCTAGAGTCACGTAGCCAACAAATAAACAATACTTAGTAGCTTGAGTAGTCCGACAGTGTTCTATTGCCTAAGCTGTAGAACGGACAATGAGCTGGTGGAGAAACAGGGGTTATATAGCATGGGAGCTGATGAGTGCCAGGTGTAGCTGATTAGTAAGTGGGAGAGTGGCTTGGAGTGATAAGTGAAGGTGTGGCTGGTGGATCCCTGACATTAATATAATAGTGTATTGCATTCATTTGTTTTTTTTTTTTTTTTATTTGTATAAAATATAATAAAATATTATTTTATATTTTATTTAACCATGCAGGCATTTTATTTAAAATTGTTTTCAAAATGTAAACTCTTCGAATGTTAATAATAATTAATTGCGTAAAAAAAAAAAAAAAACGATTTTGCTTTCCTTTTTTCCCCTATAACTTACATACAGAACTGTACATTTTGTGTACCATTACACCTCTAGTTATAACCATGCATTGGATCTATTATATTATTTAACTTTTGAGATAGTCAAACATGCAGTTCTCTAGGTATTTGATTAAAATGGCACCACAGCAAAAGTTTGTTTTTCGCATGCATTTAAAATACAGCCATGACATCTACTTTTCAGCCAGATGTGAGATTATGATGCAAGAACCTGAAACCCAAACTGAGCCTTGAATCTCTGCTGGAGTCTACTCCGAGCATCCCAGTCTTTTCTGGTGTATTCCTTACTGTTTTGTCACATGGAGTATCTAATACTAATTCATACAAAAAATATGTCAAACAGTATACAAATGTTTCATTGGTGGAGGGGTTTCTTGGTTCTCATAAGGCGCTACTGTATATGTTGATGATTATGTTTAAAGACAGTAAACAAGTACGAGTGACTCAAAATTCTTCTTAATGTCAGTTTATTCATATACTGATGAATATACTGTAGTTTTACAAATCACTAATTTATAAGGAAGGACAGTATAAGTAGCCCCAAATATGTTGCCCACTCAGTGCTAGTTAACACCACAATGTTGCAGTAATAAGTGGGTTTTGACCAAATTACCACCAACCTGTTCAAACGTTCACATTCCTCTGACATATTGTGTTATCTTTTTGAGAATAAGTGAAAGTTTGCACCTTTTGTAATAGTTGTGAACGAGTCCCTTGGTTGTCCTAAGTGTGGAAAAAATGGGTTTAAATATCATTAAGTAGCTTTTGCAGAAGATGCTGGAAAATGTAATAATATGCTGCTTCTGTTTTTAAAAAGCATTGGAATGTTTAATTGCTCAACAAAAAGTATAAAAAAATAAAGTGATATGTGAAATTTCTTAGTAGTTCATATGGATGATGGTTTCTTGTGGACCATAAATAAGCAACTGGTGTACATTCAGGGCAGCACTAAATAAACAACAGAATGTTAAGGTTTAACATTTAGCAGACATTGGCATTTTCTTCCAGTATGAAAATGCATGAGTACATCTGTGTTTTATGGGAATTGTGTATAGGTTAAAATATCAGTTTTCTGATTTTTCAAATTATGATTTCAAGTATATCAAGCTACTTGAAGCTACAACGAGCAATATGAATACACAATTTGTTGTTTGTGGATGGAAGCAAGCACTAACCTCCCTGTTCCCAATTTTTCAGCTGGATCTCTTGCACAGGTGGCTGGCAGCTGGCTGACGTGCCCCTTGTTAACGATTCACATGGTCTAACGATGGAGGCCAGGCCACAAACAAGCTGTGCCAACATCATCAAAATGTCACCAGCATTGTGGCAGCTCTCTCTACGAGCACAGGCGTAATTGCCAAACAGTGTTTTTCCCTCCTGGACTGTAAAAGCTCTTGCCCCGTCCACCCGACACAGCAAAACCCATAATCGAAAAGTCATTTCTGCGCTACAGTCGAGAGAACACATGGACTACATTGTGCACATTGTGACGTTTCGTTCTTGAATTGTGTTTACTAGAAAATGGCAAGGTTTCCCTTTCGCATTATACCTGAGCACCGCCACTATATATCTGAGTGTTCCTGTATGTTTATTTGCATTATGATTCTATAGGGACAATTTGCATAACGATGATATAAAAGAATTCGAAAAACAGGGCCCTTCCACACCAAACCCCTTCGTCTCAACTGGAGTTCCCTGTAGACACTCTGACTCCCACAGCAGACATAAAAATGTGTTGCCCTGTTTCCAGGGAAGTACGTATTATAAAACCAAAATTTAATAAGAAAAGAAACACTTGGGGTGTGGGGGGGTGGAAGCACAAGAAAGCTCAGCAGGAGTTTCTTTAAAGTGCAGCTGTTGAAGTCCCATCCAAACATCTCTTAACAACAAAACAAGAAGATATTCGAACAAAACATGTAATTATGCATGTGCACGCTGCTCTTCTGTCTCCTTTTTAGAGTTGATTATTGTTTTCATATTTTGTTAGTGAATAAAAGGGCAAGCAGGGAGGTAAGTAGTTTAAACATTTCCTTTTTTTGTAGTGACAAATCGCAACAGAAAGTGGAAATTGAGCTGCAGACTGGTTGCACATTGCTCGACTGACTGGAACGCAAATTAATTTCACATTAAACTTTAATTGGAAGGTGTACAAGCAAGTTTATCTGCAAAGACCAAACAGTAATTGTGTTCACCAAGGATTAGGCTTGATGGAAAAGAAGAATAAAGAAACCCAAAGATAGAGCAAAATAATAAATACAGAAAATGCAAATAGACTGGCACATTTAGGCTGCTTCTAGCCAAGCAGCCATATTTGATCCAACTGTGCTGATTTCTTCACAGCAGATGCCATATTAAACCCTGGAGCACTCGATGCTTCCTCCGGCCAGCGCTATTAGGGTAATTAAACGCAAAATGCTATCTGGCTGCAAATCCTGCACAAACCAGGCCTTTGGCACTCGTGTGGAAGACGCTTCCGCAGGAAAAAACCCAATTACCAAAAACACAGAAATGTTTCCTCTGACCAGCTTTCTCTCCTCATTATTGAGTCGAGTCAAGGTCACAAATTCAATTAAACAAAGCTGCTGCAACATGTTGGGAAATAGTGCTTCTATATGCAATTGTATTGCATTGAAGATGTGAAAGGAAACACACCTTGAATAAAAACTTTTTTTAATTACACTCCAGAAATCATCATACAATCTTTCACAAATTCAGAAATGTCACCACATACTATAAAACATAACAACCTTCAACTTAACAACATACTGCATAAGTGAAACATACTATAACATTTTTGAACTTCACTTTGTTTTGTAACATTCTTCAGCCTTATTCATTCCAAAATGTTTCACAAAGGAAATCCTTGAAATTCTTATTCTATATAAAAATGATAGACTCTATTATAATCACTGCTGTTGTTGACAGCTGAAACACTGTAAGACTCTATTGTTATAATACTATAAGAACAAGAATCTCACTATACCTACATTGATCATACAATACATTAAAACAATATATAATTCAACAAAAAACAAACAAATACTGTACATATAAATAAAAAATTCAGCCAGTCCATAAATTGTCATAAGGCAACCTTATGTCACTCAACTTGGTATTACATGCCATGTTCAATATTTAAAGAAGTATTGTTGGCTCCTAGGGAAATAAACCTTATAAATATTGATGTATCTGTTACAAATAGCTTATGTACAGTAGGTGTCATGCAGCTCTATAAACAATACAGTAAATACCAAGTAACTAAGCAATAGGAAAATGGAATTAGTTGTGTAGGTAAACAGTGATATAAAGGAGAGAGCAGGCCGTTACAGCTGCACTCTATAGAAACCTCCACTGCATTGAGCCTCATCAAATCAAACGTTATGGAAACAAAACAGGGTAGACGACACTTAAGCTCTAAACATTGTTTAATACAGCTTCTTTCTTTCCTCCATTTTTTTCTGTCCTTCTCTTTCTCTGGAATCTCTCTCTTTCTATCTCTCTGATGGGCCGTGCCCGATAACAGGTTATCATATCAGTGGATGGCATTTTGACCACCACTGGTTACACACAGGAGGACTATACCATGTTGGGCTCGGATGATTTCTTCTACATCGGTGGGAGTCCTAACACGGCTGACCTTCCAGGATCACCAGTCAGTAACAACTTCATGGGATGCCTTAAAGACGTAAGTGTATCGGTGAAGGAATGTTTTAATCGGATTTGCAATGGTTTGAGTGATTCTTTATCCCAATCGTTTGAGACGAGTGGCTAGCTTTAGCTGTCATTATATATATATATATATATATATATATATATATATATATATATATATATATATATATATATATATATATAAATATATTCTCAGTAAGTGTCTATAAAAGCCAAATTAAATAAATAAAGATTGTTGTCTTGTTTTGCGTTTTGCTAATTCTCCCACTCACTAAGTAAAATTAAGCCTATTTATCAAAATGTATGTGTATAATTCATATAGATATTAGCATTATTGATTAAAAATTTTAAACAAATATATATATAAAAAAATAACATAAATGGCATGTTTCTTGCATTTTATTTATTTGTTGGGTTAATAGTTGCGTGTGTATTATATTACACACTATTATCTTTCTCAAGTTGTGCCAATAGGGCACACTGTTCAGTCCGCTGTGTGTGTGTGTGTGTGTGTGTGTGTGTGTGTGTGTGTGTGTGTGTGTGTGTGTGTGTGTTTGCGCCCACACCCGTGTTTTAATTTAAAACCAATTCCAGTTTAGATTCAAAGCTAGATTCGGCATCTTGACACGCAAATTAAAAATTGATTTTTCTTCGATTGGCTCTGGCACTGCTTACTTGTATGTGTGGCCTTGACTGCGCCCACACAAATGTTCTCCCCGCCACAATGAACTCAGCGTACCGAAGTTCACTGCTTTAAATAATTAGAAATGTGGCTGTAAAGCAGCCAGCCTGCTTTTACATATTTCACACAGTTTATTAACAGCTCTGGTGGTTAAAGTGTCAAAAAAAATAAATTTATAGCACCAACTGTAGCACATGAAGCCGTGTTCTGTGTCTAGGTTTATTTTGAATAGTTTTTATTTGTTAGTTTAAATGGAAGTTTTTGATTTTAGTAGTTGTGCAAGTCACCTTTAATCATTTGATTGAATGTCATGATAAAAGAGGTGTTTATTTGATCAGGGATTGGGTATTATTTACTGTTGATGAATTCGAGATTGAGACCAGACCATTACACTGTGTTTACCTGCATACTGTAATTTCTTTTTAACCAGAAAAACTATTGTCAATGAGAGTCAACTCTGCAAAACTGATTTAATATTATTAAATTGAACCCAATTGTGTTTTCTTAATCACCCACCAGTTAAATTAGAAATAATTCTGGGTCTAAAAAGTCAAGAATAAACTTTTTTATTAATAAATGTTTAAATAGGCTTATGTCAATCAATATGGAGGACTTATGTGGGTAATAAAATTGTAACACTGTAGTCTGTGTGATTATGATTTTTCAGACTCAAATTTGGAATGGGTGGGTGTAATGGGTGTAAAGGGTTATTCTTACTTTTATTTTGTATTAAACATAAACCCCACCACTATTCTTCCAGAAACACACAAACAAGCTAACAGTAGAAGGTCTTTCTGGCTTTGACAGCTCTCTATAATTGCTCTCAACTAGAAATCTATGTAGCATTTTTTACACAATTCTAGCTGAGTGTTGTTTAAAAAGAATTTTAACCACCATAAGGTGAACCAGGGAGGTTATAATGAATGAAAAAAATATAGTGAATGCATGTGGTTTTCCTGACAGCACTAAATGTAAAAGATTCAAGCCAGTTTTGTTGCACCATGCAGGATCCCAGACCCAGTTTATCTTTATAGCTATCATTATAAATACTAACTGTAAAGTTTCTGGTGAGGACAATATTTTATTTACATTTCCTCACATTCTGAGTAGGTGTCATGCAGCTTAATACCTATTAATATAAATATTGTAAAAGTTTGATAAGATGCAGACATATTATATACACTGATCAGGCATACCATTATGACATTATAACATTATCTGCGATGAAGTGAATAACGCTGATTATCTCTTCATCATGGCACCTGTTAGTGGGTGGGATCTAATAGGCAGCAATTGAACATTGTTCATGTCCTCAAAGTTGATGTTTATGAAGCAGGAAAAGAGGCAAGCGTAAGCATTTGAGTAAGCTTGACAAATTGTGATGTCTAAACGACTGGGTCAGAGAATCTCCAAAACTGCAGCTCTTGTGTCTATCAAAAGTGCTCCAAGGAAGGAACAGTGGTAAACCGGCGACAGGGTCATGGGCAGCCGAGGCTCATTGATGCATGTGGGAGAGAAGGCTGGACCATGTGGTTTGATCCAACAAACGAAATAAAAATACTGAAGGAATTAATGCTGTTGATGCTAGACCAGGTCCAAACGATTTTGGTAGCAAAAGGGGGACCAACACAATTATTGGGCAGGTGCTCATAATGTCATGCCTGATCAGTGGGCATAAAGTTATGCCTGATCAGTGTTTGCACTCTTTGGAAATCTCTGTCTTCCAATGGTATGGAAAACAATACAGGATAAGTACATTAAGCCTGTTCCTGAAGCCTTTGCCAGCTGGAGCACTTGTACAGATTAGTTTGTTTAGCTAAGTGTTTACTATGTGCTCAAAAAGGCTGTTCAGGCTAATTTTGAATCTTTGTTAAATTAATAAGTTGATGGCTCTGGTAGTCTAGTGGTTAGGATGCCCGGTCAGGGAACCAACCCCAGCCACTCTTAGTGCCGGTCCCAAGCCCAGATAAATAGGGAGGATTGCATTGGGAAGGGCATCCAGCGTAAAAACGTGCCAAATCAAAACATGCGGATGATCCGTTGTGGCGACCCCTAATGGGAGAAGCCGAAAGAAAGTTGTTAAATGAATGAGTTCAATTTTGAGAAGGGAGAATAAAAAATAAGCAGTGCTTGACCCATAAAAGCATGGTCTTCATATTCCTAACAGAATGTGATCAGACCGAGTAAACTAGTCTGACAACACTGGCATTTCCAATGCAAAGTTTTAAGAAGTCTGTATATGGTCATGCATGGATCGTTTCTGTCTTTGCTTCTTATCATCATTTTGAAAGAGTTGCTTATGCAAACAAGAATTCCCACTGAAGCAAGCCGATGTCTCTCCAATATAAATGGTCCCCTTGAAGCGTTGAATTATAATTAGGTATTATTTACAGTTAAGGCCTATGAGGATTATTAAAAGTTTTTATGAGAGTAATAACTTTGTGCATGACTTTGGGAGAAGAAAGCACAAAAAATGACGTATTCGCATGACGTATTTCGTCACTGATTTATTATCTTTATGACTTTAGATTTGTGGCAGTCATAAATCAGTGGTTCACTGTAATGTAATGATTCGCTTGTGATGGTTTACAGTTAAGAGACGATTTATCCTCAATATAGAGCTGAGCACACTGTTGTACATTTACGTGTCATGTTTGTATATGTCATGGGATATGTTTTTGTTAGTGTCGGTTTAATTCCCTATAAAATCATCATTCTCAGCATTTTTTTAATTCTTCCCTTGATCCCTTGATGTTTGTTATATATAAAGTCCTGGGGATTCATTGTGTCAAGGTTTTAGGTCTTAAAAAAATTTTTTTGTTGTTATTTCTAGCAATTAATCATGGTTTTAAATTGTGCTTGATTTGTTACCTAAATGTGTGCACCTATACTGCGTTTAGAAAATGTTTTTATGTCCTCTCTGTGTTTTCTTGCTTTAGGCTTTAGTGCTTTGTGTTCTTAATTTAGACCATTGTTGATTTTTCAATTCTGAGTATAAATCGCTTTATGGCTGACTATGGTCCTTAATGAGTAATTTTGAAAGTGTAGTATTCAGTTAGATGAGGCCAATAATAGGTGCGTTATTAAAGCTATAATGCACCTACTATTGGCCTCATCTAACTGAATACTACACTTTCAAAATTACTCATTAAGGACCATAGTCAGTATTGGGGTATATTATAGTATTTATAAAGCTTTGTTGCATTTTTTCCCTGGACAGACACTTTAAATGCAAAAAAAAATTTACTTTATATAACACCAGTAAAGTGTCTGTTATACACTGTAGAGAATACTTTTGAAGGAATTTACCTTTCTGCTTGTCCTGCTTTGTTATTGGAAGCCTTTCTTTTTTTTTTTTTTAATTCTGTTTACTGCCACAAACAGGTTGTGTACAAGAACAATGACTTCAAGCTGGAGCTTTCTCGGTTGGCTTTCGAGCATGACCCAAAGATCAGTCTCCATGGTGATCTGGTGTTCCGCTGCGAGGACGTAGCAGCCCTCGACCCAGTGACTTTTGAGACACCTGAGTCGTACATCGCACTCCCGCGCTGGGACACCAAAAAGACGAGTTCTATCTCTTTTGACTTCCGGACGACGGAACCCAGCGGCCTGCTTCTCTTCAGCCACGGCAAACCACAGGGCAACAAAGAGCAACGTCACGGCCGCGAGCTGAAAACGGACTACTTTGCCATGGAGCTGCTGGAGGGCTTCTTGTACCTGCTCATGGATATGGGTTCTGGTAGCATCAAGCTCAAAGCTAGCAATAAGAAGGTTAACGATGGGGAGTGGTGTCACGTCGACTTTCAGAGAGAGGGGAGAAAAGGTGAGAAGGAAAGTGGGGAAGTAAAGTAGGAAAGTAGGTGTGAAAATTGCATTTTATTGCTGCTTTTCCCCATATTGTGGTAAGATTGTTTAAGTCACTATCTCTCAAACATACACACAACACACACACACACACACACACACACACACACACACCCCTCTAGACATGTCTGTCTGCCTCTAAATTACTTTTTAATAGACAATTAAAAGCGCATCATAACTCTCATCTCTCACTGATACATCCAGCCAGCTGCAGAGATCTCTTCTGAGAGCCACTTGTGCTTCTCTAACCTCCCCCCCAACACACACACACACACACACACACACACACACACACACACACACACACACACACACACACACTCTCACACATATTCATACACTTACTTCTGTAATGCAATTAGCACATTTTCTCATTTTATGGTGCACAAATTATTGAATTTGTGACAATGCATGAATAAAAAAAAATTTTGGGATCATATGTGCTGCTGATTGTATTCAGACACTATTCTGTTCAAATCTGTTCAGCAAATGGAAGGAGACACCAGTGTCAGTAGTATTTTTTGGTTAATTGACATTCTTTTTTGTGTTTTATTTGATTTGAGAATGAATTGGAATATGGAATATGGAAACCTGGAATATAAGCACACCCAGTCTAATGTTTTGTGAAATTTCCTTGTTAGAAACCTGCACACGTATGTGTGGCCTTTAGTCTTATGATAATTCCTAAATATTGAAATATTATTAATAGAGACTTCAGGGTTTGTTTTGACTATTTTGCACTACATTGTGTTTATTTTTACATTCAATAACTCGTCAGTAATCGTTCTTGGACGTTGCGAGAAATTTCAATCCTGAGAAAAGACGCATCAAACATCCAATATGAATTCCGATAATGAAATTCTTTTAAAATGCCTCAGGTTTTATCTCTGAATGTAATTGATGCAAACGTTAAACTTGCATGATGACATGATTTCTCTCTTCACTGCTTTCTCATCTTTGTCAGGTTCCATTTCGGTGAACAGCCGCACCATGCCGTTTAACTCCAACGAGGGCAGCGAGATCCTCGACCTGGAAAGTGATATGTATCTAGGTGGCCTTCCTGAGTCTCGCCAGGACCTCATCCTTCCTCCTGAGGTGTGGACGGCGTTGCTCAACTACGGTTACGTGGGCTGTGTGCGCGACCTCTTTATCGACGGAAAGAGTCGCGATGTCCGCCGCTTGGCCGAGATCCAGAGCGCCCCTGGGGTCAGCAGCTTCTGCACTCGAGAGCTCCAGAAGAGGTGCAGCAGTACCCCATGTGGAAATGGGGGACTCTGCAAGGAGGGCTGGAACCGATATATCTGTGACTGCACAGGCACCGGATACCTCGGCAGTAACTGCGAAATAGGTGTGAGCTTCTTTAGAGTCAATGTTTAGTCTGTCTGTTCATAGACAGATGTATTAAAGTGATGGATTAGCCATAAATTAGCATCAGAATAATAATTAGCTGCACCAGAACTGGCTCTGAGAGTCTGCCAAATATTTAAACATATGGATTTTTTAATAATATGGGCCTGTAATGGGACTTTGATGAATGCTTGATTGGATATTCAGTATTTATTCTATGAAGCGAACTGCACTACGTTCAGTGAAACAGATGGCGGCAGTTCATACAGTTGATAGATTAATGAGGGTTGAAGATTTTTCTTTGCTAACGTCAGAAGCTGGAAACTGCAGCAAAACTTTCTTGACAAATAATGCTTACTCTGATTGATAATATGATTTATCTTGATGCAGTTCGGAAAGGGAACTTTGCTGTGAATTTGGTGTATTTATGCCGCCTACTATGGCACACACAAGTGCTCATCAGTCAGAAGCGATTTCTGCGTATACACCTTTATTCTGCTCATTCTTGTAGCACTTTAACCAATGCTCGCTTTAAGGTATAGAATCATGCAGATACACAGCAAACATTTTAGGAAAAAAATGTGAGCTTTTTGATTAATGGTGGTAGGTGTGGGATAGCATTTTAGAAACTGCTGATCTGCTAGAGTTTTCTTGCTTAACAGAGTTTGCACAGAGTGGAGCGGAAAACAAAAAACATCTGGTGAGCAGCAGTGCTGTGCCCGGATGATGTTTTTAGCATCTTCACCTGTTTAGAATTTTTTTTTTTTACCTTATAGGGACTAATGTAATTTTCTGCTGCTGCAGCATAAAATCAGCGCAGTATTAAGTTTCCTGACCATTGTTGCTAAGAGTTGTTATTTGAAACTATGGACATCCTGCACGCCATTGACTGGAATGTTATTATTTACTTGTTTGTTTGTTTGTTTGTTTGTTTTAAACATTTAGCATTTAAGGGAGATACAAGTTAGCATTTTTACAAACAATACAGCAAGCAAATATTTAATGTTGCATGATTGTAGGGCTTAAAAAAAAGGATGGATATATGTAATTTTTTTTTTAATCTTACAATAGTGATATGATAAAACGTACAAAATAATTTGAGTTTTTTGTCGATGCCAAGCGTATCTTTGAGTATATATTGTTTTTTTTTCTGTAAAAATTTTACTTTAAACTTTAAACATGAATAACAAGAAATGGCTCACCTTTTTCTTCTTGATCAGTAATGATATTTGATGGAGGTTACCTCAAAATTATAAACATGTAACCCAAATTACAAAAAAAAAAGGTTAATAGCCTAAAATTAATAATTATAATTAAAATGAAGAATAAATTACATAAAATACAACTTTTTTACTTTTTTTTAAAACCAATATTAATTTCTTGAAGTGCACCTTGCAAAAACTAAAAACAATTGTTTGATGGATTAATACATTTTTAAACATGAAATGCAAGTTGATGTTTTTTTTGTTTTTTTTCTAGATCCAAATTGATTAATTATAAATTTTTTTGTTGTTTTTTTAAAGAATTTTTCAAATGTTACATGGGGTACATGGCATAGCAAAAATGAAAGCATCCTTAGAATACATTTATCCATATTAATTTATTAGGTAGCACATTCAGGGCTCTGGAAAATTGACTATTTTTCCTAAAGGTATATAAAAGAAAAATATGCAGTGATTAATTCTTCCTGCTCAATTTGTTGCTAAACTAAATCCATGTACCATAACATAATAACTACACCTGTCATTCATCATGTTAGTCGTGGTATAGTCCCTGGTATAGAGGAGTCAGTGAAGAAATATCAGTTTGTCAGTGTTTAGTAGTGTAATTAAAATTCAAATATTTACACAAATCAGTAGCTCCAGTTTCTGAGATTAGCTAAGGAAAGACATTTGTGACTGTTGAACACCGCAGGTGTTTCTAAATGAGAAGTATCCGTTGCGTTCCTGCAGGCGGTTCATTAATCTGTAGTGTCAGAAGAAGGCTTGCGAGTGGTCACAGCAGCGAGAAGTGAGACGCTTGTTCTTTGCTTGAGTACTCTGTTGGGGGCTTCTCGATATCATAATTGATGTTGTGGTGTTAAGTTTCATCTCACTATTCCACCAAATAAACATTATGAGAGAAATATAAAACCACATGTCCTTGCAATTTCAACATTGAACTCGGCGCTATCTGTGGAGTTTATTTGGAGCGGGAAGCAATTTTAGCCTGCTAAAAATACAGCTGCAGCCATCAGAGAGGGCATTTCAGTGTCCTTTCTACAGTCACCACAGAATTGCTAACAGACACAGAAAATGATTGGAACTGTAAGTTATTGTGAGTTACAGTCTCACTTACTAGCAGAAAATATGAGGACTGGACCATCATAAAGTAACCCTGAAGGCAGCAAAGCGATGGGGCGTTTCACAACCATCTGTGTGACTGTTAAAACCACCAGCCGGTGCAAGATGGGCAGAGTATGCTGACTGACAGCAGTTATAGCCATGGAGCCATGACACTACTGCCTTTGCTGGCCAAATTGGCTCTTGTATTTGTTTTAGCAACATATCTTGCTCAACATTGAAGTATTGCTTTTTAAACACACACAGTTACATCATTCTATCGTGCAAAGCTGCTGCACTAGGCCAGGTTTAGATATTTTTGTTATGATGTAATGAGTCTATGAGACGCCATTAAGGCGACAGTCATAAAAAATAAAAAATAAAAAAAAAGCTCTCTTCTTCCATCTAGTGTTGTTTTTGGATATTGTCTCCAGTTCTAAATAAACAAATGGAGTGTATTAGTGCATTAAATCAGCACCAGTTTATTATTTTCCCCCAAACCTGCTGTCTCTTCCACAGAGTCCACAGTGTTGAGCTACGATGGCAGCATGTATCTGAAGATCATCATGCCGAGCACCATGCACACCGAGGCAGAAGACCTGGCCCTGCGCTTCATGTCCCAGCGAGCCTACGGTCTCCTGGTGGCCACCACCTCCAAAGAGTCTGCAGATACGCTTCGTCTAGAGCTGGACGGTGGACGAGTCAAGCTCCTCGTCAATCTGGGTAACCGTAACCGCCATTATCACTCTCAATCCTAATCATCATCCCTCTTTTCTTCTCCCAGTAAATTTGCTCTGGGTGTGTCATCTGACCCTATCCTCATTCTCTGCCCTCCTCAGGCCTTGAGCATCTTCCCACAATCAGTGCTGAATCACAGGGAATGTGCGCTTACTCTCGCCCTGTAACGTCCTAGTGTCACTCTGATGATTTTGGTTGTAATAGGTACCTTGGCCAGCAGGTGGAGACCTTGACCAACTTTAATGCTAGGCTATTCGGAATCGAATTTACTACTTATGTATTTATTTGTACTTTTTGTACCACAGTTACATTTCATACATAATAAAAAAATAAAAGTAAAATAATAATAATAATAATAATAATAATAATAATAATAATAATACATACATACATACATACATACATACATGCATACATTTAAGTGTGAGAATTTTTCGGGTGATCTTAGGGTAAAACATCACGGCTATTGACTTTGTAGCTCACTATACTTCTACAGCAGAGCCTCATAACAATGCATTTCCTAAATGGTGAAATACAAAATCAGTTATCAAGACATTCACATGCACATCAGTGTGTGAGTTGTTATAACAGAGCCTAATGGCAGTTTGTGTCACTTGACTAATGTGGCCTGCGACTTGACATCAAACTCAGCTATTCTACCATTTACAAAGGGACAACTATATATATATAGATAGATATAGATATAGATATAGATATAGAAATATATAAATGGCTTCTCAAACCTTAATGTCAAGTTGTAATAACACCCGATATAGTATGCACTAGGCACAGGTTTGTGTTATAACTCTTTCTGGTTGAGCTGCCGACTGGCATGATGGCTGTCCTTCTGGTGTGAAGGCTCACAATGGTGGAGTTATAAATCGTCAGATGTCATGTGACATACGGCTGGAAGTCAGCTAGCGAGATGTTATAACACAACCTTAAGTCGAATCAAGTGGTATGTCAAACTGACATTAAAGCAATTGCTAAAAATGAATTGCAAATATACACCTAGATTTGACAGGTGACTCATGTGCCTATGTCACCTGAGATATATTTATGACCTGGACGTTATTTAAGACTCAGGACGTTACAAGGCAGAGGTGTGCTCATAGGGCTCTTTCCTTCTCTCTTTCTATCTATTTATCTCTTGCTCACTGGCTCGAGGCTCTGAAGATGGAACTTTTCATCCCTTCAATGGCTTGTATGTCTGCGGGCCTGAAGCGAACAGCCAGCGACCGGCTCAATGTCGCCGTTTTTTTGAACGCCTGTCGATTTCTCCCTAACCGCTAAGCTGCTGCTAATGCTAAGCCAAAAGCCTTTAATTACCTCAAGGTCTTAATTAGCAAACGGTAACTTGTAGCATATCATGCAGAAATTAGCAAACAAGCAATTGACCACAGAAATACTGAGCTTAGTTGAAGCACTTAATACGTATTTAGAAGGATTAGATCAGTCAGAGAAAGTTATCCTGATTCACACAAGGTTGAGGGGAAATATCAGTGCCCCTGTCAAGAGGATGCTCCCCACAACAACCTTTCACAATTAAAAACAATTACACAACACCACACAATCCCATCTAGTGAAATAGGAGGAGATTTATTCATGTGTAAAGATTTCCACCTCTAGGGGTTTTTTTTTTTTTTTCACACAAATTAATTGTGTACACTTACATGCATTTATTTTTACATGGATTTTTTTTTTTCTTATTGAATTTTTTGTTTGTTTCACATCAACATTTTTATTTTTACATTTTTATCATTTTTCACAATTGTTTTTTGTTTATTTTTACATACATGTATTTTCATGTGTCTTTTTCTGCTTTATTATTTATTTGTTATTTTATTTATTATTTATTTGTGTTTCTTGTGTACCCCCATATACAGTATTATTCACATGTGGTCCTTCATCACAGTTTACCCCAAATGTGTGTGGTGTTTTTCCTAAGAGATGATCTACAATAAAATTTGATTATACACTATCACTCATATATTAATATCTTTGTAGCTGAAATATGCTGAAATGTATATGAGAGTAGGATATTGTAGCACACCGTGCCTCTCGCATCACACAGTGAGCCCGGTCGCTGGCTGTTTGTCATCACTACTCCGTAGCGGTTGACAGCTTTGAGATCTCACATCAGCCTCTCTAGCTTGCACATGCAGGCTGCAGCCAGCAATTGGAGACAAAGATTTTCAAACGGAATAAACTCCATGAAGCTGCCACCATTACTGACATCTTCTAAGCTTTATATAACGTGCACGGAAAAAGGATGAAATGTGTTTATTAGTATACACACCGAAATATTAAAGGTGCAGTTTGATAATATTTAAAAAAATCTTATCATTTCATGTCTATCTTAGCAAAACTGAGGTTTGAGCTATTTCAGTGCATCAGATCCAGCAAGTATAAATCATTCTTACTTATAAATCGGTTCTGTCCCTCTCAGTCTGACGAGATGTTCATCTCAGTTCTAAATAAAAAATAAATCCATGCTGGAGCTTCTTGATTTTGATTATGTTAAGTGATTCTGGTGCCAATGTAGTGGCAAAACTGTGGGTTATAAATCGCAGAATGCAATGCATTTATACAATTTAGTCTAATAAGTGATCTGTGAGATGATATGCATTAAAGTGTTATTAGCTTGAACATTTTGGAAGCTGATTGGTTTGGAATGAGGAGATGATCTGGGAAGGCTAAAGGAGTGAAGCCCAGCTGCATCTCACTCTTGAAGTAAAGATGAATCCAAGGTAAACACTACTGCATTGGCACCACAATCAACAGAAAACAAAAAAGTGAAAGTGCTAAAGCTAAAGTGAAAATAGACCCCACATTGACATAGACAGATAAAGAGAGATAAAGAGAGAGAGAGAGAGAGAGAGAGAGAGAGAGAGAGAGAGAGAGAGAGAGAGAGAGAAAGAGAAAGAGTAAACTAAGAGACCTAAATCTGTTCTCAACATGGCAGTGCACCTGTGGACAAAGCCTGTTCTATAAAGATATGGTTTAGATGAGTTGGAGAGATCTTGAGTGGTCTGACCCCAATCCTACTATACAAGTCAAGTCAAGTCAAGTCAAGTTTATTTGTATAGCGCTTTTCACAACAGACATTGTCTCAAAGCAGCTTTACACAAATCAACAGTGATGGTGAATGGTGTGAATTTGTCCCTGATGAGCAGCCATGGCGACTGTGGCAAGGAAAAAACTCCCTTAGATGTTATGAGGAAGAAACCTTGAGAGGAACCAGACTCAAAAAGGGGAACCCATCCTCATCTGGGTGACATCAAGAGTTTGATCATAAATCTTTCAACGATACAGAACACTGGAGAGTGAGAACTAACATGAGTACTGGAGTATAAGATTATAAGTGATGTTCTTTCTGCAGTCTTAAACAGTCTATATGGATAGTAGCTCCTAGTTTTATGAGCTCAGCATTTGTGATCATCACAGATCCAGCATCAGCTTCTCCATGCCAGAGCCTTTAAACACTCCAGGAGGTCCAATGTCAAAACTCCACACATGTAGCGGGATCCAAATGGCACTGGTACGTCTCTAGATGGTTCGGGATGTTTGCGAGTTCGGCTTCTTCTTCAAAGGTCCGTAATCATCATGAGGTGGGAGGTGACTGAAGCTGGCCAAACCTCAGGGTGTCTCGGGATGGGGAGATTATACAGTATTGGGATGAATTAGAACACTGACTGCACTCTGGATGTTCTCATCCTCACCTAAATCATTACCTGACTTTAACCCCCTGTGGTGTGTGTTCTGTGGAATGAGCACAAATATCCACACGCACACTCCAAAATCGAATGCAACACACAGAAGAGTGGAAGTTAATTATAACAGCAGCGTGGTCATATGCCCGCAAACGTGTGTCCATATAGTGTAGATAAACAGATGTCATTTAGTGTGGATTACTTTTTTAAACTAACAAATTTTGTCATATCACAAGTTGACCAGTAGGTGCCACTGTTTAGCACATAGATCATATTTAAAATCTGAAATAGCAGGTCATAAAAAAACGAACTGCATCTGTGAGAGAAAAAAAAAAAGTCAGATACTTAAATCCATTATACAGAAATAAAATATTTAGGGACATTTTTGGAAAACATTAGTTTTGTACAGCCCAAGACAATATTACAAACTGCTCCTTTAATATAACATATGGCATATAACATGGAGGAAAGTCAGGAGGAATTTGTTTTGGATGTAGAGGCTGCATTTATGGCTGAAGTGTGCAGATCACCCTTGCCTAAAGTTTCAGCTGGTGAATCCTCATTGCCCAAAGAGCTCCAGACACGGATTCATCTGTCAAAAAGAAATCAAAACATTAAATAAAATGTGGATCATATTCAGAAAAAAAAAAATATATATGCATGTTTGAATTCATTCTTAAACTTTATCATAAATCATGTTGGTCTTGATTTTAAAACAGCTTGGCATTGATGAGATTTTGGAGCTTTTCTGGGCAAAATGGAGGGTATACAGAAATTATAAATAGTTGTGTAGGATAAGGGTGACTCTGACTCGAGGCGTGTCCCCGGGTAGTGGTCCAGCCTAATATCATGGATGTCTGCAGAATGTACCTTGAAGGATGTAAAATGTTGTTTTTTTTCCCTCTCTTGCTCTTTCTTACTTTTTTTTTTTTTCTCTCTCTCTCTCTTTTCCTTCTATTGTTTCTCTTTGATTTGATCTCACCATCTCACTCTCTTTCCCACCAGATTGTATCAGGATAAACTGTAACCCCAGTAAGTGATATTCTAAGTGTTTATTGTAAATACAACACACTTTCTTTCTTTCTTTCTTTCTTTCTTTCTTTCTTTCTTTCTTTCTTTCTTTCTTTCTCTCTCTCTCTCTCTCTCTCTCTCTCTCTCTCTCTCTCTCTCTCTCTCTCTCTCTCTCTCTTTTCACTTTACACACATGCATTGGCTTTCTTGCTTTGGTAATTTGAATCTAAACATGTGTTTCATACCATGAGTTAATATTGTGATGTTCACTCAAAGGTAAGTCTCATATCAAGGAGATACCTGTGTGTGTGTGTGTGTGTGTGTGTGTGTGTGTGTGTGTGTGTGTGTGTGTGTGTGTGTGTGTGTGTGTGTGTGTGTGTGTGTGTTTAATTGTATCTAATTACACTGTTCAAAACATATTATATAAAGAGTTACAACTTTCAACAAAAAAAAACTACTTTTAAAACACTAAAATTAAGTATTTGAATAAAAATAGTTTTTTAATTATTTAATAGATTTTGAATAGAGTCAGCTATTGAATTGAGCCTATTTTTCTATTAGTAGTATTTATTTTTTAACAGTGCAATAATCTGGTTAAAATGCTTACTTGTACAAATAAGCAGGTGAAGAGGTAGAACATAAAAAAATAATACTTAAAGTTTGAGACCACACCACAGAAAACATGTCTGTGTTTACATGAGCCTTAGGCACCTGTGTCAATTGCAGAGGTGGCAAAAGTACACACATCCTTTACTTAAGTAGAAGTACAGATACTCATGTTTTAAAATACTCGGGTAAAAGTTGAAGTACTGATTAAACTTTTTTACTTAAGTGAAAGTAAAGAAGTTTTGGCTCTGACATGTACTTAAGTAAAAAGTAGTTATTACTTCTACCTGTTTTAGCTGTTAACTGGACCTCACCTCATAGATAGATAGATAGATAGATAGATAGATAGATAGATAGATAGATAGATAGATAGATAGATAGATAGATAGATAGATAGATAGATAGATAGATAGATAGATGGATGGATGGATGGATGTGATAGCCTAGTGGGTTAATGTCAGGGTCCCCACAAGGATGAGTTTGAGAGTTTGATTCCTGGTCGAGCTGGTTGCTGTGTTGGTAAATAAAACTTCTGGACCTTGTCCCCTCTGAAAACATTTCAATTCTGTCCTTTCTGTGTTGGATTAATTTCTTGATTTCCTGGTCTTTAATGAAAGATAACTCCACCAAAAAAAAAACACTTCTGTGGTAGCTCAGTGGGTTAAGGCTTGTGCCTGAACATGGTCCTTAATATAGTCCACGCTGGTGATAAGGTTTCAAAGCCAGTCCTACATGCCTTCTTTCTTACTGCGCTGGTATGAACCTCCAAAAAGCACACATGCTTTTCAGCAGCAGTTGCTCAGTGGTTTAAGGCTTGTGTGTCATCTAAACATGCTTCCCAGTCTGATCTCTTCCATGGTTCAGTGGGTTAAGGCGGATGCCTCACTTGATGGTGAGGATCAGGGTTTGAATCTTGCTTTCTGCCTCCTATTTGCAATGTATGTTATGTTCCTGCTTCCTTAATCTTTCTTTAGCTTTATATTCTTGTGTTGATGGTTTAAAGGTAGATAGACCTGCTCTAAACAACCTTCCAGCCTGTCTTCCCTGATAGTTCAGTGGGTTAAATCAGGTTTCTTGCTTTTGGTGGGGTTCAGGGTTCGAATCCTGCTTTCTGCCTGCCAGTCACGATCAGGATTCACTTCCTACATCTTTCTTTAGTGAGATATTTTGGTTTTTAATAGGTTGAAAAGAAAGATAGACCTGCTCTAAATAAGCATCCTAGCCTATCCTCACCAATGGTTCAATGGGTTAAGGTTGGTATCTCGCTGGTGGTGGGGATCATGGTTCGAATCCTGCTTTCTTCCTGTTATTTACTGTTATTTTCCTGTAATGTGGGTTCAACTTGTGCTACTTACATCTGTATTCGTTTCCTACATCTTTCTTTACCGTTAAATTCTTGTGTTGATGGTTTGAAAAGAATGATAGACCTGCTCTAATCATGCTTCTCATCAAGTTTTTTCTGATGGCTTAGTGGGTTAAGGCTGGTACTTTGCTAATGTTGGTGTTCAGGGTTCAAACCTGGCTTTCTGTCTGCTAGTCATGAGGTAGGTTTGATTCCTGATTCCTACATCTTCATATTCTTGTTTTGATGGGTTAAAAAGAAAGATAGACCTGCTCTAAACAAACTTCTCAGCTTGTCCTTCCTGATGGTTCAGTGGGTTAATGTTGGTTCCTTGCTAATGGTGTGAATCAGTGTTTGAATCCTGCTTTGTCCCTGCTAGTCATGATATGGGTTTGCTTCCTATGTCTGTCTTTAGCATTATATTCTTGTGTTGATGGTTTGAAAGAAAAGATAGACCTGCTCTAAACAATCACTGAAGCTGGTCCTTCCCGATGGTTCAGTGGGTTAAGACTGGTGTTTTGCTGTTGGTGGGGTTCAGGGTTCAAATCCTTGTTTCTGTCTGGTCTAAATTTCTTGCTTTGAAGCATGAAACAAACGATAAACCCCCCAAAAAAAGAAGGTTTGTTGTGGGACTTGATGGCTTTGTGGTAAAAGCCTTGCCTCTAAGCTCAGAGGTTGCTGGTTCAAATCTGGCTTGTCCCCACACTGGGCAAGCTGTGTGGAAAGTAGTGTCTGGTGAGCAATGAGGTTGTTGACTGTAAACAAAGTCTGTTAATACTTGCTGCTTCACAGCCTCAGAAAAAGTGAGGGTGATAGGTTTTTGGCAGAATTTTTTCCTATTTGCAAAACTAAGTCTATACTTTTTTGAACGTTTTTGCTTCATAAGGCTTGTGCCTCATCTAAACATGCTTCCCAGTCTGATTTCTTCCATGGTTCAGTGGGTTAAGGCTGGTGCCTTGCTGATGGTGAGGATCAGGGTTTGAATCTTGCTTTCTGCCTCCTAGTTGCAATGTAGGTTATGTTCCTGCTTCCTTAATCTTTCTATAGCTTTATATTCTTGTGTTGATGGTTTAAAGGTAGATAGACCTGCTCTAAACAACCTTCCAGCCTGTCTTCCCTGATAGTTCAATGGGTTAAATAAGGTTTCTTGCTTTTGGTGGGGTTCAGGGTTCGAATCCTGCTTTCTGCTTGCCAGTCACGATCAGGATTCACTTCCTACATCTTTCTTTAGCGATATATTTTTGTTTTTAATAGGTTGAAAAGAAAGATAGACCTGCTCTAAATAAGCTTCCTAGCCTGTCCTCACCAATGGTTCAATGGGTTAAGGTTGGTTAAGACTGGTGTTTTGCTGTTGGTGGGGTTCAGGGTTCGAATCCTGCTTTCTGTCTGGTCTAAATTTCTTGCTTTGAAGCATGAAACAAACGATAAACCCCCCAAAAAAAGAAGGTTTGTTGTGGGACTTGATGGCTTTGTGGTAAAAGCCTTGCCTCTAAGCTCAGAGGTTGCTGGTTCGAATCTGGCTTGTCCCCACACTGGGTAAGCTGTGTTGAAAGTAGTGTCTGATGAGCAATGAGGTTGTTGACTGTAAACAAAGGCTGTGAATACTTGGTGCTTCACAGCCTCATAAAAAGTGAGGGTGATAGGTTTTTGGCAGAATTTTTCCCTATATATGCAAAACTAAGTCAATACTTTTTTGAACGTTTTTGCTTCATAATCCCCAGTTTTCAGCTTCTCAAACACCGGGGGGGCAGATGCCCGGATATTGCCCCCCTGCTTCAGGATACGCCCTCCGAAACCACATCCAACCTTCCACGCAGCCATTTCTGACACCTTCCTTACTACGGCCACCGGAACCTTCCGCACTCTTAACTTTGAGCCCTGGCCGGGGTTTGAACCGGCAACCTCTCAACCCAGAGGTAAAGCTCTTCCAATTGAGCCACAGGATCTCCTGCAAAAACCTGATTTTTAGGACCTTTTTTGGTTCTTTTTAAAAACTTTTTAAACAATTTAAAGGAAAGCTAAGTGGTAGGAATTGAACCAGGTGAGTCAGATAGCAATAACCACTTCACTGACCATCACACCAACACAGGAGAGGCAAACAAGCCTTTGCTTATTGGACTCTTGGCTTTTCTATAGTTAGGAGACCAGCATTTTCTCTTAGATCATGATGGTAGGAGGTCAAAACTTCTCCTTCCTGTACATTCTCTCAGTAACTCGAAGTCTATGAGAAGTGACTCAGGTACAAGAACCACATCTCCAACACCTGCACCACTGATATACCATGATTTACCAGCAACCAATTTTAATGATCTTTCATTGTTCTGTTTTTAAAGACTTCTTATAAAGTTCAATATGAAACTAGAGGTAAGAACTGAACCAGGGAAGTCTTTCATCATAGATCACTAATGGCATTACTTCAAAACTTAAAACTTTGTTAGACATGTAAATAAGCAGGAAAGACAGAGACAAAGACAGAAAGACACAGACACAGCTTTAGAAAGAGTGAGAAACAAATAGAGAGACAGCAAGAGAGAGACATATACAGTGAGACAGAGACATTTACTAAAAGAGACACAGAGACAATTAGATAGAGAAAATATAGAGACAAATATAGCGAGATATAGCCACTTCCTGTTGGAAGTGTTTATCCTGAGCGACTCTTAATGATCTCATTTACTAAATAATCAGTAGTGAGTTAAGGGCTTGCTTAGGTGCCCAAAACTGGCAGCTTGGAGGTGTTAAACATGTATCATATGTACAGCATATGATATATATGTGAGCATATGTACAGTGATTAAATATAAAGGCTATATCAGTGCAGAGACGTGTGGACATCATTTAGAGCCTTTGCTATGTTTCCACACGGACAGTTAATGAGGTGATACCGGAGAAAATGCACCTCTTCAAGTCAAATCAGGAAGCTTTTATATATATAAAATTAAAGACATTTTACAGATTTAAATGATGTATTGTTTTTATCTATACGATCAATAAAGACAGTAATTTAAGTTTGTGTCGCCATTATGAGGGAAAAACCCACAAAACGCCACCTAGAGGGAAAATTGTGTAAAACATGGCGGATTTGGTGTTTGATTTGAGACTCAGAAATAAAACAAAAGTTTACTGATTAAAAATATTTTTATCTGATGTTAATTTATTTATTTTATATCTAAATAAAGAAAGGAAAAAAATTCGTGCCATTTAAAATAATTTTAATTTTGACAGCCAAATATATATATACAAAACTAATTAAAAATGTTGTTACCTAATGAATGTATCCAGGCTGAAGATCCACATATAGAACACAAGCAGAGAAAAGATGATGATTAGGAATGTGTCTGTTCTCAGTCATGTTTACATCACTGACTCCCTCTGTCTCATCCACATTAACCCCAAACTTCTTACTGCCTTCTGTGGTGAGTGAGAGTCCGTAGTTTATACACCAGTGGATTGAACGCGCAATGACAGGAAATCGGTTGTTCGGCTGAAATCGGCGCGCAGTGAAAATAAATAAATAATATTTCACCAAATCAATGGATTAAAACTAAAGTTAATACTAAAGTAAAACCTGTCGTAAAATAGGATGATAAAAAAATATTATTGCTCTGATTGAATTGTTTGGATAGCTTGAATTACATCATGACTGGACTAGCTACTTTTGACAATACAAAGAAAAAACAGAGAAGGCAAACTAATCCATTCTCGTTCAGTCGTATGAGCCAAGTCTCCCATGCTCCCAGTGTTTTAACTAGCCTTTAAAACAACCAAATAGTCAAGGTTACAAAGAAGTGGTGTCATGATGGTCCTTGCTAATGCTAACGTTAGCTGAAGCAGTTAGCGCTCCTGGGCTTAAAGGATAAATTAATTATTGAAAGCTATCTTGTCAACTCCTGAGAACCACCTAATGAACCGTTAAAGAGCTTGACAGATTGAATTGACTTTCTTTTGACATTTTGATAGCGATTTATGGGGTGGAGTGGAGAAGTGTGTCCTTTTGTTTTGTATGCTAATTAATGTATTAATTAGTTTGTTAATTCATGGAGTGACCTGAAATTGTCTTTTTTAAAGGGTGGTGTGTTTTTGTGTTTTTTTCCACTTACTTTCTTGCTTATACTATGCTTGTCAGTGCATTAATGCTATATACACATCTTGTGAACATGTGTCTTGTGCCTATCTCACCGTTTCAAGCAAACCCAGTAGATGACCAGTAGGTGACACTGTAGGTTACTGAATTATTTATCTGGAAAAAAATTAATAAATAAATAAAATACACCCCAAGGCTGTAGATGTACAAACAGCATCACTGATGAAACACATGGCCTGTAAAACCACACAAGACCTGAGGCTTTGACATCTGACTAGCAGGGAAAAGAAATGAGGAATCACAGAAATATGATTATTTGGAGCCCGAACTGATAATACTGCAGGTTCTGGTTATATTATTGAAGAAAGCACATGCCTGAAGTTAATCTGTATGTTTGGTGTAACATGGCAGTGTATCCTACCTGGCATTTCTCAAAGTCAACACGGTCTTTCCTCGCTCATTCCCCTTTTTCACACTCACACAGAGAGGCATTCTAACACGACATATGTTTGCATCACGATGTCGCGACAACCTGCTGCCTGTGTCACCCCCTTTAACCTCACCAAGAAGATAGAGGTAAAAAGTGAGCTGAGAGATACAGAGAGACAGTCTGAGGTTCTTGTAGGCATTATTGCGCCTCTGCATGGGGGGCTGAGGGTTGAGTCATGTCTCTCTGCATGGAGTGTCACACTGTCCTGCAGTCCACCTCAACATACCACAGGTGATAATTAGCTACAAGACCACACACATGGAAAAGAGATTACAATTCAATAACAAACCACCACAAAATATATTACATTACAACAAAAAAGTTTACAAAATTTTATCTGAGAATTATTATTTTTTTCTTTTTAAGTTTTAACATTTAATAAGTACATAAAATATTTACATTCTGAACTGGAACTCATGTTTCTTCTCCAAATGGTGGATGAAGTTCACAAACGATGTACTTGAGTAAAAGTAGAGATTCAGTAGGTAAAATATGACTCCAGGAAAAGTGACTATTTAAACTTGAGTAAAAGAACAAAAGTATTTGCCTTCAAATGTACTTAAGTAGCCAAAGTACTATGATTTATTATGGATATAATGTTGCTTTTATCATTTTTGTTACAACAATATTAAGCAACTCAGTTTATGTATAAAAAAAAATTAAATAAATAATACTCCAATACATTCTCCAAACTGTCTTCCTTCGTGGCTCCTTTTATACTCTTCATTCTTCTCCAGGGGGTGAAGAGTTGGCGCTCTCTTCATTAGGCTCCAGCCGTGTTTTGTTGTGTCGCTCCGCCCCCTGGCCATGTGCGGCATAACTTTTCATAACACGGGTGCTGAAATGGCGCTGTCCATTCAGCACCCGCCCTGCTGTCGTGTTCGGAGCGCTTGCCTGTTGTTGTGTGTGGGACGTGAGGCCGATGACACAAATGATATTAATGAGTCAAACACTGATTGAAATCTATTAACGTTATCATGAGCCTAAAACCTTCAGTTCAACTAAACAAAAATGTATTTTCAAAATTTGTATACATTTTCAACAAAACAATCACGCAAGTAAGACCACGTGTGTTGTGACAATTTAGTTGTCAGGAGATTCCCCCATCATTTATTCAGGGCATTATTTCAGGGTATGCTGTTATAAGCAAATAATCAACAATGAGCTGATGTGACCATCATTGTGTCCATCATTTCCAAAAGTTACCACCTCAAATTTAATTTTATATATACTGTATAAAAAAAAAAAAAAAAAATATATATATATATATATATATATATATATATATATATATATATATAAGAGAGAGAGAGAGAGAGAGAGAGAGAGAGAGAGAGTGAATGTTTTAATGTATTGTATTTGTACATTTCTATCTAAAATTATTTTTATAAAAATGTCCACAAAGCAAATAAGTTCCTACTCTATTGTCAGCTTTCAACAGCAAAAACTGCATCCTAGCATGAAAATCCTCTGTCATGAAGACTCTCCTATTGTTATTACAAAGTGTCAAATCTGGACACTTCTTCATAAAAAAATGTTATATGAAGCTTGGCTATTTCAATAAATGATTTTGCATTCATTCAAATTATTTATTTATTTATTTGATTTATTATTTGAACTTTGGTTCATCATCAGAGGATGAATTAAATTTCACACAAAACAACCTTTTGACCAGATCGGATTCAAGTATTTGACAGCGTCATGACACAGTGATACTTTGATAATCTCACAAACATTGACTATATCAAAGCGTGGGTATCAAGTGTCTTTTCAAACAAACACTGCAGGTAAAATGAATCTGGTTTTCAATGTCAGGGATGTAAACATCTATTACTGATATACTGGGAAGTAATGTGTTAGTGACTACATATACTGGTTGTGATATACAGAATCTATTTTTATGTCAACAATATTTGCATAGTTTTTACACAAGTACCTGCGAATCTCATTCTATATCCGAATGAAGTCAGTGTGGTCACAGCAGGCCTGTCTACAGTCATTATAAACAGCATGTCAGGGTGTTTTGTGTAGTTCACATTGCTCTAGATGTGAAAAATAATCATGTTGTAGGTTGAACCTGAGCTCAAGCTTGAACCAGGTAAAGCACAAACATATCTCTTTTTTTTGTTGTTGTAATTTTGTGGTGTTTTAATGCACAAATTTACATGAAAACATAAAAAAAACAGTCACAAAAACACTGATCTCTTAGGTAATGTGGTAATAATAGTAATAATTGTAATAATAATAATAATAATAATAATAATAATAATTGTAGTAGTAGTATTTTCTCTTACTGTCTTAAATATACGTCCTGAAAAAACACTCCATGGTTTCATTTTATTTCATCGATTGCTATAACTAACTAGGTTACTAACCAACTAAATAAATAAATACAATTCTTAAAAAAAATATTAGCACCCCTTAACTGAATAATTATAATGAAAATGTGTAGCATAAATGGTCATTTTTCACAAAAACGTTTAAAAATATTCACTCTAACAATGCAATAATAATCTCTTAATACCTGAATAGCATTTTATGTGATTCTCTTAGACATTTCAAAATGCAAAAAATCCCTAAATAAATCAATTACCTATAATACAGAAGAAAGAGCACTAATATGCATAAATGGTGAGTAGCACCGATTCTCTCAAAAGCATTTGTACCAAAATAAAAGAAAGAAAAAAAGTCTACAGTTCATTTCATCAATAGTTGTGAAAAATTGGGGGGAAAAAATCAAATTAACAATAAAAGAACAACCCTGCCACACCCAATCCATCCTGCCCCAAAGAGAAATAAAACAAAATAAACAAAATCCCTAGGCGTTTGTAGCTGTCAACAAAAAGAAATCACCATCTAAAAAAAGCTATAGGTGCTAATCTTTACTGCATTTGTAAATTGTATTTAGATAGTACAGAGCATTTTTCAGAGCAAACAATCCCCCCTTTTTTTTGTCCTTTTTTACCTTGATGTTTGGTAAAAAAATAAAAATAAATAAAAAGGGGGATTGTTTGCTCTGAAATGATGCAAAGCTAAATGTTTGGCTAAAGACTTACAATATGATGAACAGAAACAGGTATCTTAATCAACATGGAAATGTCTGCAGCTCCTATATCTATTATTTGCAAAGACCAGATCATGAACTAACCAAGGACAGCAGTCCACACACGATAACCTAATAATATAAAGGATCTTAAAACGTTGTGCATGAAGAGTGCTCCAATATCCCTTGATACATGTCTCTAATTGTCTAACAGTATCAGTTATTACAGGAAGAGACTCTTTCTTCCTGTAGGCTTTGAACTTTCCAGGAAACAAAGATTTCTATCTGATAGGTTCAGTATGGAATGTTAAAAAAAGGATAATACTGAACAAAGCAATTCTCAAAAACCTCTTATTTATTGACTTACAAAAGCAAAGATTACCAGGGGAGATGGTTTAATAGGTGGCATTGTGCCAAAAGTGCTTTCTACCACCACATGCACCTCATACTTGCTCTGTGAGTTGTAATGTCTGTTTGACCAGAAGGAGTTTTCTCTCCTCCTCTTCAACCATTGCCATCTTTATTTATCTGAAAGGGTCTTCGATGACTGGTTTAAATTCCCTAAGTGTGACATGCCAGGCTTAATCCTTTTTTTTTCACTTTCTCCAGCAATCAAATTTAAAATCAGAACTGAAAGAAGTAATGGAATGTAATATACAAAGAAAAAAAAATTAGAAAGGAAAATACAATATTTTTAAAAATAAAAAAAATAATGTTTTATTTATAAAGTTTGATCAAGACTGCCAGCTATCTAGCAATTTTGCCAGCCAGGGCAAGATCATTCCACAACCTCTGTGCCAGGACAGAGAAGGGTCAGTGCAGTGCTTTAAATATGAGACAGTCAGCTACAAGAATCCATTTGAGGGAACAAAAGCAATGGGGTAGTGAGTTGGATCTTGTAGAGGTTAAACTTTTGATTTGACTTCTGTGAGAAGAAATAGTCAGATCCTCCTCATATTGTAGAAGCTCGCATGCTGAGTTTGTTTAGCAATGTGCAGCAGGAAGTATAGATTTTTATTTGTATAGCTCCTTTAACATTGCCTCAAAGCAGTTTTAGACAGTTAGCAGCTTTACACAGATAAGTATAGATGGTTTCTATCATTGAGAGTAGTGCAAACTGGTTGAATCTGATATTTGTCCATGGGATGACAAGACCAGGTCAGTCTTGCTTAGCTTTTTAGTGGGGTCTCGGAATTGAAAACATTGCCTAAGAACCACTTTTATAAAATTTGAGGACACCAATATTCTCCATTTTATAGCTGTTGCTGTTAACTAGGTGAATTACTATCCGGTTGTCATTGGCCCATCAGCAATTTCAAATTAATTTGATGTTTACTGTACTAATGTATTGTATGACATGCAGAATTAGTTGATGAGCATGTTCATGACAGAACACTGATAATTTGTTGCATGCCGCCATTTAATTATCCAAATAGTCTTATCAATGCACTATAATGCAATCCCTAATTTGCTGTTTTAATAATTCGCACACTTCTGAGAAGGCTTTCCACTAGATTTTATGGCATTAGCAGCCACAGGAGCATTAGTAAGTTCAGGCACGTAGGTTGAGTGTGGAGGCCTGGGGTGCCTGGTGTTTAAATCATCATAAAGGTGTTCACTGGGAACAGAGGCATTGCCATGCTGGAAGAGGTTTGGGCCTTTTAGTTACATGGAAGGAAAAGTAATGCTACAGCAATCAAAGACATTCTAGACAATTGTGTCCTTTAGATGTTGTAGCAACAGTTTGAGGAAGAGCCACATATGGGTGTGATGTTCTTAAACAGTGTGAATTTCTAAATATCTACTGTTTTTCCATACATTTATCATTTTTCATACATGAATATTAATATATGTATATTAACGTTATTTTAATTTTACTCAAGCATTTTCTTTTAATTAGACAGCAGAGAAAACAACCTACACATTTAATATAAACAAACAAATTAAAAAGACTGTGAATATGAAAACACACCACAACCCTGCATGGGGTTCAAAGTGACCCCATCCACCAGAACAGACCATAGCCAGTATTAACAGTATTGACTCTGGGACTGTAGTCTTGTTCAGTAAAGACACTGTGTCTTTGGCTAGTCCAGATAAAAAGGAAGAGCTTGTGACATAAAATGATACAATGAGAGGGTGCAACCTCAGATTGAAGGCAAGCCGTTTTCATACAGTTCAAGTCTTACTAATCTACCTTTCCATTCGATTTTCAATTTCGTTCTAGCACTGTCCTTTATCTGATTAGCCATCTGCTGCTCTGCCACCTCTATCAACCTGCCATTGTCATCGGCTTTAAAGAGCAGACCTGTGTCAGGGCATGATAGTGGATTTAAGTGTTTACCAACTGCAACCTGAAAGCCTTACTGTTCTGACAGAAAAGGTGACAGTCTTGGATAAATGCTGATTAAAGATGTGTAAGTCTGCATTGTTATTAATTATATTTACTGTAGTTTTTAAGTATTTTAAAGTCCTTGTAATGATGTGAATTTTTTTTTTGTTGCTTACAATGTAGCAGTTTTGATATTGTTAGTACATTGACCTACAAATAAATTCATGTCATTCAAGGCACACACTACCAAGCTATGCAAGTTCATGCCAAGTGTCCATTGGACATGCTAGTCATGTTTTTATAGCAATGATATTTTCTAATTTGGTGGCGGTTCATTTCCATAGTATGCAAAACCTACTTTTGCAGACTAGCCCTAGGAGTTTTGGCACATTTATTTCCCAATTCCCAAACTGCTAATATTAAGATTAATCGACAATATGGCCACAACACACCAAAATGTTCTTGTTTTTGGTCTTTAGAGATTAAAAATTTAGTTGTAAAAATAAAAAAGCAAAAAAAAAAACTAAAATGACCTTCAAGGTAGAAAATAGAAAACCCATCCAGCTGAAACCCAAGAACAAATCTGTATTCGTCATTTCTTTATTGACCACGCTGATAAATCATCTTCAGACCATTTTAAAATGATCCAAAGCAGAAATGAAATCCAGCAAATGTTTTCTGTAGCGGCTGATAAGACAATGCTAAGGAGAAACTTTATACCTTCTGCCTATAAAACAGTTGTCAAGGACAATTAAGGACAATGGTTTTGCTGTGTTTAAAAAAAAATTGATTGTTTTTGCTCCTTTGACACTCATCTTAAAGCCACTTATTCTGTTAATAATGATAACGTAAACAAAATATTTACACTTTATTCACAGGTCTACAGTTCGTATAGAAGAGGATTATCTTCTAATCGCATGTTATCGCACAGTCAGAGCCAGTTATTGAGAACAACTCATACAGTGTGAAACGTATTAATCAGACCTAAAACTTCAAACACTCCTGCAATGATTTGCTTGTGTGTTTGGTTTGCTGTCTGATTGCAGCCTTGAACGCTCTTAAACAGATTGTCAATGTGAAATTTTCCAATAAAAGTTTTTAATCATTGTTTCTTCAGAAACTATAGGTTGTCCAGGTCCTGACACAACACTGCAGATCTAAATCATGATGGAATTATTTTGCGGTGCAATTTATTTATTTTTTTAAATGATAGATTTATCTTATTTGTCAAGAGAATTTTGTCCCAGAAAAGCATTGTTGGGTATCAAGGTGATCTTTTGCAAATTTGGAATATGTACTGTTTTTTTGGAGGGTTGTGGGTTGTTCATAAGCAGCAGTCTCAGTATAGGTGTGATTTATAGAGAACAAATTAAACACTGCTTTAGCTGAAGTTCGACAATAGTTTACATTTATGGCATTTGGCAACCCTTTTATCCAGAGCGGCTAACAGTTACTTTCAGTGTACTAATGAGCACTGTGATTCGTTTTCATATAAACAGTTATAATGATTAAAATGACCAAGGAGCTTGAAAGCACAAAAAACACACTGTTGTAAACATCCTGACCAGTGAGTTTTAAAACTGGAATACAGTTACAGCCATACAGTATTCCAGCTCCAGTTAATGGCTTTAGTCAGAGCTGGTGAAGTTATGTAAATATTTATACAGAAAAAAATTTGGTGTATTCAGACTTGTGTACTTTATTAACTAACGAAGCACGTTGCATCTTTTTCCTATTCCTATCTGGTGATGAAAAATTACGCTAAGTTCAGCATTGCAGGTGTAGCTATAACGGTGTTTAGCTTCAGTACAGTATTACACAAGGCATCGAAAATTCCCTGTTGTGCATGAATGTGGTCGGTTGTTTACACTTTATAGCACTAATCTTAGTGACAGTGGCTTGTATAACAGGTTTTCTTTCCCTCTGGCTCTGTGTGTGAAATGTGAGTATTTTACAGACCAATTTAACAGTGATGTAGAGAGAGAGAGAGAGAGAGAGAGAGAGAGAGAGAGAGAGAGAGAGAGAGAGAGAGAGAGAGAGGCATGTTTCTTCAAATTTTCCCAATTCCTTTGAGGTTTCATTTTTGGAATGCATACTCATTAAATTGGCGAATATACTGCAATCTGCCTACGGATAGTACATCAGATTTCATTAAAAAACAATCAGGCTGCATTAGCATTCATCTTTATGAGGACCTGATTACTTTTCATACCAATAATAATCAATGTACATGCAGCCTTTATTTTCTCTAAGGGCGAATTGTTAAATGGATACGTTCTCTCATTAAATGAAACAGACTGCAGAAATAATATATTTCATATGTAAGGGATAAAACAGAGTAATCGATGTAAGGGTGGTACAAAGATGCGCTATGTGATGCCCAGTATCATTATCAAGCTCTGGCACTGGAGACTCCTCCTGTAAAACGGTTATCGTATTTTTCGGACTATAAGCCGCTACTTTTTTCCCACGTTTTGAACCCCGCGACTTAAACAACGAAGCGGCTAATTTATGGATTTTTCCCGGTTTCACAAACTTCAAGCCAAAAAACTGAACTCCATAACGTTAGACCAATGAAATTACCGAAAGGAAACGAAAAAACGCACCTCATCTGTGTTCTGAGCTGCACGGCATCGGGAAAAAAAACAACGTTTTTTTTCAACGCACGACGATGCCAAAAGATAAACTCCCGAGAGAAATAGTTGTAAAAGGAAGGAGGACGACAGTGAACAATGACTTTCTTGGTAGGCTACTGTTTAGTCTGGGTCATAGAAGAGCTCACTAA
Organism: Silurus lanzhouensis; assembly: GCA_039877035.1. Lineage (NCBI taxonomy): Eukaryota > Metazoa > Chordata > Actinopteri > Siluriformes > Siluridae > Silurus > Silurus lanzhouensis. The sequence continues at coordinate 1,559,921 of JBCEWE010000287.1, forward strand.
AACTCCAGTTGCAACAGAAATCATATAAGCACAGACATGTTTCCAAAACTCATGCTTTTTTATTTTTCTTGGCAACAGCGTTATGGGTTAATCAAAGAAACGTAGAAATGAGCATCAGAAAATAATAAGGACATAATCCTCGGTCTTGCACACCGAAAAATTTGGCGGCAGGCTATACCCAAAATGCCGCTCTGCTCTTAAAGGAGCCACAACATATTTCACCAGTTACACCGTGTAACAGACACGGTCTATCGTTAAAGCCTATGTAAAGTTTATTAGTTTCAATGTAGACATGCGGCTTATAGACAGGTGCGGCTTATTTATGTTTAAAATAAAAATCTTTGGCAAATTCAGTGGGTGCGGCTTATATATGGGTGCGCTTTAAAGTCCGGAAATTACGGTAAATAAATGTCTGTCATGGACATCCCTGAGAATGACCTGTTGCCATAGTAATGTATTACAGCGAACACTACAGTCTGAGCTGCTGTTATGGGAAAGTAATCAATACCACCTGACCCATCAGAATAAAGCATTTAAAAGAATCATATATAATATATAACAGTGTTACCAGTGTTAGCACTTTGTTTTTATAGCTGCATAAAATCCAGGTTCTCATTTGATCAGCGAGTGAGTCACACTGTAATCTTTGCTTATGGGTGGCTCATTACTTCTTACAGCATTTGTATTTTAGAGTGCTGTGATTATCTTTGGCATTCTCTCATATGCTACCCTACTATGCCCACTGTCCTGGCACACACTCTACAAACACACACACACACAAACATACCCAGAATGCCTAATGCCCAGAAAGTGCATGAGCAATCATGTGTGAAGGGTGGACGAGGCAGTGATTAGCACAGCACACACAAACACAAACACAGATGGGGATGTGAGGCAGAGTGTGTAACAGAGAACAGAAATACTTAATCTAATAACATTATCATTAAATGCAATGGCGAGCAGATCGTGCTTTTACTCATATCAGATGAATGAGTCAGCCAGATCAAGTATGTGAAGAACACAAAAAGATGGTTAAGTTGAGGTTATCAGAGTTCAATCCTCCTGGCTATAAATAGCACACAATATTTGTTTAGATTGAGTAGCTGAAGGTTGAAATAAGTTTCTGGAGGTTAAAGCGAATGTCTAAAGGCTAGACTGAGCATCTGAAGGTTAGACTGCCAAACAAAATGTTAGACTGGGCATCTAAAGGGTAGACTGACAAGTAAAAGGTTAGCCAGAGCGTGTGAAGGATATGACTGAGAATATAAAGGGTAGAACATGCATCTATCTATATATCTATCAGAAATTACCATCTTAGCCATTTAAGAGGATTTGGAATTTACAGCCAGAATTTAATGGTTAATCCTTCACAATGTTTATTAAGGGTCAAGCACAATCAGAAGGTTTCATATTTATGAGAAATTGTAGATTTACAGCTTGCACGCATGGACTGGCCATCCAAAGTTTAGACTAAGCATCTGCAGGCTTCGCTGAACATTAGATGATCGAGTGTCTGCTGTTTATAATATATTTTTGAAGGTTAAAAAACAAACAAAGAAGGATTTACACTGATTTAAACTCGGACTTCCATCCATCCTTCACTTATATGAAGTTGAAGGTTACAGCAGGCATTTCAAGGTAAGTTTTTTATGAGTATTTGAAGTGGAGAATACGCACGTGATGGTTAAACACTGTGTGATCTTTTAGCTCAGATGTTTTAGCTTAGCGTCAGCGTCAACTCTTCAGAATGTTAATGCAACTATTAGAATGCTGAAGTGAGAACTGGAGCGTTCAAGCTAAAATCTAATGGCTAGTGTAAAAATCAAAGGTATATAAAGTATATATTAGAGGGACAGTCTGAAGGTTATAGTTATTGAAATTAAAAATGTAAAAAGTTACAGTTTGTTTACAGTGGAATCAGAAGTCTACAGCAAAAATCTGAAGATTTATTGTGAGAACCCGAGAGTCAGAAGGTAACAGTGAGTTTTAGATCGTTCCAGCGAGAATCAAATGTTTAAGGTGAAAATTAGATCAAAAATATGAAGGTTACAACAAGTATCTGAAGGGTAAGTGTTTTATACCACTCTGAAAGTGGGAGCTTCAGTTTAAACCAAGCATCAGAACCTTAAAATGAAGGTCAGAGCGGCCATTTTAAGGTTAATACAAGAATCTAAAGCTTAGATATTTGTAAGAATTTGAAGTTTCGGTTGAGCCTTCAGAAAGTATATGATGGTTAGGCATGCCTGAACACTGAAAAGCTAAAAGTGAGCTTCTGAAGTTTAAACACTAGATATTTGAGATCTTGAAACAAACAGAAGAAGTCTACAAACTAGTTTTACCTGAAGAGGGATCTCTGTGTGCAGCATTGTGTACTTGTTGGGAGACTTTTGCTTTGCCTTTTAACAAAAAACAGTCAGAGGGGAAACAGATACTTGATTACATCTCACATCCTGAGAGAGCTCACGGTATGGGGCTTATTTATATCCAATGCTGGTTTGTCCAACGCATGCCATCTGTTTCTTTGTGTGTATATGTTTGTGTGTAGTGCTGATGGAATGCCAGGCTTATTGTCTTGTCTGGTAAGATGCCAGTTTGATATTGCCCATCTGCTGCTGTTATGCAGAGAGAGAGGAAGAGAGAGAGTGGGGATGAGAGAGAGATAGAGAGAGTGAAAGTTCTGCTCTGGGGAGTAGAGTAAGGATTCAGATAACGTGGATGTTTTGGAGAGCTTTTTTTGGTATGATGTTCAAGGGGAACGAATGTGAATAAGTGTGTGTATGTGTGTGCAGCATAACCTTATGCTTTCTCAGTGTGAAGAAGTGGACGGTATATTTCTGAATGAGATCATACCTTCCTTACTTCCTCTTTTTTTCTCTCACACACACACCAACCCACAAAACACATCAACACATTCCTCAAGAATGTAGCTTACTACACATGCACTCCGACACATACACCCCCTACTTATTCACACGTGAACATTATCAGTCTCAGAGTAATGAAGCGCAATGCTTTCAGTGGAATGGAACACATGCTCATGTTTTGACAACTGGGCTGAATCGCTCTTAATTGAAGCACTGCAGGAAATGATTTAAGGTGCAATATTTGATTTTTTTAATTTATGTATGTTCATCTTCATCTATTCTAACGATTTGGTTCAGTGGTAACCTGTGTGTGTGTGTGTGTGTGTGTGTGTGTGTGTGTGTGTGTGTGTGTGTGTGTGTGTGTGTGTGAGAAACAGTCCATCAATTGCCTGCGGGTCAGCCCTCTGGCAGTGCACATCCTTCGAACTTCCTCAAATGGACACAGTTACTGATTTGACTTGTTTTATCCCTAACCTAAGTGATTTAGTGTCTTTTAAACACGCCAGTATCAGCCATAACTTCTGTTCAGTTGCTGCTGACAGGCTTCGAAATTGCAAACCCCAAAACTGAAACCTTAACTCCAAATATCAATAATGATTATCGGACATTCTGGGTACTGGCACGGTTGCAAAACTTGAGTCAGCGAATCCCTAAGGTACAGCCAATATGAGCTCCTCTTGCATTTAATGAGTCACTGTTTATATCAATGGATCCTTTGAGTGATGACAGATTTATTCCTCTTGATTTGATTGATTCGGTTTCAATCTGTGAACCTTTGATTATGACCAAGATTTGGTCCTCTTGTGTTCAGTGAGTCAGCATTGGAGAACATTTTTTGAAGATAATCGAGTCTTCTTGAATTTAGTCACGCAGTGTATGAGGCAGTGAACCTTCACATTTAAATGAATTCACATTCTTGGAGAAATATATCATACACAGTATAAGACATTTAGCTATTAAAAACGACTATACAACAGTGGTGGATGAAGTAAACAAACCCTGTACTTGAGTTAAAGTAAAGATACAGTAGGTGAAATATTACTCCAGTAAAATTAAAGTGCTCCCTTAAGTTATCTTAAGTTTCCAAAGCATTACGATTCAGTATGTCTATAATGTCCTATTTTATATTTGTTTTTTTTCTGATTTTTTTCTTTGCTTAATCAACTCAGTTTATGTGAAAAGACACTAATGTTACTCTCAGCACACCAATCTATTAATAGAATGATATTAATGAGTCAAACACTCATTGATATCTATTAAAATTATCATGAACCAAAACCTTTATTACTACAGATTGTAAAAATAATTACATTTTAGCGCAACAGTCACAGGCAGCAGCGTACCATGTACGATACGTTGGACGTGCAGCTGGGATGAGCGTATCTCTCGCTAGCGGTCGACAGAGTAAATTTGTCTCAGGGTGTATTTTTTTTTCTGTTTCAAACAGCAATTTTAGTGATAAAAGCATGTCTTCCAGTGCCTAAGTATGTCTCCTGCTTGTAGTGAAAAAAAGAAGAGGAAAGCCATCAGTTTAGAGCAGAAAATTAAAATTATAAATCAGCATTAGGCAGGAAAGATTGTCACAGTGATAGTACCATCTTTGACTTGCAATATTTTTGACTCACGATGGGGTCGTCGTAACGTATCTCCATCAAAGTAGAGGACTACCTGTACTTCAAAAAAATTGCACAAATAAGACCACAGGTGTTGTGGCAAGTTAGAGTCAGGAGTTTCTTCCATCATTTATTCCTCTGAAAATGTACTATTTGCTGTTGAACTCATGCTGAACTGTTTGTTTGTGGTAAGTAGATAGCACCAAGCGGAAATCAAACCAAAGCGGGCGCTCGACCAGTTAAGTTTTCATCCACTCATAAATAAAATGGTTTTGCAAAATGCAGTTAAGTAAAAAGTTCCATATTTGATTTTAAAATGTAGTGAAGTTGAAGTAAAAGTCTCTCCAAATGGAAAAACTTCAGTACAGTACAGATATGTGAAAAAGCTACTTAAATACAGTAACAAATTACATTTATTTCATTACTGTCCACCACTGACTTTACAGTTTGTAAATATAGCAAAAGTCATTTTGGAGTTTGGATATTCAGTTTGCTTGCTAGATACTTAAACCACATCTAAAATTGCATACCTACATCATTCATGAAAAACTACAACTCTGCATCTAACAAGCATTGATTAGATACACAATTGAACTACACTGACAGAATTTCTTTTACACGATTAGTTATTGCCTTTTTTTTTTTACTTTGCCTCTTAAACTTGCACCAATTATATAACGATATATAACGTCTTGTGGGTCTACTTTTATTATTAGTCGTTCGTATGCATCCATCAACTTTTATCCTTTCTTTTAAAGGAAATACGGTTCTCCTTCACTTTTTATGACCATGAAGGAGAGTGAACAGAGACAGTTTTAATTAGGTAATTGTTTCTGCTTTATGGTCAGTGTGTTAAGTCTCAGGCTTGACAGTCCTTCCGAACCAAATTAATTACCCTGGCTTTCAGATTAATCACACAGTTGAACTCCTTTCCAAATTCAGACTAATTGCCTTCTCTAAACTCACTCCAGATTACAGAAAGGAAACAATAAATACACAATATTATAGATTAGAAACCTGGCCTAAGCTGAAACACAACCCTGAGATGTTCTTAGTGTGGTTAGAATTAAGCTTCGCTAACATTTTCTATGTAATTTTGTCTAATATCTAGTCAGTTTTTACTAAGAAGTTTCATTAAGCAAAATATTTGAGGGCTTTTGGGCTGGGAACGTGAGGCATTTTGTGGCTATATGTTATTAAGGACATAACAGTACTAGTGCTATTAATCAACCCTTTTTAGTGAATAGACAACACCAGTGAAAGCCACATTCAAATCCGTGCCATGGTGATGCCATGCTTGACTTCACGTGAACGCTGATCTTCATGTGCTTTGAATCCTGCTAAAGCGCTATTGGCCTCAAGCATTATGACGACTCAGGCCCAGCCAATTACCCAGCATGCCCTGTCAGAGTTCCATAATGCATGGAATGTCACATGGAGAATGGAACTGGATTTGAGGTGACATTGTGAATCTCACAATGACCTAGTTAGACACTCTCTCTCTATTTCTACTTCTTTCGTACTCCAACTATCCACTACTGCTTTTTTTCTTTCACCCAGTCAGTGGTTGTTATTCATATAGACAAGGGAGAAGGTGTTGCTGAAACCCTGCTGACAGGTTTGGAGAATTAAAAAAAGAAAGAAAAGACAGCTCCCCTAAATCTGTATGGATTATGTTCCTAAGCAGTGAATATTTTTTATATTAAAAAGTATTTTTATTGATATTACAGATAAAAGTTGTTGTACCTATAAAAAATAAGAAGAAAGCCAAATGTGCTTTATTTTGTGCTAATGGAAATTATACAACCCAAATCTTACATAGGTTTGAGATTGTATCAAGCCTTTGGAAATACTACAAACTCTGTTACCATTATCAACCAGGAAATACAGTGTGTGAGGGGGAAAAGGTTTAACAGGTCTCCATGTGAGTGTATGTGGAGGAATTCTTCATTGTTGTTTGTGAAGGTTGGAAAATCTGCTGCATAAGTGCATGCAGAATGTGTGTGTATGTGTGTGTTCACTCAGGTACTCTCCTCTTTAGAATGCAAGGTTTCATATATGTAAACTGATGATATTCATTGTACAGATTGAGACAGAGATTATGTGTCTGCATGTGTATCTGTGTGATTGACTGAACGTTCCTCCTGTAGGTAAAGGTCCTGAAACTCTGTATGCTGGCCAGAAGCTCAACGATAATGAATGGCATTCAGTAAAAGTCGTGCGTAGAGGCAAGAATCTGCAGCTCTCTGTGGACAATGTGACTACTGAAGGTAATGAAGGGTCTCTACACCAAGCTTAGCCCGCAAGTACTGCAGTAAAACGTTGCCAGGTCCCACATAGTTCTCATAATGTCTTGATATTAAAAAGGTTAATTTACATTTGTGTTACAATATTGGACCCAAATCATATCTGGATTTGGTCAGGAAAAATAATTCTTTATATTTATATTTTTTGGCATAAGAGGACTAGTTAAATTTGTCTGTAACAAGGACTCATCCAATTCATTGCTAAGACCATTTACCTATCTCTAGGTCAGATGACCGGAGCCCACACCCGTCTCGAGTTCCACAACATCGAGACAGGCATCATGACAGAAAGACAGTTCATCTCCGTCATCCCATCCAACTTTGTCGGCCACCTACAGGGACTGACGGTCAACGGCGTGCCCTACCTTGACCAGTGCAAGAACGGCGATATCTCCTACTGCGAGCTCAACGCGCGATTCGGCTTGCGTCACATCATTGCTGACCCTGTAACCTTCAGGAGCAAAGGAAGTTACCTGGCGCTGGCTACGCTGCAAGCATATGCTTCCATGTACCTGTTCTTCCAGTTCAAAACCACCAGCTCAGATGGCCTGATTCTCTACAACAGTGGGGATGGAAGTGATTTCATTGTGGTGGAGCTAGTTAAAGGGTGAGTCTTGAGCCTTCAGTGGACCTCAGATATGGCCACGACATTCAAGCGACATTCTCAAGGGGTATAAATCTGTTGATTTTAAGCTAATTATCTACCACCTGCTGCCTTCGGTATCTCTTATCTGACAGGTTTATGAATCATTGCACCACACTTTGGCATTTCGTTCAAGTAATGAGATTCCTTTTCTTTATATTGCCGCAGAATTGTGACATTTATTTATTGCCTTCTTTATTTTTTAGAGCAACTGATATTTAAGTTTAAATCAAGAATGTGAATTTTAAGTGCATTTAAGCATCACAACTCCAGTGTTTTTTTCTACAAAATATTCCCACTCTCAGTCAGACCTTTGGTAATCATCAAATGAATCAAAATGAACAAAAGCATTTATATTATTCGATTCATTCAACAAATCCAGATTTGTTGCTTTTTTATCTTCTTCTTTCGTGTGCTCCCATTAGGGGTTTGCCACAGCGGATCATCCGTCTCCATCCCCGCCTGCCCTCTACATCTGCCTCTTTCAAACCAACTACCTGCATGTCTTCCCTCACCACATCTATAAACTTCCTATTTGGTCTTCCTCTTTTCCTCCATCCTGGTGGCTCCATCCTCAGCATTCTCCTACCGATATACCCCATGTTCCTCCTCTACACATGTCTACAACATCTTAATCAGTCCTCTCTCTCTCTTTGTCTCCAAAACGTCCTACATGCGCTGTCCCTCTAATAAACTCATTTCTAATCATGTCCATCCTCATCACTCCAAATGAAAATCTCAACATCTTTCACTTCCAGCTTCGCCTCCGGTCTTTTACTTAATGCCACTGTCTCTAAACCGTACAATATAGCAGGTCTCACCACTGTCCTATAAACCATTTCCCTTTCACTCTTGCAAATATCACAAATCACTGCTGCTATCACTCTTCTCCACCCACTCCACCCTGCCTGCACTATTATCTTCACTTCTCTAACACATTCTCCAACAACTTTGCACTGCTGACCCTAGGTACCTGAACTCCTCCACCTCTTTTCCCTGCAACCACACCACTCCACTACCCTCCCTCTCATTCACACACATGTACTCTGTCTTACACCTAATCACTTTCATTTCCCCTTCTCTTCAGCACATACCTCCACCTCTCCAGGCTCTTCTCAAACTGCTCTCTACTCTCACCACAAATAACAATATCATCCGCAAACATCACAGTCCATGGATACTCCTGTCTGACCTCGTCCGTCAGACTGTCTATCACCACTACAAACAGTAAAAGGTCTCAGAGCCGATCTTTGATGCAGTCCAACCTCCACCTTAAACCAGTCTGTCGTTCCTACTGCATACTTCACTGCTGTCACACTGTCCTCATACATGTCCTGCACCACCCTCACATACTTCTCTGACACACCAGACTACAATACCACAACTCCTCTCTCGGCACCCTGCTGTACGCTTTCTCTATATCCACAAACACACAATGCAAATACTTCTGAGGATATTGCATCAGTAGTGTTCATCCTCAGCATTGAACCATACTGTTGCTCACAGATGGTCACCTCTTCTTTCAGCCTGGCTTCCACTACTCTTTCCCATAACTTCATGGTGTGACTGATCAACTTTATTCCTCTGTAGTTACTGCAGGTCTGCACATTTCCCTTATTCTTAAAGATCAGTACCAGTACTCATTCTCCATTCCTCTGGCATCCTCTCACCTTCCAGAATCTTGTTGAACAATCTGGTTGAAAACTCCACTGCCATCTCTGCTGAAAATCTCTATGCTTCTACTGGTATGTCATCTGATCCAACCGACTTTTCACTCTTCATCATTTTAATAGCTGCTTCCACTTCCTCCTTACTAATCCTATACACTTCCTTCTTCACCATCTCCACATATTCCAACCTTCTCTTTCTCAAATTTTCCTCATTCATCAGCTGCATAAAATCCTCCCTCTACCTTCTCAACACACTCACCTCGCTAGTCAACACACTTCCATCTGCATACTTTATTGCGCTAACTTGCAGCACATCCTTCCCAGCTTGGTCCCTCTGCCTGGCCAATCGTTACAAATCATTTTCTCCCTCCTTAGTGTCCAACTTCTCATAAAAATCCTTTTATGCATTTTGCCTCACACTACAGTCCTTCTCCTTCAGTTTGCTCTATCTTATTCTTTTTTCAGTCCTCACTCTCCTCCTTTTTTTCTTTACATCCAAAGCCATCCTACAGACCACCATCCAATGCTGTCTAGCTACACTGTTGCCTGCCAACACCTTACAGTCTCCAATCTCTTTCAGGTTGCATCCCCTCTATAGAATACAGTCCACCTGTGTGTATTCCGCCACTCATATACGTCATCCTATGCTCCTTATTTTTATTGAAATAAGCATTTACCACTGCCATTTCCATCCTTTGAGCAAAATCTACCACCATCTGCCCTTCCACATTCCTCTACTTAAGACCATACCTATCCATCACCTCCTCATCACCTCTGTTCCCTTCACCTACATGCCTACTGAAGTTTGCCCCAGTTACCAGTATTTCTTTCTTTCTTTCTTTCTTTCTTTCTTTCTTTCTTTCTTTCTTTCTTTCTTTCTTTCTTTTTTTCGAACTGTTTGGAGCATAAGCACTAATGACATTTATCATCGCCCCTTTACCTTCCAGCTTCACGTTCATCACCCTATCAGAAATTCTCTTCACCTCCACTACACTCCTACTGTACTTTTCCTTCAGAATCACCCCTACACCATTTCTCTTCTCATCCACACCATAATATAAGAGTTTAAAGCTACCTTCAATATTCCTGGCCTCATTACCCTTCCACTTGGTCTCCTAAACACACATGTCTACCTTTCTCCACTACATCATATCAGTTACCTCTCTCCCTTTACCAGTCATAGTACCAACATTTAATTTACCAACTTAAACCTACACTCACCTACACTTCTCCTGCTGTATCTGTAGATGTCTTCCTCCTCTCCTTCGGCTAACAGTAGCCCAATTTTCACCGGTACCCTGTTTTTCTAACAATACCTGTGGCGCTCGTTGGTAAACCGGGCCTTGACCAATCTGGTATGAAATTATGGTTTGTGATCCGCATATTTGATTTAGCATGTTTGTGCATTGTAGCATTAACACATGTTTTAGTCTGGATGCCCCTCATAACGCAACCCTCCCCGTTTAATTGACGCTTGAAACCGGCACTAAGAGTGCACTGGCTTGTGCGACGCTAAATGATAAAATGCTAAATCTTAATCTATATAACAATCCCAAGCACAAGTCCAAATCTAATTGGAAAATGTAGACATAGCCAATTAGAACACAACAGAAAATGTATCAAATTATTAACACTAAAAATGTCTCAGTAACTTTCCTCCAAGTGTACCTAATATGATTACCCATGTGTTCTCTCATCACTACCCAATTCATATGTTCTCATATACACTGATTTAGTCTTGTTTATTATTATAGCATTGTCTATCACATTCGTGTTGTTCCAAGACTTAGTTTCCAGGTATTAGAACGTCAATGAGACACAATTCTAACACCAGAGAAAAAATAGCAAGTCTTAGGTTAATATTTATCCATAAAACAAAAGAGTCTGTTTTTCCTCTCAAAGGGTTCAGACTGCTGTCAATAAACTGCTGTAGTGATATTTGCAGGTTTATGAATGTAAGAAGAAATGTCAGCAGGTTGTAAGCCAAAACGAGTGAAGTACATAATCATAGTGCAGAAATAAATCATAGCAGAAAATTCAAAAAAGTTATCAGATAAAATTGCACCCTTACAGTGGGTTTAAATGTATTTATTTTTTTTAGTAGGTGTTTTTTAGAATGTTGTGATTATTACTTTTTTTTACTAAACCTTCCTATTGTTCATGAGTCACATTCTTGGACAGCTGTTTGCTTTCTTCTCTATTAGTTGTTAAACTAGAATTTCACAGCTCACAGATTTTTTGTTATTTGAATGTGTGATTTTTGTTTGTTTGTTTGTTTTTTATGTGAGAACAGAACAAAATCTGTTCAAATAGGAGGAGACCAAATGCTGCCTCACAGCTTTTTATTTCAGCATCCTCTTCTACCCATCCTCGTCATACTGACATATTTATAGCTCAGCTTTTTCCCAAGCAATACAACATTTGCATGTCAAAAATTGACAGCTTTGGAAATATCACAGATAAAAATAGTTTTAGAAATTCTCTTATATGCACTAGTTGACCAATCCTTTTTGTTTATTCCTGGGATCTTTTTTGATCGTTTGTAGACATCTGGCCAAGATTTGTTGTAGATTTTGGATTGTGCATTTAGAGACTTGTGATCATTCTTCCACAAGGGTGTTAGTAAAATAAGTTGAGGACGTAAGGTGAGGAGGAATAGAGTGCAGTCAGAGTTCTGATTCAGCCTAAAAGTGTACAGTAGGCTTAAGTTCAGAGCTCTACTGCAGATATTCCACTCCAACCCATGTAAACCATATCTTCAAGGAGCTGGCTTTTAACACATACAAAAAAAAAATGTATATACTAATACATATATATGCTTATGATTATTCCTACTTAATTAATCACTGCATAAATGTCAATCTTCATTACAAATAACAAACACATTTAAATATTTTGTAAATACAATTCGGATTTTGATTTATCTCACTCATGAACCCCACTCAATGAAGCAACAAGATGATAAATCAAGGAGATTAACCAAAACAGGGTAGAAAACATAATTTCACTAGTACACTGTTATAACAAGTATGTGTTTGCTTCTGTTCTCTTAGGTATATCCACTACGTCTTCGACCTGGGCAATGGACCCTCTCTGATGAAAGGCAACTCCGACAAACAGCTAAATGACAACCAGTGGCACAACGTGGTGGTTTCCCGCGACACGAACAACATGCACACATTGAAAATCGACTCCCACACCGTCACCCAGCACTCCAATGGTGCCCGCAATCTGGACCTTAAAGGTATCATGTGTCACTGATAACACGCACATTATGTAGGGTCATTGCGAAAATGTCTGCGGGTCACTAAAACCCCAACATTGTTGATAGCCCTTCTATGTGTCTGCGTGTACATTAGTGTTTACAGTACTGGATTCATATATTTGGAGACTTCAAAAGGCGTCAACTCCCCCCTCAGTGTTACACACATTCTAACGATTTTGTTTCTGTTGTTTATTTACTTGATGCAAAATAAGACAGGTTTCCAGGCTTGCTGAAATCTAACACTGAAGTTTATCATGCAGTTGTTTGCTAGTATTAGGTGGCCTCATCATGCTCTTTTTTTCTCCCTTCATTTTTACCCTAGGAAATGTAATTCATATATCAGACAGGGTTACTTGAGGTTACCTGACAGCTACCAATATATGTTTTGCCCCCGTTTCTTTTTGCTTTTATTTTCCTTCAGACAAAGTGAGGCATTCTCTGACAGGGTTAGCGAGGGTTACTTTATTCGTAGACTAGCTACCTTTTTTTTTTTTTTTTTTTCGAGACAAAGTAAGACATTTTCTGATAGGTATGCAGGCTTCTGCAATCTGTATGCTGACCCTGCAGCCTTACTAACAGTACTTTGCTTTCAGTTCAGTGTTCAATCAAACACAATGTCCAAACATATTTTTTGCCTTTTCTCTCTGAGACAAAGAAGCCATTCTCAGGTAATTCTGTTACAGCTAGCTACACACTGAAATAAAATACTTTTTTGTACGTTTATTTGCAATAGCTGGTCTAGTTTAAGTTTCTGAATTTCTTGTACTTTAGACTAAGTAAAATATTCTCAGACTAGCTGATCTATAGTTACAATAGTATTAGACAGGTAAATAGTCTGTAGACTATAGTTTGCTAGTGAGAGAAAATTTAATCCAATACATTTTTTGCCTAAAGCAAGATATTCACAGATTGGTAGCTGGACTGCTGCTAGCTTTACAATTTATGTAATTATAGGTTGCTATCAATAACTAGTAATGTGTTTTTTTTCTGAACCCAAGACAACAGGAGTCATTCTAAATCAAGTACCCAGGCTGCTACACTGACACTGCATGCAAGCTATCGTTTTGGCCATAGTTTAGGTTGCTCCAAGCCTTTGTCTCTGGTAATTAAAATAAGTTAATAAATAAATAAATACTACAAAGTCAGCCATTCTAAGGCATGTAGGTAGGCTACTGCTGTCTGTAAGCTAAACCCGCAGGCAAACTTTTGGTATAGTCAAAGATATTCTAGCGTTTCCTCTGTCAAAAATCATCACATTCATAGAGATAGCGAAGCTGATACTAACCCCTATAGCCTAACTAACCTTGCTAGACTACAATATATCGTCCAACACTCTTTTTTTGCCTTTTCTGTGCCCTGAGACAAATGAAGCCATATTTAGCGAGTTAGCTAACTTATAGCCAGCAACACATGAACACTACAGCCTTGTTTATTAGCGATAGTCTACATAGTCTAGTCCTAAAGTTCACAAGCAGCTGTTACCTAGAAAAAACAACTTGCCTGAGATCAATTTTTTAAATTGGTTGTTTGTTTATTTTATTAGTTACCAAGGAGCCCACATTTGATGCCAGCTAACTAGCTTGCTAATTAGGCTAAACAGCAGTGTTTCAGTTTATCTTACTAATCTTGCAACACAACTGTAAAGTAATATAATTTCATATTATACTCAAAACAGATGTGGTGGCACGATCACTGTGTTCTTTAAAAAGTTATAATAAAACCTTCATCACTCACAAGGATCATTCTTTGGCTGACACAGCCAAAGTCTATTAACTGCAGTTTAAGGAAAATACAAGCCCAGACCCCTTGATAATTGTCTAATTTTGTTCAAGCACACAACTTTCTATTTCCCAGTAATGCCAAAAGCAATGTGAATTGTGCTGCAAATAAAATCTTTGGGAAAAAAGTGAAAAAATACAAAGTTTACCCTCCCCGGGAAACAGATTATCCCTCTTATCCCCTCTGTGTGCTTGAAGTTAAAACCTTTCAGGCCCATGTTAATGCTTTGAAATTTGTATGTAAGTTGTAGACAGACTATATCATCACAGAAGCAGCCAGTCTGAGTTTCTCCTGTCAGTCAGAAGAGTTTCGGTCTCGCTCTGATGCTCCTACTAGTGCTGATAAAATATGGTGGTTTTCACACTTCTGATTAAGACCTTCTGGAGGATGAAACCTTATGTGATATGAAACAGTCTGTGAAGCAGTATACTAGGTTGGGGAAGAGACTATTTCGTCCACAAATTTACTTGCAATGTTGATGATGCTTTTAAATAGGCTGTATTGACAAACTAAACATTGACAGTTTGTATTGACAGACAAACTGGAGTGTGTTAGTTACCCTGATATTCTCAAAAAAAAAATGTAATATAAATATGTAAGGAATATACATTTACAAAGCATTTTAAAATATAACCAAGCAAGCTGAATTGCTTTATTTCTCTTATAACAGCAATTCTCCAACACTGATAAAACACCATATTTATCGAACTGGATACAAACAGATGTATACAAATCGATTTCAAATACCTTATTTCTAGTTGTGTTTAAGTTTATGTCTAAAGAGACGAAAGCTGCATTAACACTTGCATTTTTAGTCCAATTGACTTTCATTTAATATATACGAATGCCAGAGACTGGAAATTCACACTCGGTGTGAGGAAGCTTCACATGCGCTATGCCCCAAGCTTTTAGTTTGGTGATCTCTGACCTGCAAATTCGTATTACATGAAAAGTGTCGAACCAAATCTATTTTAGGACAAAAAGGCAATTTTTTCCACTTTAAATATATGTTTTTTTTTTAAAGAAAGTCTGGTTTAAACAAATGGAAGAAGTAAGCCAAGGTGATGCAAACAGCAGAATTGAAAGTTCACTTTTATGCCCCTAGGGGTGATATTTTGATTTATTTAGAGAACAGTCATTTCTTTTTTTTTTTTTTTTTTAACACTGGCTTATAAGTTGAATCTATTTGCTAGAGCATCTGTCAAATGTGGCCTTTTCAGAAACGTTTGCTTTTTGAATATGTTGCTAGATAATCATTTTTATTCTTATCAAAGAACTTCAGCTTCTGCCTCATGGAAAGAATTTTCTTCACTGTTCAGTAGCCGTTTTGTGCTTTCTGCTCTATGAATTTTACCTTTTTATTTTTTTTTGTGGGTGTCAACAAACAGAAATCAGCAGTACATTTTTAAATTGTGTGATTTATCGGGCCATTAATCAACACACACATACAAAGCAAATCAGTGTTTACAGAACTTCTGTAAACCAGGTGCACATTCTAAAAAAAAATATATATATACACATACATACACGCACACACACACACACACACACACACACACACACACACACACACACACACAAACTTATTGCCAAAAGTATTGGGTCACTTGACCTTTCCTGCTATATGTGTTTTTTTCCAAACTGTTACCACAAAGCTGGAAGCACTCAATTGTACAGGACGTGCTATATTAAGATGCACTATAATTAAATTTAGCATTCACTTGAACTGTTCCAGCATGGCAATGCCCCTGTGCACAAAGCCCCTGCGCTCTCCTTGAAGATATGCTTTACATGCTTTGAAGAAGAAGATCTTGAGTGGCCTGCTCTAGAGCTCTGATCTCATCCCTACTGAACACCTTTGGGATGAATGTGAACGCTGACTGCACCCCAGGCCTCCTCACCTACATCAGTACCAAAATCTAGTGGAACATCTTCCCAGAAGATGGAGGGAATTATAAAAGCAAAGTGAGATTAAATCTTGGACGCAATATATATATATATATATATATATATATATATATATATATATATATACACAGTTTTTTTCAATATATATGCACTATACAATCAATGACATTTTGCGTATTAATATAAACCTGAGATTTGTCAGAGCTGCTGTTGTAGAAAAAACGGAGAGTTAAATAGATTCTCGGAAATGACCTACCTTCTCCAAGACATCCAATAAGCTCTTCTTAACAGTTGCAAAAAATAGATGAAAGTTGGTTATCATCTCACACTCTCTCTATGTTCTTTCGTACTTTCTCTCTCTCTTCCCACACCTGAAATTGGGATACATATAAAAAAAAAGGTACTTGTTAATTAAATGGCACACACTGCAGAACAGGAAATGTGAAATTTACCATCTAAATCATGACCTGGGCTGATCAAAATGTCTTTCGAAATACATTAGTCAAGATGATGGCTGAAAATATGGTAGCCACCAAGTAGAAAAATAGGAAACGGCGAGAGAGGCAGCATTAGAACGAAGCGTGAAAGCATACTTTATGTATTAGTGAGGCAAGCGAATAATTATAATTTTTTTCCTCTGTTCTTATTCTGTTTGTTCAGCTTTTTTGTTCAGTATGTGTGTGGGTCTGCTCAGGACATTGTGCTGCTGAGCTTCATGTGATCGTGTGCATTCAGTTCAGGAATAATACCCACTCCGCTCTCTGTGCCAAGCTAAAAATCCGCTAGCCAAACACACCATCTGGCAGCTGTAGTGGACTCGTCACCTTGAAAAATGAGTCCATGTTTAAGCTGGGCTGTAACAGCCACCTGGAGTTCGCTAACTGAGCTGAGAATTGTTGCCTCACACCAGCTTAATGTCCAGTGAGGTCATGATTAGCTGAAAGATTTACTCAAGTTTGGTGTTCTTAGTGCCAAGCGACACTCTTATAACTGTGTAAAACACCATCAACCGGCATAAGGACTGCTTTCAATAATTTGCAGTGTGATATAACACATTGTGTTACACCTTTATGTGGTTTTGGTATAATGTATGAACAGCAAGCTAATGACTAATCTAGCATAAGGTTATTATTGTTTTTTTTTTTTTATTATTACTTATTAACATATGTTAATTATCTGTTTAATTTATATGTTTATTCAGTTAATTTTTTTTTTTCGAGCGACATCAGTGAAACTGTGTCTTAATTAGAAACATTCCTTGTCCTTTTCATGAAAAAAAAGCTTATAATGACAAATAAGCATGAAAGTTGAATGCTTGATCAGCTTATTTTTTAAACTATGTGGAGCATTTCTTTTTTTTCCGTTCTACAAACCATGCAACGCACACACCTCGACCATTCTCTGAATACACACGATATTCTCTATTTGAGTTCTGATTGAACGTTTGCAATCAAATGGCCATTCTTGTAATTATAAAAATATAATAGATTTACCCCGCACATGTGAAGACACAGAAGTCTAAACACACTAAAAACCAGATTCAGAGCATAAAACTAAATTTTGTTGTGATCTCTTCTATTAATAGTGAAAACCAATGACATTTCCTGTCATTTTTCCTCAACCGATATGCTGATAGTGGTTTAGTGGTTGTGAAGCCAAAAGACAGAACTTCTACTCTGCCTCTGGCCCACCACAATCATTATATTTTATTTTATTTTACTCTGTAATGATTCTGGCAGGTAAAATCACCTTAAAAGGCACTTAGGAGTAAATGAAAGTGCTCATCTCAAAGCCTGAACTGTGACTTACCCAAATGGATGTTTCAGAGTTCAACTCAAGAGAAAGCAAGATATCCCCCGTCTCCTTTTTCCCCCAGAAATCTCAAATTAAACCTGCTGTTAGATGAGCCCATGTATTCCTCACTAAATATCTGAAGCAGTTAAGCAGGCTTTCTAAATTTGTCCTTAGTACCATTTCCTTTAGAAAATCTGGAAATGCCCTTACTGGCCTGTATTGCTTTTGAGGGATATGGACAGGAAATGGTGATCATGCTGTTTACAAACCCCTACAGGGACCATTGATATGGAGGCGAAAAAAGTAAAGATCAAAAACAGTTATGCTTTTTAAGCATTATTTATTAATGGGCTTGGGCTCTGACTTCATTTTGGAGATCCTGCGGCTATGAAAGGGAATACATTAATCACAAGTGGACATTATAGATGTATCATGTACCACTGGTGGTTTGAGAAGATACAGTAGAAGAGAGCGTATTTCCCTTCACAGAGACATAAACTGAATACCGATATTATGTATAACCAATCTGAAATATGTGATAAGGTCACATGGTTCCATCTTACTTTAAACATGGCTTAAAAAAGTTGTGTAAAGAGAAGGTATATAGTTATTGTTAGTATATGCTAACAGAGATTGGGAACATATTATGCTAGTTTAAATCCCCCCTCGACACACACACCCCTTATGAGATCCACATTCTGTAAATTCACTCGTCATTTTTATTCCTGTTACTATGACAGTATCCTGAAGCAGCTTCAGCCTCACTATAACCAATTTGACTCAAGAAGTCTCATATCAGTGACAGGAATCTGCAGCTATGTCAGTAAAGCGAGAAATTGGAGCAATGAGGACATCATATCCTGCAAGACAAATCACTATGGACTAGAGTTAAGGGATAAGAAACAGACTAGCTGAAATAATCCGAATGAAAATCACTATGCCAATTTATTTTTAATATGTTCATAGGAGCTGCATAGCCCTTAATGGCAAATGACATAAACCTATCTGGGTAATTGCAAAGCTTTATTACAATGTGCATACAGCTTTCTGATGTCATATAGATATTAAAATATTTAATTCAAGCTATTCAAGCTTAGTTTTTTATACAACAGAGTCTTGTTTTCTCTGTAGCATAACAAGCTGTTTTTTCGGGCTTTTTAGCTACAAAAAGTAAACAAATGCAAAATGTCATTCTTGAATCTTGCAAATGGCTGTGG
Source organism: Silurus lanzhouensis (assembly GCA_039877035.1). NCBI lineage: Eukaryota > Metazoa > Chordata > Actinopteri > Siluriformes > Siluridae > Silurus > Silurus lanzhouensis. Next base: position 1,578,980 of record JBCEWE010000287.1, read on the forward strand.
TCAAAGGAATAATACACTTAAATTCATAGTGGTAATAGTAACTCCAGTTCACCACAACACACAGCTAATGTTTATTATCCTATAACAGCACATCCTGTGTTGTTTTATGCCCTAATTAGCATGATTAACATAGTCAATATATGTAGCATGTTATAATGGATAGACATCATCTTCGCTTGTATGAATTATATATACATTCTTAATTGTTAAAGCAACGTCCTCATCTTTCTTCACCATGTCTTTATTTAAACTAATATTGAATATTTCCTAACTTAGATATGGCTATTGGTATGAAACAGCAAGCAAAAGATAATAATAATAATGCATCCCTGTGAAGGGATCCTTCTAGCAAAATGGAACAGAAAGGTAGAGTAGTGCAAAACAAAAAGGCAATATGGGACGAAGGAAAGGTAGTTGAATGAAAAAAACAACATTGTCAGCATTTTGGCTCTTTAAACTGGGTGACAGAGAGTCTTAGTTTCCTGAAAGCATAAACCTGCTGACTCGTTTATTTTTTTTTTATGGCTCAAGCATTCTATCTGTTGCATATCTATTCTCCGGACAGAAACCCCTACTCTAATAGTGCATTCGAGAACATGCTGTGATGTTCTCACTAAAGTAACTCCATCTCCATACCTCCTTTTCCCAGCACGGCCATTCTGACTGCTTGTGCAAAACTCAAGGATATTGCACAGGGAGTCCCACTTTGCCATGTCGACAGCCTTACTGGGCTTCTGATTGGTTTTATTTGCAAAAGAGAGTGTTTCTCAAGACCTGTTAAGGGGATGTTCGATAGTTTTGAGCCTCCACTTCAAGCAGGAGAGACTCTCTGAGTCAATCTTCGAACGATTACCGAGAGAAAATGGCTTCCATCAGAAAAGCCATGGACGTTTTATTTCGAACGAAATCGCGAGACATAAGAAGGAAAGCACTATGCAATTGTGCAAAGATGAGACTGTAAGTGCAATATTAGACTCGGGCCAAAATAATCAAACAAGCACTTAAGATCACGTTTCAGTCGTGTCAGATACACACATCATTTTTGAGTGTGTAGCGAGAGAAGGAGAGTGAGAGAGAAAGAGAGAGAGAAAGAGAGAGAGAGACACTTCAAAGTGATATAAATGCATTTGCTGCCATCTTGGATTAGTTCCAGCTTTGTGTACTGAAGTGTCACTGTAATTGCTGGATTCGTTTGACAGGGCTTAGGTGCTTCGGATGTCCTAAGCAGTCATGCCGTCTTTTCTAAGCCAGTTAGCTGTTGCTGAAACAGCAGCTTAGCCCAGGCTTTCTCCATTTTAATTTAGGCAACGGCAACTAATTAGCATGAAACACAACCAAACAGTTCATTCCAATTGGAGTAAACAAACTGCCTAGTGTTTGTATATGTTTAAATTTGCTTGTGTCTGAAGCTATTAACAAAATGTGTATAATCTTGCTAATTTAATTAGCTTATAAAGAGGGTCTGGCAAGAACTGTGGTTTTTTTGTCTCTAGTGATGTACCATATAACAAGCAGATGCAAAAGACCCCACAATTTGGTAAATTTTTGTTAATGAAATGAAACCTAGGTATATTCTTTTATAGTGTGTCCCTATGGACTGATCAATGTTTCCAATAATGTGTTTCCATGCTCTAATACACATGATTCTACTCAGTAGGCAATTAACAAAGCATCTGTGTATTTGACGAAGGAAAGCATCCAAGTGTGGCTGCAGGAAATCTGAAGAAATTATACCTCAGTGGTTTAAGTCTACTCCCCCAGAGGAATCAAATGTACATTTATTGACATGACTCCTGAGGTAAAATGAGAATATGTAGAATTAATTTATATCTAGATTTACACGAGCTATGCAATTGTATCCGATTTATACGAATTCAGTTCAATCAATAATTAATTCTATTCATTTTTAATCCAATATTTGCTCAATTTAGCTGAACAATAACAAACACACACTCCACCAACACACACACACCTTTCTTCTGCTGTTGTAACATGTGGTAAGTTAATCATAACAAAATATAGATAGATAGATAGATAGATAGATAGATAGATAGATAGATAGATAGATAGATAGATAGATAGATAGATAGATAGATAGATAGATAGAAACCATAATCTATTGCAAAGCTGTGTAAAACCAAATCGAGGCATCAACTAGGATTTACTGTGAAACATAGAACACATAGGTGTGGAAAAAAGGGTTGGACTAAGAAATAACAAAGAATGTCCTTTTGATATAACCCATCATGTACATTTTTAAGGTCTATTATTATTAATATAATTAATATCTGTTATTATAGGCATCAGCTCCCATTACCACACATTTGAGAGTGGCCTTGATGTGCAATAACATATAAGGTTGTACTGAAGCCTAATTGAATTTGTTGATCTATTCTTGTACCTGCTCTTCATGTTCGCTGAAGAGATATTCAGAGCCGATTATAAAACACGCTTTTACTCAAGTAAAACAGTTGCTGTTTACAGCAGGTCTGGATGCTGACAGATAACACTGCTAGCAAATTCCTTTTTTTTTGTGCAGGTCAGTATAACAGTATAACAAAACATTTAAACCCATGTCTCTTCTCTTGGATCTTGTGTCTATGTGCAGCTGTGGAACATAAAGCGCAAGTGTGTCATCAATCTGCACCACAGCGCAGTCAGCCAATTGCTGGGCATGAAGCTGTGATCAGCAGAAAAGATTGGAGAGATAGAAATGGGGTAGACATGTGACTTATAACCCTCCTGTTCTGTCTCGCTTTGTCTTTCGTTAGCTCTCAGTGACAAAACGGTAGCAATAATAGGTCAAGCTGTAGCTCATTTCAAAAGTGCCAGATTACAGATCCATTAGGTGGACAAAGGTTTGTGCTCATGACCAGATGATGTGTATGTCTTTTTGAACATTCCATTTCATATTTAGTCCCCATTTGCTGTTATAATACCATCAATTCCTCTGGGAAGATATTCCACTAGATTTTACCCCAAAAGGTGTTCACTAGGGTTGAGATCGGAGTTCTATAGCAGACCACTCACGATCACTTCAACCCATAAGAACTATATCTTCACAGAGCTGATTTTGTCGATCATATAAGCTTCCTGCAGTGGGAGGGGGTCAAAGGCGGAAGGGTAATGGAAGGACCAAAGATTTTGAAAGGCATGTTTTTTGTCACTACGTTCAAAAAGTCCGACATGTGGTGATACATGCAACTTTGATTGACAGGTCTAATTTAGGAGAGTTTGCCATCCAGTGCCTTACTATTATGATAGTTATGTTTCATTGCTCCTTCAGTATCCTCTTCTACTTTCAACGCTGATTTTGTGAACAGAGGCATTGCCATGCTTATGCTGCCTCATCCAAAGACATCCTGTACAATCATGTGCCTCCAACCTTGTGGTAACAGTTTGGGAAGAAGCACATATGGCTGGAGTGTCAGGTGTCCCACTACTTTTGTTCATAATGTGTATATGCCTTCGTGTGTTTAATCATAATGTATTGCCTACCAGCTGCTTGCCATTGTCATGCTTGTACAGGTGTGGGTCTCCTCTCAAGTAAATGGGGAAATTGAATGACCCCACATTTAAAGACTATACAATCCTATACAATTGTGTACCATCAACTGTGTTTGGGGTGGAACCACATATGGCTGGAAAAGTCAGGTGTCAGGTTTAAATGGCCTGTTACCAAATACAAAGCAACAATTAAAAAAATGTCTTATGTCTGTTAGAATGAGCCTTTATTTCTGTGTGGGTGAGGTGTTGAAGGGGGATGCACGTAGCCCTTTAAACCTTGCCTTTAAGTAAAGTGTTGCTGAATACAAATCCTTCCGGAGTGGAAAGTTTGCAGCTGATGACGCAAGACGCTTATTGATGATCTTAACCAACTGTGGGGTTTGTGTCTGCGCACACCACAAATGCGGCAAATTGGCAAGGCATCGATCTGCGAGATTCTGTAGAATGGCTATCGATCAGCGGGCCTGGCGGGGGTGCGTGTACTTGTGTTTGTGTGTGTGTGTGTGTGTGGGTTGGTGGGTGGTTGTGTGTGTTCCAGTGGAATCGATCAAAATGAAAAGTTCGATTACAACTCATAAATTGCATCGCCTTTGTAGTCTTTATTATGTAGCATGTGTGATACGGGAAAACAATTATTCCGAGTTTTACTGGCCTGGGGATGTGCAAACATTGTTTTTAGAAGATACCAGTGTAATCATGGTGCATTATTGGTCGGTGATTGTAATATGAATTTTGCTGTGAATAAGCACAAGATGGGCTAAATGAAATAAATATATAATTATAATAAATTTAAATGACTACATTTGCATGTTGGCTTATGAAAGCCTAACACATAAACCAGGATCCCCCCCCCCCCCCCCCTTCCTCAATTTATATGAATAATTCTCAAAGCCTTTAGATCAATGCTCTCATGAGAACACCATAGCTAGAACTTCTTAAACGATTATTTACAGACACACACAGGTCCAGCAACCATTTCCTTTTTTTTTTTCCCTCTTTATATCTTGTCTTGACCTGATCGATTTATGTCCACGTATAAAAAATATATGAGCCCCAAAAAAAGAAAGGAAAAAAATATATTTTATCTCTGGTATGATGCAGAGGTCAGGGATCGATCACGCTATTTCATTTAAAAGTTCCAAAAAGAGTTGAATGAAGTTTTTTTTCAAGAGGATTCTTGAGCAATATTCAAGGAATTCTCCAGAACGTCCCATTTCAACAGTGAAAAAGAATTCAGGGAAGAGATTCCTGAAAACGTTTGTCGATCATATAAGCTTCCTGCAGTGGGAGGGGGTCAAAGGCGGAAGGGTAATGGAAGGACCAAAGATTTTGAAAGGCATGTTTTTTGTCACTACGTTCAAAAAGTCCGACATGTGGTGATACATGCAACTTTGATTGACAGGTCTAATTTAGGAGAGTTTGCCATCCAGTGCCTTACTATTATGATAGTTATGTTTTATTGCTCCTTCAGTATCCTCTTCTACTTTCAACGCTTGAGTTAATAATGTGAATTGTAGTGGAGTAGATGATAAATACAAAATGAACAAGCTGTGATTATGCAGCCTGGAAAAGTTTATATTATTAAGTCTATCTTGTAATGCTAGTTTATCTAAAAGTCTCAACATTTCGAATTGTGTGTGATATCAGGGGTTTTATGCAGCTTTATGTTTACATAGAAGAAACAACATCAATCATTATTATGAGGTGACTGACTAAGATATTTTTGATAATATCACAGGCTTATTTCGTATTTTAGGAAAATACATATTCTAAATCCTCTCTAAATTACCTGTGTATTATTATTATTATTATTAGTAGTAGTAGTAGTAGTAGTAGTAGTAGTAGTAGTAGTAGAAGTATTCCTAAAGAACACTATATGGACAAAATATCTGATTTTTCCAACAGTTTGTGGCTCTTCCCCAAATTTTTACTGCAAAATTGAATTCACACAGTAGTATAAAATGTCATTGGATGCAGCAGCATAACATTTTCTCTTCACTTGAAGTAGGAGACCCAAACCAGTTCCAGTATGACGACACCCTTGTGCTCAAGTTCAGCTTCATGAAAACATTTTTACATAGGTGGAGTGGAAGATCTTGAGTGGCCTGCTAGAGACCACTGACCTCAACCCTATTAGGCACCTTTGGGATAAATTGGAATGCTGACTGCACACTAGGCCTTTTCACCTCACCTACATTATAACCTGGCTATGTAGTTGAATCAGCACAAAATCTAGTGGAACATATTCCCAGAAGAGTGGAGGTTATTATAAAAGCAAATGAGGACTAAATCTAGGAATGGGATGCAAATCTTAGGGTCAGGTGTCAACAAACGTATGTCTATGTAGTGTATATAACTTTCAATCAAATGAATGATTCGAACACCTTCCAATTAGTGTTCATACATTAATTAGTGTTCATACATCAATTAGTGTTCATACATCAATTAGTGTTCATACATTAATTAGTGTTCATACATCAATTAGTGTTCATACATCAATTAGTGTTCATACATTAATTAGTGTTCATACATCAATTAGTGTTCATACATTAATTAGTGTTCATACATCAATTAGTGTTCATACATCAATTAGTGTTCATACATTAATTAGTGTTCATACATCAATTAGTGTTCATACATTAATTAGTGTTCATACATTAATTAGTGTTCATACATCAATTAGTGTTCATACATCAATTAGTGTTCATACATTAATTAGTGTTCATACATCAATTAGTGTTCATACATTAATTAGTGTTCATACATCAATTAGTGTTCATACATCAATTAGTGTTCATACATTAATTAGTGTTTAAGTACGTTTATAACAAACCTGTGAAAGACTGTGTGTCTTCTACAACTTTTTAGAAGAAACAGCGAGAATAGAAAAAAAGACGAGAAGACAACACCTCATTCAACCTCATGAATCATATTGATGGATTATGTTTTCCATAAAGAGTCAAAGTTGCATAAAACCTACATCATCCTTTGCATCTAAATAGTTTTAATAAATTGCTTTATAAAATATGTATGCAATGACCAGTTTAAAACAGGAGATTGTGTAAACAATTTTTATGATCATGACTTATTCATAAAGCTATTAAAACATACGTTTTATAAAGCATTTATAATGCTTAGTATTAGTTACAGTAACATGCATCAGACTTCATATTACCAGGTTTCATAACGTATTAAACAAGCTGTTTATGCTTGTTTCAGCTTTGTAAATATTAATGCCCTATTAGTTGTTATTACATTTATTACATTTTTTTGTTGTTTTACATAAGCAAGACTCGTGAAAACACTGCCACTTTCTTGCGAATCGATTAGAGGCTGTTAGCTTGAATGGCCCTTCCAGCATACTGTCCTTGAACTTGAGAGTCCATAAGATCAGCAATTACACAAATTGGAGAGGGCACGCAATGACATAAACAGGCCTCTTTAATCCAAACATGAATAGATTTCAGTTGTTTTAGCCTGAGGCAGAGGAGAGGTTGCAGTTTCACTGCAAATACAGGGGAAAAAAAATTACTGTGGTGATGATTATTATTACTATTAGTTCTAGTAGTAGTTACACAAAAAATTTAACAAATACAGGCATTATATTAAATATTACTTGAACAATTGAAAAAATATTATTAGACAGAATTATCTGTAAAGTTGACTGCTAATTAGTTTACTGTTTGGTCCTAATGTATCAGTTTTGTTAATTATATTCAATTTGATATGGTAATAATTTATTTTTTGGTCTTTAACTGTAAAAAAAAACAGCAGATATTTCAGCTAAAAAATACTGAATGGTTGTGATACATAACAGAAATAAAACACACATTTATGTTACTGGTTTTAAGTTTCCAGTGATGTAATTTCTGTTTCATCTTTAGTATTTTTAACTCTGCAAATAAGCAAAACCTTATATGAACAGTATTTGATCAGTATGTGGCTGCTATTAAAGGTCTTGGAAATTAAAATAGGATTAAGAAAAATAGGATTAAGAATATATGTATTGTATGTGATTTCTGAGCATTGCATTCCACATTTAGTCCCAAATTGCTCTTATATTTTCCACCACTCTTTTGGTGTTCCACTAGATTTTGGACTGTGCTTCTGGATATTTGTGTTCATCAGCCACAAGGGTGTTATGAAAGGCACTGATATAGGTGAGGAGGCCTGGGGTGCAGTCAGAGTCATCTCAAAGGTGTTCAGTAGGGATGAGATCAGAGCTCTATAGCAGGCCACTCAAGATCTAACTCTCCAATGCATGTAAACCACATCTCCAAGGAGCTTTGTGCAGCAGGGCATTGCCATGGTGTAACAGGTTTGTGTTTCCAAGTTTAAGTGAATGCAAAAAAAAATATATATATATATATATATATATATATATATATATATAAATATATATATATATATATATATATATATATATATATATATAAGAGAGAGAGAGAGAGAGAGAGAGAGAGAGAGAGAGAGAGAGAGGCAGGGTTTAAAATCTATCACATCTCCACTAGTAAAACATAGTAAAACATGCCTTCACTCACTGCAGCTCAGGGTCTTTGTTAAATCTTAAAATCCATGACTTTCTGATTGCATTTGTTAGGGTAACTCTTTTCACTTTTTCCCGAATGCGCTAGTTAATTTTTTAAATGTAAAATTCTCCTTCATATGTACAGGAAATGTACTGAAACCGTTATTCTGAGATTCCTTCATTTTGTACACTCTGTGTTCAGAGGGCTGCATTAGTGCTACATCAACATGACTACATCATGACTACATCATGACTTGTTTGACATATTTATTTATTTAGACTTTCTAACTATTTCTTTCTTTTGTGTGTATCTTTTCTTTTAGGAGAGCTGTATATAGGTGGTGTGGGAAAGACGATGTATAACAGTCTGCCCAAGCTCATTGCGTCCCGAGACGGCTACCAGGGCTGCCTGGCGTCCGTGGACTTGAACGGGAGGCTGCCAGACCTGATTGCAGACGCCCTCCACAGGGTGGGCCAGGTGGACCGAGGATGCGATGGTCAGTGACCTCTTTCATCTCTGTTAATTCACATGCACACAGTGTTGTTCTTGTTGAACAAGGGGACATTCAGATATAACATCAGGGTTGGACATCTGCTTGCTGGCAGGGCAAGTCAAAGCCCAATCCAATGATGTATGCGCCTGGACGTCTAATAAAACAAGGCTAAAACATACCTAAAACGAGACTTAATTCTGCAATGAGGTAATTGTTTGCAATAACAAAGACTGCTAGGCCTTTTGGGTATTGTGTTTCGTTACACATGTAATCCAAAGCATCCTGAGCATGTTTTTCCCTTAAGGAAATTACTAGAAGTTACAAAATGAATACATCATCTGCTATATGGCCATGGGGGCATATCCGCTCCTGAACATTAAAATACAGTAGACAGGTTCATTCGAGGTTTTTGTACAATCAAAATTATAATACATATGCCCAAAGTTCAAAATGTATGAAAGCCCTAAGAGGTCATGCATTCATATTATTATTATTATTATTATTATTATTATTTTTTTTTTTTTTTTTTTTTTTTTTTTTTTTTTTTTATTATTATTATTATTTTTTTTTTAGTTTTTTTTTTTTTTTTATTGTTATTATTTTTTTTAGGATTAGATCCTGAGGGAAAAACAAATCTAATATAATAATATTAATATTAAAAATTATTAAGAATAATGCATGGCCTTTTGGGACTTCTGTAATCATTTGATCACATTCCCTTTTTTTATCATTTTTTTCTTAGATTTTTCAACAACTGCAACCAAGCAAAATTCTATCCAGATAAAGTTATATGACCTGGTATTTGTTTGTCCTCAAAGACCCTTGTGTAAGCAAAAAGCCTCAAACTACACAGAAATAAAACATCTCTGCCTTGTTAAAAAAAAAACCTTTGGAGGCAAACAATAACTGTAAAAGGGCAACCATTATTTTATAAGCGTAATGGTAACAGCTCATCTAGAATGCCATTACGTCAGCTAAAAGTCATCGCCCCCCCCTCCAACGTTCGGCCCAGTCCCATGGTGTTTGATAATGAACCCAGCCAGCAATATTCTAGCCAGACGTATCAGCTTTGTGCTTAGACTTCATTTGTAACTGTAAGCTAGGCATACACTGGATTTATTTTATTTATTTATTTATATTTTGGAGCACAAGAACTCCGCGGTGCTGTACTGTGATTTCCCTGTAGAGCCGTCGATCGTGTTTTGGCTTTACCTCTGTCTATCTCAATCAAAACAACCTGATTACCTTACACGTCTACCCAAAAGCAGGGCATGTAGTTTCTGTTTCAGACAGTTTTAAAAGCGAGTACTTGAGATTTACTCATGCAGCCTTTAAAAATGCAAAAATGTTATTGGATTTTTAATATTGCTTATTTGTTTTGACAGTTTTTCGTGCTCTCGTCTAAAAGTTTAACAGATGTCTTACAGTTCTATTGTTGGAATTCATTGACTGATTTGCATATGATCGATAAATGGCGTATCTGCCGGGACTATAAAACAGCATCTTGATCTGAAATCTGCAACACATATTTGTTATGCAATCGAGAGAGAAATCTTGCAGTACTTTTCCCTAATGAAAATATCAATGGCACTAGAGAGAGAGAGAGAGAAAAAAAAACAGGTATACGCATACTGCTTTTCTCCCATGTTCACTTTTCACCTGATAGTAAGCCTGTATAAGTCTATAAAATGCCTACAAAAGGGTTTTTTGACAGCTGATATCTCTTAAACCTACATAAATTTTTATTACAGTAATCCCCCGTTTTACCGCGGTTTGACTCTCGCGCCCCCGGTTTATCGCGGAATTGCATTTGCCACATAACTAATTAGTTTGGCTGATTTTCCCGATCTCTCGCGATGGCACCATGGACCAAAAAAGTGATTGTTTCAATATAGTTATTGTTTTTGTGGAGTTTTATGCTGAAATAATGAAATATATTAACAAAAATATAACTATTATTTAGAAAATGAAGTAAAACGTTATTACAGTACAATACTGTATACATAAAATAGCATTTTTAGAGTGGCATTTGTTTATCACGGTTTTTCGTTTATCACAGGTTTTTGAACATAACCACCGCGATAAACGGGGGTTTACTGTATACGTTTTGGTTTTATGTTATGACCCTGTCAAGGCTACGCTAGAATTGCTTAACAACTGACCTCGTAGCACCTCATACTTCCTGTGTCATTTTCATATAATAAAGATGAAATATTTAAAACTCAATGCTTAGTGGGAAGAAAAACTATACATAAATTTCATTATAGTGCAATAAGGTTGACATACGGCTTTCTTGTAAGATGAAAATAGATCAGAGGAAAGGTACATAGCCAGGTCAAAGCGGTATTTCTTATTTATTTACATTTTTTTTTTTTTCCAAAAATCATTATCATGGTTTTTCATATCTTACTTTAAAGTGAATTTTTTACAAACAATTTACTCAATATAAACATCACTGGATGCATTTAATAATTGTTAAGCTCACAAATACTATGAATATTAATAATCATTATGTAGATTACTTGGTACCCTGGGTATAATCCATGCTTTAAATACCAACGTTTTATAAATTGTCCCAAATGTTCCATTTACAACAGTTTTTATGTAATAAAAGGTCATAAGGCAATTTTTTCAGCAATATGTAAATATTGTGCTCAATAAATTGTGAAGCCTTTGAAACAGGTTATGAAGGTGTTTATAGGTGCTTCTACATACGGCCTTCATAAAAAGTGGTACACGTTTGGACAATGTTGGAAAATTGCTGTGTTATAAGAGGAATAGGACGCTATGTAAAGACGTTCACAGTAGACATCGCTTGTTATTTTCCTATAACAATATTCTCCATATTGGGATGAATGCATTAACATGACATAGATGCAATGTGATATTCACAAATAAAGTTGACAAAAACAACATTCACATCTGGATGTTCACACGATGACCATCATGCCATTAGTGGTTGTGGTATTTACTGTATATAGATTAGTAAACGGTTGTCAACATAATACCAGATAACACTAGAAGCATGTTTATCACTTTAACCTGTCGGCTGTAATACTAACACGTGTGCGTTTGTGTGTGAAGGACCCAGCACCACCTGCACGGAGGACTCCTGCCATAATCAGGGGGTGTGTCTGCAGCAGTGGGAGGGCTTCTCGTGCGACTGTAGCATGACGTCCTATGGAGGCTCGTACTGCAGCGATCGTGAGTGTTCCATTTGCTTTTTTTTTACTCTGCTGGTTGGCTAATGGCATTGGGTCAGTTCTAATATAGTGTCGATTTGGTTTAGTTTAGTTTTTAGTTTGGTTTTATTCGTTTTTATGAACTGTCTGGTTATGGATTTGCTGTTGTCACATCACACATATATATATATATATATATATTTTTTTTTTTTTTTTTTTCCCTTTTGTTTTGTAGTCAGATAAATCAAACTAGCATCAGTGGATTTTCCGTTCCAGGCAGAAATTCTGAAGTGCCACTCTTTCATTTCAGCTCAGAAACATGCGTTCAATTTCATAGATATCTCCATGACATGTGATGTGGTTATTAAATGACACAGCACTGAGCTTTCATGAGCACTTTCGCTTGTACCAGACTCTACCGTTCTGTGCTAGTTGCATTCGAGGCACCACTATGGGGAGGAAGGAGCTAAAGCCCATAGGCGGCTGAGAGTGCAGTAAAGAGAACGAGTAAAAGACTGATGAAAGGTGGGTATGAAGAGATACGAGGCTGTGTTTGAAGTCCTCGGTGCTACCTGGGCTAAGGTATTCAGCGATGGTAAACTTGCAGGCTTGAACTCGCTTTGTGCGAGCTGCCTGGTGAGCTGCTCTAAAAAAGTCTATAAGCGTCGACGAAAGACTTTGGCCCTCGCTCTCGGGACTGATAGATCTACCAATCCACTGTGCACTGAGAGTTTTTGGCTAATTCTTTAACGTCTTTTAACCGCTGCTGATTTATTCTGATTAATTGGATCTATGGCATCTCCCTTTTGGTATGCAGACTTAATCTAGAGGTAATTGAAAGCCTGGACACACGTACACACTCCCCGATTAGAGGTGACTGGGTGACTTTGTCTTTTAGAAAAAGGAAATCTGTTAAGGTGTTTAACCCGCTTAGCTTTTAATGTCCAGATATTCTTTTCTTGAGGTAAACAAGGGCTGTTATTACTCCATGTGCACTAGTGCTGAACCTGTGCAACCTTTTTTTTTTTTTAGATATCATGGCTTTTTAGTTTTGCTTAGCATAGCAGTAAAATTTCTATTGAGGGGTATAGATTTAGGTATGTTAATAAACAGAGATTAAAAGATTGCAAGCTAAAGATGGACTCGTCTTGGTGAATAATGCTCATAAAGACTTGGGGCAAATGAGTGGTCAACGAAGACTAGCAGAGCGATGTCTATTTAGTCCACCTACGGATTATGAAATGCTGTGAGATTCGCTTTGAAATTTGACACTAGACACGACGAGCAGATTTGTACTGTGTTACTATCCAGAGCTTTTATTATGATCTTGAATACATATCATGACATTCAGGAAAAAAACCAAATGCAGCAGGACGAAATGTCAGTGCAAAACTGGAACACTGTGTCCATTTGACAATTGTGTGACTGGCAGGAAGATACAACCACATGGGCAACCAAAGGACATCTAAAACCAAGAACCTTTGTTCCATGGTGCATTTAGAAATATTTGAAATGTTCAAATCAAGTGTTTGTTTTGATATAGATATTTAACCATTATATGGTCCACAGTCCTCTGATGCAAGTCAATGCTAAAGCTCTACAGTAGCACAAGCACAACACTTCTGGTTCTCAATCGCACCACTTGCTGCACTCCAAAAAGTCAGATCAGTGTAGACGATATTATTATCATCAGGAGCACAAGGTCCTTTAGAGCAGCGGTCTCCAACCTTTTTTGCGCCACGTACCGAAATGATGTCAGACAATATTTTTACGGACCGGCCTTTAAGGTGTGGTGGATAAATACAACAAAATGATGACCGGCATAAAAACTGGTATTTTTTAAATATAATATAAACGTAAATCCACTGTGTTGTTTTTTGTTTATTTTGTTAGCTTGGGGGTTTCAATTTAGCGGTAATGTATTATGTGTTAGCGGCCGGAGCAGACCCTTTAAGAAGGTAACGGATGGAGGTAAGACATGTGACCGAGGCATCATGACATGCATCAAGAGTGAGTCATAGACAGATGTGGCAGAGAGAATCATTGAAAACATTGTTCACAATCAGATAATAAATGAAACAGAAATAATGTAAGTTATGTATTCTTTCTGTGCGGCCCGGTACCAATTAACCACTGCTTTAGAGCATAAAGATTTGAATCCAGACAATTTCACAGCTATTTCATGCATACATTATATTATTATGCTCAAACCTGTCAATCACAATATAGACATCTATAAGCTCATATATGCAGAAGAGGGCAGCTAGTGCTTTCCTCAGAGTGTGTTATGTTGCCCTGTGAAGCAGCATGAGCAGCAGTCTCATAGTTTCCACTTAGCAATTGTTTTATGACAGTGAGATATAGCTGGATGGCAATGAATTGGCAGGGGGCCACATTGGAGAGTAAATGGAATGACGAGGCACTGTATTTCTCCACTGGGCAATGAGTTATTGAAGCATGCTACATTAGTTAACTTTGCTAGAAATGGATACACACTTGTTTGGTCCTTTTAGTCTGTTAATGCGCTTAATTAGCTGGATAGCTCCATTAGCTACCCTATTTATTTATTTATTTTTAGCAAGGCCAATTACGTTTCCAAGGACCCATAACATGAATCGCACTGGAGCTTTTTGGACAATGAACGTATGAAAAGACCATTGCATAAGATTTGCTTGGGCATATGCCAATATTAAACACGTTGAAGATGGATTAATGGAGTAATCAAGATAAAAAATTGCACACTGGAATAGAGCCGCTAGTGTACAGATGTTGCTGGTTTGTTCAGATCTGCGCATGAACAGTATATAAATAATATGAACGCTATGCGCTTGCTCTTCGTCTGATGATGATTATGAGGATTTTCAATGAGATTTGAGATTCAGAAAGAAAAGCAAACACGCATACACCTTTCTGTCTCGCTTTCATCACGATTAGGCACGCTTCCTTTATAGGGATTTGAATCAGCCTGCTTTTTATGACATTACCATCTGAGCTTTTTATTTTCTGGTTGCAGGTTGATGTAATATTTCTTATTTCATATAACGTCATATTCGGTTGCTACAAAGTGTAGAAAAGTTAAAGGGGTTTGAATACTAATGCAAGCCACTGGATAGACTTATATGATTAAGAGAGACATGCGAAGTGCGGTTATGTGAGGGGATAATGGAGTATCCATTTACCTACTTCGGTTTGTTGCATCTGACTCCACCCTTTAACACCACACTATTCAAACACACACAAACAAACAGTGATGGTATTATTATTCAGCGAAAGTCTGTCGTGTCAATTTGCTTTTTCACAGTGTGAGACACAAGCTCATCTGCAAATAAATTACACACACTCACACACACACACACACACACACACACACACACACACACACACACACACACACACACACACACACACACACACAAACACACACACACGAGTCGTGTGCTAACGTGTGACCTCACACTCACATACATACGCGCACAGGAATGATTTTAAATAAGAATCAATGTTGCTATTCATCCCTCTGGTTTTTTTGTGTTTTTTTTTTTATCTCTCCCTCTATCACTTCATGCTCCATCTGGCTTTGTCCCCTGTTCCCTCAGAATGTCACATTCGATCCTCTCTGTCTTTCTGTGCTTTTTCAATTTCATCCTTCCCTTTGTTCATCTCTCTCCTCCCCGAGGTGTCAGGAGGGATGCGGTCAGGCAGAGCTTTGTGTGATCGTGTGTGTGTGTGTGTGTGTATCTGTGTGTGTTGAAATAAAAATTTAGCTCTGCGGTAGTGCTCTCATGCATAACAACACAATGACTGCAGTTCCATCCAAGTCTCTGTCTCTCCATTTCAATATAAAACACACACACTCACACTAACCCTTTTTTATTCTGTTCATATACCTGGCTGCTGTTTGCTTCTGTCTCGGTTTCAACACTTTTGTCAAGGCAGAGACCCAGACACATTAGCTGTGTGCAGACTCGTCTTTTCAGTCCCCTGATTTAGCTCTTCCTTTCCGAGGTTATACCTTGACAAAGTTTGCGACGTTCGCCGTAGTGAAACCTGATGAGCTCAGACAGCCATGGTGAAAGAGACAGATGAAGAGAGAGATATTTTGAAGGAGAGACGGCAGGTTTGTGCAGAAGCGGATCCTACACCGCTGAACAAATGCAACAGGAGACAAGTTTTTTTTGCCCGTCTCGCATGCTAAAGCTTGTTTATTTCTGTCTGTCTCTCTTTCTCTTTATTTATTTATTTATTTGGTGATGGGTTGCAATGTGGTAAGACTAGAAAGTGAATCTGTAGATTTAACAGTTTATTGTCATATGTACAGGAAACTGTCGGTTATACCATACAGTGAAATTCTTACTCTTGAGCAGCTTCACATATGAAAGACACACAAAGACCAAAAAAAGGAAAAAGTACTAAATTTAAAAAAAGTAATGCAATTGCAAGAAGAAAAGGGAAATGGGGAAAACTTTTTTTTTATTCATTCTAATAATATCAGTTTAGTTGCTGGACTGTAAGTTTTAGCAGTTGATAATTCTAAAATAAAAAAACAAGGAAATCTTATATTTGCAATAAAACTAGGCATCAGAGGAAAAAATTAAAACACAACAGGAAGTAAGCAATGTCTTTCTGCTTCTTGCTTTTTATTCCACAGTAGTTTTGCTACAAACTGCAATCATATAACGGCGCACGTTTTTCATCTGCTTATAAACTATGATAGTTAACAATTTAATATTTGGTAAAGTTTAAATTTAGAGTTTGAATTTAAGAGGTATTACTGTGTAATCAATGAATATTGCTAAAAAAAATTGTAAAAGAAAGAAGGAAAAGTTCTAGTTATTCTATTAGTCTATGCATTATGATTTACCGTAATTTCCGGACTATAAAGCGCACCCATATATAAGCCGCTGACAAAGATTTTTATTTTGAACATAAATAAGCCACACCTGTCTATAAGCCGCAGGTGTCTACACTGAAACTAATGAACTTTACACAGGCTTTAACGAAAGACAGTAACTGGTGAAATATGTTGTGGCTCCTTTAAGAGCAGAGAGGCATTTTGGGAATAGCCTGCCGCCACATTTTTCCGCTATTACTGCATGTGTGCAAGACCGAGGATTATGTCCTTATTTTTTTCTGATGCTCATTTCTAAGTTTCTTTGACTAGCCCGTAACGCTGTTGCCAAGAAAAATTAAAAAGCACGAGTTTTGGAAACCTGTCTGTGCTTATATGATTTCTGTTGCAACTGGAGTTAGCAAGTTATCCCATGACCCAGACTCAACGGGTTACAATAGCTTGTATCTAAACAGTAGCCTACCAAGAAAGTCATTGTTTACTGTCTTCCTCCTTCCTTTCACAACTATTTCTCTCGGGAGTTTTTCTTTTGGCAGTTTTTGGAGTTTTTTTCTTCTTTCTGCGGCTTATAGACAGGTGCGGCTTATTTATGTTCAAAATAAAAATCTTTGTCAAATTTAGTGGGTCCGGCTTATATATGGGTGCGCTTAATAGTCCGGAAATTACGGTACTCTCCAATTCCAAATACAGTAATCTCCCATTTATCGCAGAGGTTGCGTTCCAAAACCGCCTGCATTAAACAAAAAAAAAAACACCACAAAAATGCTAATTTATGTATACAGTACTGTACAGTATTAAGATTTTTACTTCATTTTATAGTTAATAATTATATTTTATTCATACATTTCATTATTTCAACATAAAACTCTATAAAAACAATTCCCTGTAAGTGTTTTGGTCTATCGTGCTATCTGTGAGAGACCGGGAAAAACATCCAAACTAATTAGTTATGTGGCAAATGTAATTCCGCAATAAAACGGGGGCACGAGATTCAAACCGCGGTAAAGCGGGAGATTACTGTAATAAAAATGTTTAGATGCCTACCATTTAAAGTAAAAATAATAGTAATAATAATTAGAAGTTTCTGCATTAGCTGCACATGTATAGTATGTGATTTTTCAAACATCATGCCAATTAAATTATTTTGTCAGAATACAATTATGTGTGTGTTCTGTTAATAATAACATTAGGGAGACATTATTGTTTATAGGAAGTTCAATTGCATAGCAAACACAGAAGCAAAATCAATAATATGAATTTTGTGAAATTTCCTTCCTTTTTTGCAATGTAAGGAAAAAAGAAATGTTGATTTATGTGGAAAATAACCGCAATTATAAACACAAGCACTAGCGATTGTTCTCGACATTTGGCTGCACTATTTTTATTGAAAGTATTTTAAATGTTATGGTTTTTGTCTCTATCAGTTTTAATAACTTATCTAATAAATCAGAAAGGAACGGTGCCATTGATCCAGTCAGACATTTTCTGTGAGCTATTAATGACATTTAACCAGCTGGAACTCATACACACAAAAGATCAGACCATTCGGAAAATAGACTCTGATTATACAATCAATCTGTCAAACGTTTTTTTTCCCTCAAGGACAAAAGCAACCAAAAATAACTATTAGTTTGTGAAAACATTGAACAAAATGGAATGTTGTGTTTGAATGTCAAGAATTTGAAATTCAGGAAACTCTGCAAATCTTAATAAATTCAGTTGCTTGTTGCTGGTAGATAGTTAGCATAGTTTTGCTACAGTAGTTAGCCACCCAACACTAATGGGAAAGCTGCTTGAATAAACTGGTGGTTCCAGCGTTCCTTTTGCTGTGAGGATCACTTCACGCCGCTGCCAATTTGCATGAAAATGATGCTTTGCTACAATCAGCAAGTTTGTTTATGACTCCTGTCACCCTATTATCACTGAGTCAACATCACCAAGCTATTGTCTTGCGATAGCTGCTTCCCAGAAAGCCACAGGCAGCGATGACCCAACCCCTGGGGCATTCTGTAACTGCAGGCCCAAATCCTCTTTTGAAAATTATTAAACGGATTGCTCCTTAAGCATGGCACGTCTTAAAGAGCAATTAATGTCGTGAGTAATTGCTTCTGGTCTGCTGACTCTTCCAGCTGTTATTGTTGAATGCCAGTTCATTCTGCGCAGAAGCTAAAGAGAAAGAGAGCGGGACAGGAACAATGCAGGAGAAAGAACGATGAGTGAAAAGGAAGGAAATCAGGCAAACAAGAAGAGGAAAGCAATTACATGCGGCACCACTTTGCTTTCCAGTATTGTGAGGGTAAATTGTGTTGGTGGTTTATAAATCGTGGTTTAAAGCATTCCATTAGCAGCACTCCTCTCCTTCTGTGTGTATGCTGGCACTCTGGTCAATTTTATTATGGTGTGATAAAAGCAGCTCCACATTGTAAATGCTGAAAGATGTTTTTGTTTTGTTTGTTTTCTTTGTTGTTGGTTTTTTTATTTTATTTTTTTATGAATAGTCCTTATAGTTCACCCAAATAGTTAAATCTGCAACCTAGGTCTAGTCATAAGTTATTATTTATAACTGATTAGGTGCTGCACAGCTTTTTTTTTATACATTATGTGGGCAAAAAATATCGGCCTTGACTTTTCCAGGCATATGTGGTACCTTCCCATACTGTCACCACAAAGTTCAAAGCACACAATTCTATAGAATGTCTTTGGATCCTGTAGCATTATATTTTCCCTTCATTAAAAATAAGTGACCCAAACCTATTCATGACTAAGCCTCTGTGCACAAAGCAAACTCTATGAATATATAGTTCATATGGGTTGGAGTGGAATATATAGTGTTCTGCTGTAGGATTCTGCCCTCCACCCTAAGAACCCTATACACTTTTGGGATGAATTGGAACACTGACTGCACCCCAGGCCTTCTCACATTACACCAGTACCTGACTTTACTAACACCCTTGTTACTGAATGAGGACAAATCCACACTCCAAAATCTAGTGGAACATCTTCCCAGAAGAGTGGAGGTCATTATAACAGCAAATGGGGTCCATAAATGTGAGATGTTCAAAAAGCAAATACCAGTCTTATCTTCAACAGCTGACACTAAAGGTCTTGTATCTACAGGTTTTAAGAAGTTTTAACAAAGCACTCATTTAGAGTTTCAAGTAAAATGTCAGGTAATATGTCAAAACTGACAAAACGAGTGATTAAACACTGGATAAATCTCACTAAGGAACATTAATATCTGTCTGCTACAAAGCAGTGCAGGCTATCAATATAAAAACTCTTTCAAACTATACATAGTCTTACATGTTACTATTTGGGACTGGGTATTACCTGTTACTTTCTGAGAGCAAGAAATTGACAGGTTTTCTGTATCTTTCATTTTGTTTTGTCTGTGGCAAACTGTAATCACAAATATTTACATTTTTACGACATTTGGCAGACGCCCTTATCCAGACGACTAACAATTATCTCATTAATACAACTAAACAGTTAAGGGTGACCGGCCTTGCTCAGGGGACCAGCAGCTTAGTGGTGGTGGTGGATTTAAACTCTCAACCATCTGATCAAAAGTCCAACATCTTAACACTGAGTTTCAAGGTTTCAAGCCCAGAACCTCAGCACCCACGACTCTAACCGACCAATTCACCGAGGCAAATACAAACCAAGCACAGCATTCTAGTCCTGCAGTCTTAGCGCACTTCCATGTTCTCTTTTCTGCATTTGGAGCCATATATGTGTGTGTGTGCATGTTAAGGCTGATTGAATGTCTTCACCACTGTCTTTGTTTTTTTTTGCAAAGGTCAGGGAACCAACCCAGGCTATTAGGGTTGCACAAGCCAGTGCACTCTTAGTGCTGGTCCCAAGCCCGGATAAATGGGGAGGGTTGCGTTAGGAAGGGCATCCAGCGTAAAAACGTGCCAAATCGAACATGCGGATCATGAATACGGATGATCCGCTGTGGCGACCCCTAATGGGAGAAGCCGAAAGAAAGAATAAGTTCAGTTCACTGCATTAACCGAGCCATTCATTTTTTTGTTGCGTGTTTCTTGATCTTTCCTGAGTTCCTTCTTTTTGTTTTCATGTTCTTGTTCGGTCCAGTTTATGTTGTTTTCCGATCACCTGACCCATGCTTGTTTTACACTTCGGATTCGTTTGCCTGCTTATTTAAATAAAACTCTTAATTGTGCTCACCTGTGCTTGCATCCCCTCTATAGTATTACATGACAAAGGTGTATAAGAAGCTTTGACTAGCAGCATGTTTACACACACACACACACACACACACACACACACACACACACACACACACACAGTGCTCATCCAAGTCCCAAAATGGTTCTTAAAAAATGTACTGTAAGACTCAAACGCACTTGTCATAAAACAAAGGGAGCAAAAGTATAGAAAGTGCAGACAAAATCACTGCTGATTCAAAATGTAAGAAGCAGAAGGAGAGAAAAAAAAGTTGTGAGCAACAACTGAAAGGGTGATAATATATTCAGTGTTTTAAACACCAGGATAATGAAAGTGCATGTTAGAAACTTGGTTCATGATTATTTTGACCTTATGTCTAATTCTGCTATTGCTAGTTTAGACTCAAGTCCTGTGTACTGAAACCTTTGTATGTTACCCTGCCACCCTGACACAACCAGTCGTTCTTTAGCCTAACCGAAGATGAATTGTGATCTGAAGCATGCAAAGAAAATTGGGTTCTCTTCTCAGTTGAATCAGTAGCCATGTTCACCTGATCGAAATGTTTCTCAGTATTTATGCTGGGTTACTGTAGTTATTGTAGTCGTAATTGTACTCATCGGATTCTTATTCCCATATCCTCATATTCTCTTAAACTTAGATTATATTTTTAACCCTTGATATTCAACAGAATGTAAAAAATGTCATGAATCGTATTGCATATGTGGGATGTTGGGAATTTTTACACTGCAGGTAGTCCTACTATAGTTCGACTTATGTTTTTTAAATCTCTTTATAAAGAAAGTGATACGAAAAAAAAAAAAAAAAAAATATATATATATATATATATATATATATATATATATATATATATATATATTTGGCAGGCAACCGTAGCAGCGTATATGCAGTACGATACGCTGGAACACTGCCAGATTGTACACATCTCCCACCTTGTGAGATGCCTTACTCTTGCTAGTGATCTCAGCGGTTTTAAAGCTAATTTTAGCTCTTGTCTTCCTCTTTTTTTATGGCTCCACTCGCAAAATGGCGCTCGTCCTCGCACCTGCCGCTACATACATACATATATATATATATATATATATATATATATACTGTATACATTTCGGTACTACAAATTGCTGTTTTGATCAATTATGAATTGTAATTTGGTAAATAATGAATATTATAGACTACTACCCCATACTGATCATCATTTTTTAGACTCCTGCATAGGATAGTCCATGTCTTGACTTACCATATTTTCAAGTTACGATGGGGTCATTGCAACGCATCTCCATTATAACTTGGGGACCAACTGTATTCAGTTCCCGGTATTGACAATATTTTGTTAATCCGGCGCAACTATTTATTTAATGTGGTGTTCTGGACACAAAAATGTGCCCATGGATTGAAGGATAATTTGTGAGATGAATGTGTGGAGATTTGTGCTCATTCAGCTACAAGGAAAGCTCCCGAATTCTCCTCAAAATATTTGTTCATCTCTCATTTCTCAAATTGTGTGAAAAAATCTATATTATTTTGACTATTGTTCCTATCTATACTTCTTTAAGCGATCAGATAGGGACAGTTACATTGATCCGGCCAATTGTTCTCCAGGAGCAACTAATGACTGTTGACCAACTGGAAATCATACACACAGAGGACAGATCATTCGGAAAATGGACTCTGATTGGCCTAACTCAATCTGGAAAGGTATTTTTTTCTTCAAGGGCAAACGCAAGTGAAATGGACTGAAATTTGTGTCAAATTATGTGGAGTTATAAAGCAAATTATAGTGTTTTATAAAAGGACAAAAACAAAAGTTACACACATTCTGCCTACACATTCATTCTGACTTCATATTGTGTATCAATGCTTTTTTTTTTTTACTTCATTTCATTTCATTTTGTTTTATTTTAAATATTAAAGTGCCTAGAAGCATCTATCATCAAAACAAACACTTTGTGTGGAGCACACTGCAATAAAATATTTTTTTTTTATTCTGATTCTAAAATGTGTTTAATACTTCATCTCATTTCTCTGTCTTTGTTTATCTCTCTCTCTCTCTCTCTCTCTCTCTCTCTCTCTCTCTCTCTCTCTCTTTCTTTCTCTCTCTCTCTCTCTCTCTCTCTCTCTCTCTCCATCACACACACACTCGGCCGATCTCTTTCTTTCACGAGCATTTGTAAATGAATTACGATTTCCACGAGTCTACAATTTGCATAAAACTATTCAGATTTATTAACCTTTCACATTGTTTTAAGATTTTTTTTAAAGTTGTTTGCACTTTGTCTCATCATTCATGAAATCTACTGCTTTGTTAAAAAAAATGTATTTGTGTTTATTCCACCTTTTTTTGTCATCATTTCTTATTTTTACTCAATTAGCTGATTATAATAATTATAACTAATTACAGAAGAACACATCATAATGCATTTGTTGGTGTGGGTGATGCTATTTAACATCTACCAAATAATTGCAGCAACAGCATATAAAACAGAAAATAAGTCAGGCATCAGCCTCTTTTTTTAATGGTCGCGAGGACAACAAACAGCCTGTCATGATGCAGAGAAACTGAGAAAAAATATACTTAATTACTGATTAAAAGAGTCATAACACATTTTGATTTTTATTTTATGACACAAATCTTTAGAATTGAATATTTTTTGTTGTTGTTGCTTAACATGACAAGTTGCAATTTTTGTCATAATTACCATTTTAAGAGTTTCAAGAGATAAGTTAAGAAAAAAAAGTACAAGGAAAAGGAAAGAATATGACCCTTTACTGTAGGCTGTACGCAATAACATGAACTAATCTTAAACAATAGCTAGAAATGGGTAAAAATGTATGATGTCATTCTATTAAAATGAAAGAGTTGTAATCATTGGCTATTAGCTATGGAGGAAGATGAATAGAACACTTAAGGACATGCTGCTATTTTGCATTATGATTAACATCTCATTGATTATTCATATCCTATAACTGCAGGCCCTATAATGATTCCTGCCTCACATTATTGTAGTCAAGTAGTTAATCATACTAATGTTTAAAGTATTTATGACGTTATTAGTAGTATCATGAAACGATTGAGCTTTTGATTCTTTATCACTTTTCTTTGAAATCTTTAACACTGGTACTGAAACGTGAGCACGCTTATCTGACACTTAAACTGGCGTTTAATTTACAAGACAGACACTACATCACCTGTTCTCACACATACACACGAGACGCAGGAAACATGGTGCATGGGATGGAAAAATAAACAAGCAACCAAGAAAGATTCCTCCTGAATAAGGGAGATGGCTGTAGCCCATGGCAATTCAAGAAGAAAAGGAAAAAAAAATATCTAAACCATGATACATAATGCGTTTCATAAGAGCAGATTATCCGAGTGACTCCGAGTGACCTAAGAAAATGGATATAATGGAAAACCCTGTGGGGTCTTCGAATCTTGCAATCCCAGTCAGCTCGCTAAAACATGGATAGAGAATGGTGATAAATCCGTGCTGACCTTTCGTATAGAGATAGCGCCAGGGTGGGATAAATCAGCCTTGCTTTAGCATCTACATACACACACACACACACACATGCATGCACACACAACACCCATTTCCCACATTTTCTTCAATTATGCTGTCAGAACTAATAACATGTTTCACAGCAGCACTAAAATCCAGTTTTAAATGGCTACCGTTGGTTATAAATGTCAAATCTGTCTCTTTTAGTCCGAGATTTGTAGAAGGTAGAGTGGAAGGGGATTCCTAAAAAAAAAAAAAAAAATATATATGTCAGATCGGTGTGTTGCTTCTTTCTTATTTGTCTCAAACCTCGGGGAATCTCAGCGCGGGTCTGGCAACCTGCAGCGAGCCTGTCCTTTAGGCTTTACTTCATCATTTAAGATATTTTCATCCTCGGCATCAAAGTCACGCCATTTTCAAAGTCAGTCATGGGTCTTGATCAGGCCCCACCCCATCTCGCTCTCTCTTTTTTTCTCTTCTCTTTTTTGCTTGTTTCTCCTAATCTGTACCATTTTCTATTCCTTTCTGTCAATCTCACACTCTTAGGCTCCTTCTCTCTATCAAGCTTTTTTTTTTTTTTTCCGTCTATCAGCTTTCACGTTCAAAACTCTGGGGCATTTGCTGTGACTATCTCACTCTCGTGCGATACCACGTTTGTGATTTCGTCATGACCAGCAAGTTAAAACAAAGAGCAAGTGTGAATGTTCTGCATGAAACTGGGCAAATCTGCCACAGAGAGGTTGCAACGAGTCGTCCGGGGTGTTTTGAGAAGCACGCGCACTTCAAGAGTGGAAGAACGTTGCTGGAAGACGACGGGAGATCAGGAAGACTTCAACGAGCTCAACCCCCCGAAAATGTCGAGACCATTTGCCAACTTGTGCATGATGATCGTCGGAGAACAATCCACATGACCTCACTTCCGCAACTATCCTAATCGCCAGAATTGGCTCCTGTAGACTTCGCCCTCTTCCAGAAGATGAAAATCCAGCACAAACGTCGCTCTTTTGACACCATTGCAGAGATTCAGAGCGACTCGCAGAAGACATGACATGTTTAAAAAAAAAAAGATTTCCAGGTCATATTCCAGAAGTGGCAGGAACGCTGGGAGCGCTGTACTGTGCAAAGGGACTATTTTGAAGGTGATCGTGTGTAAACGTAGATATATGAAGTACTTTCTGGTAAACAGAGCTCGTCTCGAAACCTTTTAATACCACCTCATAGGCTCCCTTCATATAAAACTTCACAAAATCAAAAATTACACATAGCAGTTCTAGATTTGTTAGTAGTTTGTTTCTTACACTGAAATACTCAGAACCTGTGGGAAAATAATACAAGAAGGTTAAAAGTGGACTGGTAGGACTGACCTGTGTGAGTTCTCTGGCACAGACACCATAAACCCATTTTTCTTTAATTTGTTTAATACAGTGGAACCCGGTTATGTCGATGTCCTAGGGGATCGCCAAAAAGCATCGAGGTAACCGATGATAGAGATAAACGAAAATCAAAATGGCGGCAATATATTAACGTGCTTGAAATTTCTTTATGTACATGATGTGCGTTAATAAATGAGAATGTGCATGCACGTGTTTTTGAAGGGTTTTTTACACATCAGCGTTGCCGCGATTTGTTTAATCAAGGCATGCTATAAAAATACATACAGTACATGTTTATCTGTCAGGAATCCACCTGCTACGCCTCCTTTGGCCCCCTTTAGCGTGTCAGGTGCTTTCTCAGCCGCTTTCTCTGAAGCTCTCGGCTTCAATCGCGCACATATGATGCTCGTTTAGCATCATCACCAGCTCCTATTTAAACTTCCGCGAGTTCTTCTGCAGCTGCACTGAGATAACCGACGTTAAATGGCAAATTTTTCCCCCCTTGTGCTCGAGATATTAGGGTTCTGCGACATAACCGATAAAAAATGCTTAGAAAAAGCGAGAATTTGGCGGTTCCACTTCAAAAACTTCGACTTAATAGGGTTTTCGAGGTATCCGAGGTCGAGATAACAGGGTTCCACTGTATTTGGTAAAATGTTCATTTTCATGATATGGAGATTTTGTCTTGAATGTAAAATGTTTTCACAAAACATGTGAATTTGAAGTTATAATGCTTAGATTTGTAAAGTGTTTTTGTAAATTTGTGCCTATTTTTATAAAAAAAAAAAAAATAGACTATTGTAATGCTAATTCTAATCTCTTTATACGTCTTTAATGTCTCAAATTTAGAGACTAACCACTCAAACATAACATTGGTTCAAGTATCTCTTTTTTTTTTTGCTGAGCCAATGAAACTGTCACACCTGGTTACTAGTTATCATCATAGAAATATTTGTATTGCGTAAGTTAGACTTATAGAGTTGCAGTGATACAAACTTGATCCCCTTCTGACCAATCAGAATCAAGAATTCAACAGAACTTGTTTTGTTTTTTTTGTTTTTTTTACTTTAACGAAATAACTACTGACAACACAAAGATGGCAACACATTAATGCTTTTCTAACACACAGTCTGTTTGTCTGTTTTGTCTCATTTGATTCCCATCCCAGTTTCCAATCCAGGATTTCAGCTCTAGCTTCCAGTTTTGTTAACCCTTTTAAAAGCAATTACCATTAAATGCTAGAAAATAGCTACAAATATTTGTTTGCCATAGTGATAGTGACAGTTCTTGTGACAGGAACTCTATCAAAAATGTATGTGAATTGAAAATAGAGATTTCTTTTCCATATATAGTTTTATATTGAAAATTGTTTCCAAGGCTAAGCAAGAATGCATATATGCACTCTAATCTTATAGTCATGCTTGGACTTCTCTTGCTTCTGTTCAAGATTGCAATCCATCTCCTAGTATCACAATGTTGAGAAAAAGTTCAAATGCAAAGACACAATATATAGATATGTCTTGCTATATTTCTATTCAAGTTGCACTGAATTGCAGCATATACACTAGTTCAAGTTCCGAAGCTGTGGCAGGTGAGTACATATTCCTGCATTATACCAAGAAACACGTTGGCCATTTCCTGAAATAACCCAGGTGTTACTATACTCAGTGCTTTCAAAAACCCAGGTAAGTACATTTCACTTTTATTTTGTGACTATGCATGGTCAGTAAGAATCAGTATGTCTTTATGGGCAGCTTTTTATTTTACTTTTCTAATGGCAGCTTATGTTTTGCTGAAAGCTAATTAATGTGACAGTAGTACACCTGCTCGGTAATGTGTTTTATTGATTTATCCTGATGAAGGCAGCAAGCTGTAACATGTTGGTGTTTTAGTCTAATTAAAACTGTCGTTCTTGCTGTCAAGAGAACTCTGCCACTAATTAGGTTCCTTCGCAATGCGTTTGAGTCCCAGGTAGCCGTGAAACATCTCTGTGGAAAAACATATGTTATGGAAATGGAATGGAAATGGAAACAATGTGCACAATGGATATACAGTCTTTGCTTTTGATAGTCATGCCTGTACGTCGATAGTTACGCAGAAGGAATCCTGTGTATTCAGAGTCGACTTATGTCACTGCTTAATGTGACAGTCAGGTGTTGAAATTTCAAAGCGTCTTTGAATAGAAGCATTTACACATTCTAATGGTATGGAAAATATACACATAAAATGTGATTATATAAACATGAGAAGATGGTAATCCTTCAAATATGCTTTTTTAAATAGTCTACATAGAACATGAATCTTTGTAATTGTCATTAGTCACTGCAAATTTATTTATTGATGCGAATCTAACATTCATCCTTTAGTAGTTAGTAAAATAGCTCTTAATCTACCCCTAGATCATTAATTTTCCATTAATATTCCATGATGATCTAGAAGTCGTGAAACGATCATCTTTCTCTTTTATCTGAAAACAACAGGTAATTTGTGGTGGATTATATATACACATACATACACATATACTAAAGATTCCATAGTGCTAGCGTTATGGATTATTTTGCGTTTTTTTTTGTCCATCTTTAATAATCCTGACAATTTTGCATATCGAGGAAATAAACATATGAAGGATGGAAGAAAATAAGACATTTGGTAAATTATGCTAAAATAGGTACAAAAGTTAAGTCAATCGTATCTCTTTAGAAAATGTAATATTAAATGTAAAAAACACACACACACATTTGTATTACCCGAATGGAATCTAACAAATGTAAACTATTCAATACAAATATTCCACTTATTTAATTGTATTTAATCAATGTGAATTTTGTGCCAATTTAATTGATTATTCAATTTAATCAATATCATGTATTGCATTATATTGATTTCTATTTTACTTTTATAAAATATTATAAAAATAATTTATAATATTTAATCAAGTAAGCATTTTATATATATTTTTAATTGTAAACTGTTTAAATAATGATGGTCACAAATATTAATAATAATAAAAGAATGCGTTAATATAAACTTACAAGCAATTTTGTTTTGCATTTCATCCCCCAAAATTTAACAAAATTGAACTAAACGGTGACTTAAAAACCGAGGTACGTACCAAACCATACATTTTGTGTACTGCTGCACCCCTAATATATTTATTTATTTTATTATTTATTTATTTATTTATTTTTCTTTTACAGTGCTGGCTCTTGTTTTATGCTTGTTTTATTCGTTTTAACATTTAATTCCAAATTAAATGTCTCCATTTGCTGTTATTATAGCCTCCACTGTTCTGGGAAGATGTTCCACTAGAATTTGTGCTACTAGTGTGCTTGTGGAGATTTGTGCTCGTTAATCCAGGAGTTCATTAGTAAAGTCACGTACTTCTGTAGGGTGTGGAGGCCTGGGGTGCAGTCAGCGTTCCAATTGAGGTCAGAGCTCTAAAGCAGGTAAGATCTTACTCCAACCCATGTAAACACAGGGGCATTGACATTCTGGAACAGGTTTGGGTCTACTAGTCCAAGTGAAGGGAAAAATATAATGCTACATCATCTAAAGACACGATAATTGTGTGCTTTCATTTGTGTAATAAAGGAAGGAAAATGCAGTTGTCCCAAAACTATATAGTGTATGTGTGTATTGAATCCACTACATACATCAGCATATACTTCACATTTATTATATATTCTCTGTGATTATACATCGCATAATTAAGAAACATCCAGTGTGTATTATCACCTAAGTATTACAATATTTTTCCCTGCATGCAATGAATAACACTTCAATACCCTCTTTGAATTTCTACTCTAAATTCCTTCCATATCAACAGCCCAGAATGGTTTGAAGGAAAATACTTTAAAGGTCACCCTGCCTGCTCTATGGTTCCAGCTTTAAACCTGCGACTCGTATTGACCGATCTGTAACTCTAAGGGTATATAAGAGAGATAAAATATTCATCAAAAGCTCATTTTTTTGCTCTTTCAGCCTCATACGAACAAACAGCCTTCGGCTCCTCTATCTCGCTGCCAAGCCTGTTTGAATCAACATTCCTAATGATCTTTTTTTTTTCCTGACTATAAAGTGTATAAATTACTTATGTTGCATAAGGATCTCCTGAAATTAGGTTCCTTGTCAGCCTGAAAAGAAGGAATATGATTCAAACATCATCTTTATTGAATCATCCTTTTCAAATGTCAATGCCTTCAGAAGGAATTTTCGTTGTAGACTTTATTAATATCTGCCAATTCAATTCAAAACTGCTTCCTATTGATGCGCAAGGTCTTAAATTGCTGCTGTGGAAGGATATTTTTCTCTTTTCCAGCCATTTAAAAAATACTTATTGACTTTTACTCGAGTCGAGACCCGAGTTATTTTCATGTTTCTGCAGAATATAAATGTTTAATGATGAAGTTAGGGGCCAGAAAAGAATGGAGGGTATGATAGAGGTTGTAAGGGTTTATTGACAAACTGGATAGCCGATGGAAAAAGTGGTTTGTTCAAGCTGCTGCCAGTGTTCAGTGTTCATAAGGCGATACATAAGTTTTACAAACAAAACACCTACATAATATTTCATAAGCCTGCATGGTAGAGTTGGGAAGTAATAAGGTACAAATACTTTGTTACTGTACTTAAGTAGATTTTTCTGGTATCGGTATTTTACTTCATTATTTATTTTTCTACAACTTTTTACTTTCACTCATCAAATTTTTTCCACAAATATTTTTCTACTTCTTACATTTTCAAAACAGGCTCATTGCTTTAGTAATCTGTTTTTTGAAATACCGTGTTCAGCCAATCAACCCATTTCCTCTCAGTGTGCAGCTTTTTCAATCTACCACTGGTGTATCATTTCCTGACTTTTACACACCACAGAAGTAGGCCAGTTTACAAAGCCAATAATGAGCAAGGCAGAAGGCAACAAGAAGTCTGGGGTTATTGTGGATGAGACAGAGGGAGTCAGTGTTGTAAACGTGACTGAGAACAAAGACATTCCTGATCACCTGATCATCATCATCTTTACTCTGCTTGTGTTCTATATGGTGGATGTTTAGCCTGGATACATTCATTAGGTAACAAATTTTGAAATTCGTTATGTATGTAAAATAGTACTGTCGAAATGAACATGTTAATAACGCGTTGACGCAATAAAATGTTAATGCCACTAATTTTATTAATGCGCGATTAACACAGTGTGCATTTCTGTTTGTCCATTTTTATTAAAAATATAAATTAATAAATATAAAAGAGACAAAATTAAAACATTCAACACAACACACAATTATTCACAACGTACTTTCTTTACTCATATATATATATATATATAAACTACCGCAAAATTATTTTTAATCACTAAACATGTGTTTGATGCGCCAAGTCTCAAATCAAGCACCAAAATCCGCCATGTTCTGGCAATTACCCCTTTTGGGTCGGCAAACACGGTGGCGCGTTTTGTGTCATTTTTTTTTCTCATAACGCCTAAACGTACTTAAATTACTCAGTCTATTTGATCGTACAAATTTTATTTGTATACACTCAATAACAACAAAAGGCTGTGCTTTTGTAAAATAAAGAATAAAGACAGGGGCGCTCTCTGCTGTCTCAGTCTCTCTATAGAAAGCTGTCTACTTTCTACTTTTAAATAAACCAATTCACATTGAAAACAAATATTCTTTAATTATGTAATTGTATAAAAGTTAGAAGAGGTGCAGTTTCTCTGGTATCACCTCATCAACCGTCCGTGTGGAAACATTAAAAAATTTCTGCTTGGTGTCCTGATGATTTATGTAATTTAAAACACCATAATTACTTTAAAACGGTTACAAAAAGTTTGGAGTTTGGTTTCACAAATAATAAGCATACATTTCCAGAAAGCATACAAATTTGTCCATGCATATTAAAATTAAAAACTTGAAAAATATTAATTATAAGGTAAATTTAAAACAGATAAGAATGTGCGATTAAGTTGCGATTAATCCCGGGTAAACTCATGACAATCATGCGAACAATAAATATTTAAATAGATTGACTGCCCTAATTAATATACTAATATGATGTGAGGTTCAGTTACCAGCGTGACACTAAAACAGGTAGTAGTAACGGCTACTTTTTACTTAAGTACATATCAGAGCCCAAACTTCTTTAATTTTACTTGAGTAAAAAAGGATAGTCAGAACTTCAACTTTTACCGGAGTATTTTAAAACGAGTATCTGTATTTCTACTTGAGTGAAGGATGTGTGTACTTTTGCCACCTCTGCTGCTTACATATTCAATAAAGACTTCTGATAGCTGACGACTGCTATAGCAACTGCTTTAGTAACAGCACAGTGAACTACGTAATATGTATCAGCATTATTGTGGTGTCATAGCATTGTAATATTTTTAGTAAAAAAAACTTTGAAATAGATGTAGGAAAGTCATCACCATTTAGACAAATTATATTTGATCAAAGGTTTATAATGAAAGATTACCCATATATGGACCCAAGTACAGTATCTTTGTTATTCGGCTTTTCTAAGATCAAAACATGACCTTTTTGGTTCATAGCATACAGGCAATTTTTTTTTTTGCATGACATGCACATGCTTACTGTGACAATAATAACCTTTAACTCAACATGGCTTTAGTGACAGTTAACCCTCAACCTGCAGAGCTTGGCAGGTCATGAATATTTCAACTTTCAACGAGATTCTGTTTTTATGATACTTCAGTGCTTAATATACTGTATACTCTACATCTGACATGGGGAAATATGGAATGTCTCACTCACTGGGGGTTCCTGCAGACTAAAATATCACTTTAAAATGTGTCAAAACTGAAGATCATAGGCAGGGGAAGTAAAGTCCTTCTGCTACTGTTTTCACTGACACTATTCATAGGATTACATGAAAGTTATGTAAACCATTTCTGACAAATGACATGAAAGTACATACTGTAAATAGTGATATGTAATAATTTAATGATAAACACTTAATATTATGATATATAATAATATTCTAACAATATGTATAATGTTTAATGAATGTCTTATAATGTTATAAATGTGTTTAGAAATATTAGGTTTAGGTTTTAGTTAATAAAGTAGTCCCACGAAAAACTACATTTAAACGGACGCCACCCCAAAAATGAATTTTTTTTAATGGTTTAAGTCGTAAATCATCCTCCCACACACTTTAAACACACACAAAAAAACATCTGCAGGAATTTTGTGTAAATTCGTAGAAATACAGTACACTGTATCACATTTATACATGAGTACATGTACTGTACAGTATACAGTTCTGCAGTAGCGTAGCCTATGCGTAGTTTCTCTGCTTGTTTATTAGTTGAAGTGTCTTATGAGGTCAAAAAAGAGGCGACGTTGAAGATACACATCACTGCATTCTTTATTCTGCAATAAACTGGGGGCGTGAGATTCTAGCCGCGGTAAAGCGGGGATTACTAATGTACTAATTGCTCTTCTAAGCATGCATAAAATAGAAAATGACGGCAAAAACATGGATCCAGATTTCCTGGATGGGT
Source organism: Silurus lanzhouensis (assembly GCA_039877035.1). Classification (NCBI taxonomy): domain Eukaryota; kingdom Metazoa; phylum Chordata; class Actinopteri; order Siluriformes; family Siluridae; genus Silurus; species Silurus lanzhouensis. The sequence continues at coordinate 1,612,138 of JBCEWE010000287.1, forward strand.
TTCGTCATTAAAAATCGATGGTTCTTTACTCAGTTGTTATGTCTATAATAATTAGCACAGGACTGGTCAATTCTGATTGGTCAGAAAGTGATGAGTAATTGCTAACATGAAGTAATTGGACTAACCTAAAAAGTACAATGTGGTATAAGAAAAATAAAACACAGTAAATTCACTTCAGGCAGCATCATACAACCCCGCTGTTGATTATTTTCCTTTTAATAGCACACGTCATGTTTGGGAATGGCATGTGGTATATGTAAGTAAGATTTAGCTTTAATGACATTAACCCGTGTTTTTTATTTCAGGCAGATTGAGTCTATTCATCCTGGTCATGCAAGTAACTGGCAGCAAATCTATACTCATAATTCCAGTCACACTGATAAAAGAAATATCTGAAGAGAACAATGTATTCCACAGGGCAAAAAGAAATGGATGACAAACCACTTTAAGAGCGCTGATGTTTAGGCAGACAGATAGATAAGACTATTTGAGTCATACAAAAAAGAACGTAAGGTAGACAAAGAAGAATAAAGAGAATAGTTCATTGAGAGAATGGAGAATTAGAGAATAGAGAATTGTTTGAAGGTATTGAAACTAAGGATTGCCCCAAAGCATTTAGAGCATCTGGAAAGTTCCATATTATCAAGCATGTGGTGATATTAGATATTTGACTAAATCTATAGTTTATTATTAACATCGCAAAAAAGTTCATAGTAACAAGTGACATAATGGCAGGCCTCCGTTTTCTATGTAGAACACAGCCAAAGTTTCAGCGACGATGAAATTTCGACACTTGGGCTGTGATTTTTCACAAATCTACACAAATTAGGCACGACGTGACAAATTCTAATGACTGGTTCAATTGATTTGTCAGCATAATAGCTTGCCTTGTTTAGGCAGATATTTAATCAGTTTTACCTGTGATGCGTTTAGCACGCAAAATGGAGTAGGTGTTTATACGCTATCCAGTCATATAGAACCTTTGCATAATTAAGACACTGTGAAGGAAAATCAAGCTGTGGATAAAGCAGCAGAAGTTTCTTGTGCAATGGGATTTTCACAATAATAGATACTTTGAACATTCGATTATTGCAATTTCATTCGACTTAATTTTATTCAAAATGTGCAATTCATTTTAATTATATTTGATTGTATTTGAAATTTTTTGTTTGAATCTAAAAATGGCATTATCAACTGCATATTCATGTGTGTGTGTAATATACAGTACAGTAGCTGGTCTCATCTGAACAAACAAGGCAAAAATAAAGTAAAAACAGCCCACAGCATTTCGTGATATAGTCATATGATCGTGTGTTCATGGACACGAATTTCCCTCTTTTTCGTGTCACTGAGGACGACTTTCTATGTAATGTATTTCAAAAGGAAGTATTTTTGCTGACAAAGTTTTCTTTCTGCCACTGTACGTTTAAGCAGGAGATTTTATCCTTGATTTTATTGCTTTATATTCTGTAAACTACTCGCTATAATAAACAATTGTCAGTGGCTTCTTTCAGTTAATATATATTAAATATATACTCCCAGTCAATTAAGGAGACCGTGTTAATTAGAGATCCTTAAACTAACCGTAACTAAATGTTTTCTGTCCTATTCTCTGATCAAAATGGCGAAAAAAGATTACCTTTGGTATTTCTGTCAGCATTATCCATGATCCTCAGTCGTGCTGACACGAAAAAGGGAGGGAAATCCATGTCTATGGACATGAGTCAACAGATTCAAGTCCGTGACTATATCACGAAATGCTGTGAGACTGTGTTTTAGTCGAGTCATTTGCTACTAGCAATGAAAAATGGGGTCCTTCAGGCTGCTAGATCTGTTAGAATTAGGTTTCTTTTCTTCACATTTTGAGATGCGGAAACATGATGTGGCTTTGAAGCCATGTTTTTGTGAAACTTGTTGAATCAATACACTCCGATATGAATTTGAGGCCTCATAGCAACAGCTGTAGCATTTTGTTGTTTTCTTTCGGAGCTTGTATCTGTGTGCACAATGACTCTGTTTGTGCCAGACAAGACCAAGACAGGTGGTAAATGAGCAGCTGGCAGATGGCAGTAGGCCTATTAGATGGCATAATATTAAAAATGCATATCTTATTAGACCCACGACAGTGTGTACGAATGAAGATATGGCTTTTGAACATGGATTCCACAGTCCTGGCAATGTAATAACAGACAAACACCACTGCTATAGATAGAATATATTGGAGGCATCAGGGGTTTCAACAGGGATTAAATCATTACACATGCAAATGCTTTTTATTTATCTATAACAAGTTAACATCAGGCTCAGTGTGCCACTGGGATACCTAAATCAAAGAGACCAGACAACAGATTTGCACAGAGAAGAAAAAAATGACATATACACACAATTATAATTTGTTTGTACACACACATATACACACACAAACACACACACACACACACACACACACACACACACACACACACACACACACACACACACACACCATTACCAAAACCCTCAAAAGTAAAGCTTGCAGGTTCAATGCTGCTTAAAATGTCACATACAGTATATCTTATCTATTGCATGCAACTAAAATAATAATAATAATAATAATAATAATAATAATAATAATAAATTAAAGATGAATTATTATTATTAGCATTATTGATATTAGCATTGCACACACACACACACACACACACACACACACACATATAAAGTATGCACATGCTTGTAAAGTGGTGTGAAAAAGTGTTTGCCCCCTTCCTGATATTTTATTCTTTTGCATGTTTGTCACACTTTAATGTTTCAGATCGTCAAACTAATTTAAAGATTAGTAAAAGATAACACATGTGAACACGACATGCAGTTTTTAAATGAAGGTTTTTATTATTGAGGGAAAACAAAATCCAAAACTACATGGCCCTGTGTGAAAAGATTTTTGCCCCCCTGTTAAAAATGTGGTTTATCACACCTGAGTTCAATTTCTCCAGCTACACCCAGGTCTGATTACTGCCACACCTGTTCGCTATCAAAAAAACTCAAAGTGAAGTAGGAAAGGGTGGGAAGATAATGTGTTTCTGTTTTTCTTTATCTGATTTGTTTGATTTCTTGATTTAAGTGGATTTTAAGCAAAAAATCCATAGCCCAGTTCTCTAAATATCATCAGCTTAGAATTAATTTGCTGTGTCAATCTGTGTAAATAAATAGCTGGAGTCTTGGATAATAAGCCTAATATTTAGATATCTGGATTAACTTTGTTAAAATAAATCTGTACTGTAAGGGTGTGTGAAATTATTTATTTTTCTTTTTTTTCCAGTTAAATGGGTCCTTGGCTTTAAAAGTTGTAAAAAAGTGTTGACCAGTGTTGAGTATACAGTACATTCGATTTTCCTTTCTCTCTCTGTCGCTTTCTCATCTTTCCTTTGCACCCTGTCTGTCTTTTCCCCTTCTCGTGAGTCAAATCCATTACTCTGATGAGAGGCGAACACAAAAGACATGCGGCAACAAAAGAAAGGAGAGAGGAAGAGAGTGAGAGAAAAAATACTCCTCTTATGTTCATGCCTTTTCCACTATGATTGATAGCTTCTATTGTTGGTTGGCTTTTATTCACGCCGTGCGTAATTGCTTTTTGATATTACTACAAATGAGAAATTACTCTGTCCCATTACCGCAGGACAATAAACAACGGGTGGCCGTCTCTCTCTCTCTCTCTCTCTCTCTCTCTCTCTCTCTCTCTCTCTCTCTCTCTCTCTCTCTCTGTCCTGTGCGAAAGGAGAGAGGTGAACTCTCGCATCTGAATATCCTGTCTTGCAAACCCTCACTTGTGCTCACACCGTTGAGATACAATGTGTCTGTATGGCTGATAATGAGTGTTAGACGAGGAGACACCTTGTCAGCATTTTAGTGCCTGTTAATTACACACCGTGATGGACTATTCTGGAAATCCGGCATGGCATTTGCATCATTAGTCAAATGACAGCAGAGAGCCATTCAGACTCAAGCAGCGCTAACAAGCTGCGTTACTGTGGAGTTTGGGTTTCTTGAACATATTTGTTTGTTGCAAATGAATTGAATATGTTTTTGTGCCTGCTCATTAAGGGCAGAATGCTGTAACCAGCATATCTGTAGAGGTATTTGTTCAGTGGCTAAAAGTTTCTGTAATTGCATTTGGTTCTAATATGGAAATAGCAGGAGTTTTAGTTTTTTATGATTTATTGATTTGTTCCGCTAAAACACAGCGGGGGGAAAAACTCTGAGGTAGAAATGTAAATTCTGTCCCTACATCGTTTGAGTCAACAATCAATGGTCTCATCTAAAAATATGGACGATTTTGTTTCTCACTATTATAACTAGTAGGCTAACATATATAACATAATGTCTGGGCAGTCAGGAACTGCTTGATGACAGTGGAAATTTCAAAACATCTACAGTATAAATATGTAAAATGGGGGAGAGGGTGGGGTTTTCAGAATAGTTCTAAAGTTCTATTAGAAACTTTTGCAAAACTTAAATCTTTTTGTATAACCCACAGCAATGAACACACTATATAGCTATATCCTATACTTATATGTAATAGCATATATCTGATGCTCGTTAAATGTGTGTGTGTGCGTATATGCACATGTATATGCGACTTGCTGAACCTGAGATCTGATTTGGCTGCCCTGCCCATGTCAGATCCTCCTCCGTAAAGGTCTAGTTGTGTCCCGGTTGCCCTTGGAGAGCAGTGAGCATCCGCGTTTTATGTTCTCCGTGTCGTTCCGCCTCCCACACAGATGGGAACTCAAATCTGAAGTCGTGTCAGTTGGGCAAGAACTTCACACTGGCACACCCACATCACACTGCTATATTTATCCAGTGTCCCCTCCTCCTCCTCCTCCTCCTCCTCTTTCTCTTCCTCCTAACATGGCCAGCTGTCACAGCAAGAACAAACAACTTCAAGGAAATTTTATACACTCAGGGTTTTAGTCATTTTATCGCTCTAACTGCTAGCGACTTATGATTCTACCCAGTCCATAGAGTTTGAAGCAATAATGAGAAAGAAATGAATAAATGGTTGATTTTTTTTTTATCATATTAATCATATGATGGACACAGAGATTATTAGAGTTTATTGTAGCAACTCAGGATTCAAGCCCTGAATGTTTCAATGTGGAAGACTTACAGCATCTCTGTGAATGATGTATTACCTGCAGTTACTTATGCGGTTTAAATTCAGAGTGTCTACCTTATAGAGTCAGCATTCGGAGTTGAATTGAGGAAAAAAAAAAAACTTAAAAATTGGTTTTATGAAGAAAGTTATTCAGTGTCAGGTTATGTGCGTGGCCTCACCATACAGGCTGTTAAATACAACCGTTTAATTTAAAGCCTTAAAAAGAGGAAACTGGGATAAATAAATGCAGACCGAGTAAGGAAGTAGATTCCTCTTTGTCAAAAGTTATACAAAAAAAGAAATACATTATAACAGAAGAAAGAAAATGATACACATGATGTATGGGTATAGTTTGGAGTGGTATCCGGCGATGGTCATGAAGCATGACTCTATATGAATGGTGAAGAGAGCAGCTCAACATTTCTCTCTTCAATCGGATTTACTACATGTTGACGTGTACAGTACAACACACGCCAAATTGTGCAAGTTGACTTACAATATATAAAGAATTGCATCAACACAATGTAGTGTCAATCCAAATCTATTATTTTTGCATTACCTGTGTAATTTACAAAGAATAATGACTCAGGAATGTGTGTACAAATTAATACACATGAAGGGCAAGACAAAATAGTGAGATTTTTCTACAGAAGAAGGTTAAATAGTAAAAATAGATTTCACAAAAATGATTATTTAAAATCACTAGTTAGATTTATTGACTCTATTACAATCTTCCGTTCATTGTTTTTGTATTTGTTTTCTTTCTCTGCCTTTAATTGTTAATATTGAGCAATGCAGTTTTATTAAAAACCTTCATTTAAATCACTGCTTCCCCAGATTTTAAATGTGACTGAATATCTCACACACTTGTTATTTGTAATAATTATGGCCTAAACATGCTCACTATTTTTGCACATAATTAATTGCATTAACACTCAAATTAGCTCCCATTATTTTGCTTAATCACAGTGCTGGTTTGCCAGCATTTAGATGAAATGTGACGTGTATGAGTAGAGGATTTAACAGCAGTTGCTGGAACTGGAAGTGCAAACGGGCGTTAATGAAACCAAAAATGCAGTAAAACAAATTGCATCAGCTTAAGCTCAAAACTAATAAGAAAGTGGAAAGAAATCATTGTCATATTATATATATATATATATATATATATATATATATATATATATATATATATATATATACACACAGTACAGCCCAAAAGTTTGGACACACCTTTTCATTCAAAGAGTTTTCTTTATTTTCATGAGTATGAAAATTGTAGATTCACACTGAAGGCATCAAAACTATGAATTAACACATGTGGAATTATATACATAACAAAAAAGTGTGAAACAACTGAAAATGTCATATTGTAGGTTCTTCAAAGTAGCCACCTTTTGCTTTGATTACTGCTTTGCACACTCTTGGCATTCTCTTGATGCCTACTTTGAAGAACCTACAATATGACATTTTCAGTTCACTTTTTTGTTATGTATATAATTCCATATATAATTCCACATGTGTTAATTTATAGTTTTGATGCCTTCAGTGTGAATCTACAATTTTCATAGTCATGAAAATAAAGAAAACTCTTTGAATGAGCAGGTGTGTCCAAACTTTTGGTCTGTACTATATATATAATATATATAAACTTTTGGTCTGTACTGTATATATAATATATATAAACTTTTGGTCTGTACTGTATATATAATATATATAAACTTTTGGTCTGTACTGTATATATAATTTTCAGTTTTACCATATGAATTACTATTTTTTTTTTTTTTTTCAAGTTGCCTGTTTTGGTTGTATATCTACTTTGTTTACTTTTTGAGTTGTACGTATTTCTGATCTGTGGTAACTTGCTGTTGTGGTTTTAGGTTGTTTAGTTGTTTGCGGTTGCATTTTTGCTATGACCTCTTTTGCAAATGAAAACACATTTGTTACTGAGAATTCATTATTAAGGACCTTCAGCTAATAATTTTTGTCTTCTACACAAACTGTTAGTATCGGCATCCAAGGTTTCTGCTGTACTGATCAGGGCTGGGTTCAGTTAGTGTTCCAGTTGATCCCAAAGATATTTAATAGGGCTGAGGTAAGAGCTCTCTTCCACTCCAAAAAACATAAACCATATCATGTGGATGTGCTTTTTTAATTATCCTATTTCACATTTAGTCCCCACAAAACATCCTATACAATTGTGTGCCTCCATCTTTGTAGTAACGTTTTGGAGAATTCCCACATATGGCAATAAACGTTAGGTGTCCTATTACGTTTGTCCAAATGGAGTATTGTTGTACAAAATAGATGTATGGACGTGTCCTAGTAAATGACAGTAAGAGAACAATATTACAGTTTATCAATACATTCACACTCTTTTAACCACATTTCAATTATGTTCCTACTGCGAAAAAAAAAATCTAATTGGCAGACCATAAATTCAATTTCACATCACCGGCTTCCCTCAGATTATTTAGCTTCACCATGTAGAAGGACGACTCTAATTAGGCTCATGTTGAGTCAAAACAAATCCACCAAGTCTTTCCAGAAGGTTTTGAATCTTCTCCAAAGAACAAACGATTACATTTGCTACCAGTGTACCATCTCTTGTCTTCTGTCCAAAGTGCGGCGGAGTGGCCCAGAGACGAGCGCTAACCACGGAGCTGGCGGATCGTTAGAGACTGTGGGACATCTAGCAGTAGCAGCTGCTAAGTCTACATTCCAAATTTTGATTACAGAAGAGCCCCGATGCTAGGCTTGTGCTGGCTGTAACGCCACACTGAGAACGCTAACTGGCCAAACATTTTCAAACACCCATCCTCTTTCTATTGTTAAAACTGGAAGAAGGAAGCAGGGTTTGTCTAAAAATCATATACACTCATTCTCATCAAAGCGTTAACAATTGTGCTGGTAATTACAAGCAGATGGGACCTCCTAATTTAACTGAGTGAGACGGGCAGATGCTCTATTCCCTTTATTCATTGTGCATTATAAATGCATTTTTATCCTGTTATATATTATAAATAACTATATTAGCTCCTGCCGGTCACCAAATGAGTCATGCCTTCTAACAAGTTAGATTGTGACTCACAGCAGCTAAGGAACATCGTATTATACAGAATATTTTTTCTCCTACTCATCAATATTTTTTTTTTTTCTTTTTTCCCTCGTATTTTTAACCAAAAAAATCAATTGAGTGAGTGCAACAAACATTAATGTGAAATCTGAGAAGAAACCATTCAAGCTGTTACCATTCTCAGACCTCTCGTAACTACCCGATCCCCCCGGTACACGGAAAATAAATGGAGCTCAGGCATATACAGGGCATCAGTCATGACTGCTTAAATGCACACGAGCAGCATGCTATTTCAGGGCTATTTGGACTGAGATTCGATTGTTGTCTCATGGCGCAGAGCGACAAGTTCCCAGGGATTTTTATATTGTCCAGTGATAATGAAAGAGCACTCTAGTCGAAGTCTGACTTGCGGTAAGCAACGGTGATTGGTGGTATGGTACAAAGTATAGATGCAGTATAGATTTAGGATTAGATTGCAATAAAAAAAATGGTACTTAAAAGGTACAAAAGTGTAGCAATGTATAATTTACAAAGATGCAAGGCTGAAAAGGATCTTTACTGTATATTTGATTGGTTGTAACAAACTTTTTACCTCTGACTACATATCTGCTTACTTACAGTCATAACTTAAGATCAAGGCTTACATGGCAACAATTCTGGAGTGCAATATGATACCAAAAATGCATTGATACTCTAAGGTAGTGTGCAAGCGATATGTTTTGGGGTGTAGCTACTTGCTTCAAAAAACACTAAGTACCAGTAACTAGAACACACATGAGTTGTACAGTTTTCAAAAAACATGTACTTATAACCACCAAAAAGCCCTAATCCCCCATTCTGTTTTCTTTGAGGGCAACATCATTTTTCTTTTCTTTAATGAGCGGCCGGGTCAGTCTGTAACGGAAATTGACATGGACTGAAGTGATTATATTATTATATACATTTCAAGAGCTATATACTGACCAGGCATCACTTTTTGGCCACCGATCAGTATGTGCCCCTTTTGCTGTCAAAACAGTTCTGACCCATTCAAGCATCAACAGCATTAACTTATAGTCACACTATAATCACCCAAATGAGAATGGGTTTCCTTTTTGAGTCTGGTTCCTCTCAAGGTTTCTTCCCCATAACAACTAAGGGGTTTTTTCCTTGCCACTGCCCTTCAGGGATAAATACACATCATTCACCTTAATTCTTACATTTTGCCAATCTGCTTTTAGACAATGTCCATTGTAAAAAGTGCTATAGAAATAAATTGACTTGACTTCTTCAGCAATTTGAGCTACAGGAGTTTGTCTGTTGGATCAGACCACACTGGATAGCCCGTCCATGACCCTGTCAACGGTTCACCATTGTTCCTTCCTTGGAGCACTTTTAATAGATACTGACTACTGCAGACCAGAAACATCCCAAAAGAGCTGCAGTTTTGGAGATGCTCTGACCCAGTTGTCTAGACGTCACAATTTAACCTTTGTCAAATTCGCTTAAATCCTTACGCTCGCCCATTTTTCCTGTTTTTACACATCCACTTTGAGGACAAAATGTTCACTTGCTGCCTTATAAATAAATCCCATCCACTAAGAGGTGCCTGATCGGTGTATAGCCTATTAAAAAGCATTACAATCTTAATGATATTTTTTCATATTCATTGCTATTGAAATCAAAACACATGCTGAATGTAACATTTTGTTGTTTGGGCCTGAATCTAATAAATAATTAAGCTAGGTGATTAATTTGGGGGAATTTTTTGTGTGAAAGCCAACCTTTATCATCGAATATAGATATTTTATGAGTCAAACATATATTTAAGAATAAAATATTAAAGATTTTAAAATATGTCTCTGGCATTGTTCAGAGAGCCATTCCAAATGCAAGGGCCTACGGCCTACGGGCCTACGTAGTTTGGAGACCCCTGCGCGAATTGTTTGGCAGTGAGTTCATTATTTCAGGCCCCCTCAAGTTTTTAAAGGTTTTTTAATACACTTTATGTGGATATCCTTAGTTAAGGTCCTTTACAGCAAGTCTTTTTTTTTTTTTTTTTTTTTTTTAGTTTTGTTTTGGCATGAATTAACGAGCACAGTGGAACTGACCTTTGCTTTGCCCCCTGTAATTAATATGTAAACTCTAACAGTGAAGGCAACTGGGATGTCCCCTGAGAGACTTTGCACTGTTTCTGTTACTGTTGGGTGGCCTTTCACTTTACACAGATAGCATCACCTCAAAGCAGCTTTTATCTTTTATGGAGTTACTTTGAAAAAACAAAACAGAGAGAGAGAGAGAAAATGTCTGTAATGGATCAGACAGGTCTTTTAAATTAGCATCATTAGTCTTTGAAGGTGAGATTTTATAATCACTTTCTATGAAACATCTATATACAGTAGGGTTGTAACGGTAGATCTGATCTGTAAAGGGGTTTCAGGTTTGGTACACCAAATGCATAGTTACCATCTGGATTCCCTCAGGAGCGTATTAAGTGGCGGACCGCAGGTTTGTTTAGTCTCCGCCTCTGACTTAAGCTAATTTTCTAAAATTATTATTAAAAATGAAAACATACACAACAATGCTAGGTGTATAAAAAAGAAACTAAAGTTCGAACAATGCCACTGTGGCTACTCACCCCGTCCCGGAAATAAGATTTGTAGTGCGCATGCATGAAAACACTAAAGAATAAATAGCGTTAGCCGCTAACCTGGAAGTTGCTAGCGGCTAATGCTCGCGCTATGGATTCTTTTTTGGCCAACTTCATGAATTTCTCTTAAAAGCAGGAAATTTCACATATTGAGGGAGTAAAGGAATGACGGGTGGAAGGAATAAACACATTTGTTAAAGTGTGCTGAAATAAGTAGAATTAGAAAATGAAATATTAAATGTAAAACACGCACGCACGCACGCACGCACGCACACACACACACACACACACACACACACACACACACACATCTGTATTACCCAAATGGGGTCTAATGTAAACTATTTTATTGATTTTTCTAATTTATTAAATTTTATTTAATCAATTTCATTTGTGCCAAATGAATCAATTACTAAATGTAATCAATATAATACAAAAGTGTATTGCTTTTATTTGACTTGCATTCATTTGACGTATAAAATATTGTTTTATATATATATATTTAACCAAGCAGTCATTGTATTTAAAATTGTTTAAAAAATGTAAACTGTTCAAATGTTGATGATCACAAAAGTCAGTATTAATAATAAACAGCGTTAATAAAAAACTACAAGCAATTTTATGTTTTACAATCCATCCCCCCCAAACGAACCAAAAATGAAACGAATGAATGAATTTTGTATACCGTTAAACCTCTAATACACAGTATATAGATGTAAATACATTTCTGAGTTGTCATATGTAAGAGTAGGTCATTGACATGATTAGCTCAAACCAGTGTGACCAATAAAACGTATAGCTTTTTTCACTTCGGTTGTATGTGTTTGTTGCTCATTTAAATGTTTAATTGACCAGGAGATTTTCACTCATGCCTCTGTTCTAGTTACATTCATATTCCCACAAATTAAATGGTTACAATGAAAGCTGACCAGCGCAAGGCACCTCAATCAAGGCATTACACTGATGTCCTGATCATTGTTCCTTTTAGTGTTCTTGTTATTAGACATCAAAGTTGCTCTGGCTGGTCCTTGTTTCTCTAAGTCTAATCCAAAAGCTTTGCAATGTGTGTCACTGTTTAGGCCACATTTATCTTCTCAATTATGGCTATGGCTTGTTAGAAAAAGCATCAAGCGGGGGATTGATTCTGCTTGGAGGCTATTCGGGTCAGTAAAGACAGGCTGGTTTTTACTCTGTGAATGCAGTACTTTAGTGCTTCATTTGTTTTACAGTACCGTTTACTGCATATGGAAATAAATTGAACAAATAAATAACAATAAATAATTGTAGATAGATAGATAGACAGATAGATAGATAGATAGATAGATAGATAGATAGATAGATAGATAACCAAAAGTTTGCGGACACCTAGTCATAAGATTGGTATGTACTTTTTGAGCATCACATTCCACATTTAGTCCCAATTTGCTCTTATAATTCCCTTCACTCTTCATGAAGATGTTCCATTCAATTTTGGAGTGATATTGTGGAAATTTGGGTTCATCAGCCACAAGGGTGTTAACAAAAGCAGGTACTGTTGTGGGTGGTGGAGGTGGAGGCCTGGGGTGCAGTCAGTGTTCTAATTCATCCCAAATTTGTTCAGCAGGGTTAAAATCAAAGCTCTATACCAGGCCACTCAAGATCTTCCTCTTCCCTGTAAATAATTTCTTCATGGAGCTCACTTTGTGCACAGGGGCATTTTGGGGTTTTGAAGTTGACGTGAACTAAACATTTTATTATACCGCATCCAAAGACGTCCTGTACAGTTGTGTGCCTCCAGCTTTGTGGTAACAGTTTGGAGAACTACATAAGGCAGAACTGGTAATATTAGACAGACAGACAGACACATAGACAGATAGACAGACAGACAGACAGGTAGACAGATAGACAGACAGACAGACAGACAGACAGACAGACAGACAGACAGACAGACAGGTAGGTAGGTAGGTAGATAGATAGATAGATAGATAGATAGATAGATAGATAGATAGATAGATAGATAGATAGATAGATAGATAGATAGATAGATAGATAGATAGATAGATGTGTAATTCCCCATGGGATAGTCATCACTACAGTTTCTGATATGTGATTGATATCAATACACCTTATTGGTATCTCACTTCTTGCACTGCAATCCTGACATGTTGTGTGACTTACTCTCTCTCTCTCTCTCTCTCTCTCTCTCTCTCTCTCTCTCTCTCTCTCTCTCTCTCTCTCTCTTTCTCTCTCTCTATTTATCTTAAACTCAATCTCTCTAGATTCACATGTCCTTAATCTCAGGAGCCAGGGGAACCATCCTCCTTATTTTATTTTCTTTATTCTCTTTCATATAGCAGTTTCTTTTTTTCCCTTTCATCTCTCCACATCCTCGAGCACTTCACCTGTCCTTAATCTAGGGAGCTCTCTATGCCACTTTTAGGAGAAAAAACCTTTATCATATATCTTCCATATACACAGTATTTGCTCTCTGCTCTCTCTTCACATCCTTTTTGTTTCTTTATAAAACACACAAAATCTCATAGGCAACTAAGAACCAATCTCTCTGTATGTTTCTTCTGCTTGCACTGTACCCCCCCTCCTCTCCCCCTCTGCAGTAGCTGTACAGGAGCATGGCCAGTGTCTGTGTTGTTTTTTAACTTCTGTGTGTCTGTTTTCCTGCAGTCCTCCCCAAGGGCTCCCTCACTGCTTCTGCCTTGTGTTTCCTTTAGAGTACAAGCAAATTTGAGTGTGTGCATGGTTGAGTGTGTGAGTGTCGGTGGGTGGGTGGGAATCTATTCTTGCAACTGCTTTAAATAATTCATAACAGGTCACAGGTATTTGTATCTGTCAGGACTGTCAGTAGCTGACTGCATACACGATTCGGTGTCAGGTTTCAAAGTATGAGTTTATAAAAAGAAAAAGCCAGCATGTACAGCTATGCTTGAGGATATCTTGAGTTATATTGACAACCTGTATTGGCAATTTGTAATTCTGATTGGTCAGAAAGTGATGACAGGTTTTTTATAAAAGGTCTATCAGGAAAATGCATGCATTCTAATGCATTCTTTTGTTTCTATGGTAACAACTTGGCAGAAATTCCACATAATTTAAGCCTTGTTTTATTAAATGCTGATATGGTAAAGAGACATCTAGTTAACATTCATGGAAGAAGTCTCCAGTTCCATTGAATGTTCCAGCACATAAAAGTGTTCAGGACTGAAACTAATTCATCAGAATTTTTTTTTATAGCTCATTACTGGTCAGGACTTGCCGCAGACACTTGAGATAATGTGAGGCTAATAAATAACTGGGTAATAACATGTGAGGAAACATTTATGGAAGCAGCCTCTAGTGTCAAGACTGGAGATTGCTTTAACAAAAGATACCACATTCATGCAAATGTATTGTCAATAAAAAATAAAGCATAAAAAGTATAAAAATATCAACCCACATTTGCCTGCTGTTCATCATTTTTTCTATTGATGATTTAGATTTGTTGATGGCCGTTTTTATGTTATATGAAGTGGTAAAAAGTTTCAAGACTAGTTTTGTAACACGCCAACAGATGGCAGCACAATGCTGCACGCACAGTTACAGGGAGCACCGACATTCATAAGTGCATTGCTGCTATTCTAACCATGAGCATTGCCACGTCTTTTATTCTGACTACGTGCACACCCTGTTGGAAACATCATGATCTCACTTCCGCACTTAGCCATCTTCCCAAAGATAAGAAGATCCAGTGCGAATCGATGAAGGCTCGAGACATTCCAGGACACAGTTTAAAAGTATCGTGAATGCTGGGAGCGCTGTATTGCTGTGCAAGAAAACTATTTTGAAGGGGATAGTGTGTAAATAAATAAAGTACTTACTTGTTAACATAGCTAGTCTCGAAACTTTTTGATAACACCCCTATATGATACTAATCAGCTATCCATTTGTTGCAACCATTTAAAGTAACTCCGCAAGGTAAAATGGTGAAAGAGCTGTACAGGAAGGAATCTTGGAAAGTCTTGTTGGTTCAGTAATTACATAGTCTCCAATCTGCAACTGCCATATAAAGTCCAAAGCAGTAATTACTGAGGAAACGGGTTAAACCTCTGAAGGTTCTGTCTTACATTGCACACAGATAATGGGAAAATTAGACACAGGGAACAGAATGAGCTCTTCTGATGTGCTCGGAAATGCATAATGAATGCCTTCATCAATTTACATGGGCGTACACATAGACGTGTGCTTTAAGATTATTCACTGTTTTTTTATTATTATATGCCACAGCATCGCACCTGTGACTGTAGCAGCATGTCATGCTGTGTCCTAAGGCATGTCTTGCCCTCTTTAACCCTGTTAATTTGCCAAACAGGTGCTAGTCTCGAACGCTGTGAATACCAAGTACGTGAGATACACTGTGTGAACACGATTGTATGTGATGTCTTTGGATGCAGTAGCAAAACATTTTTTCCTTTATTTGGACTAGAAGACCCAAACCTAATGTGACAATGCCCCTTGTGCACAAAACAAGCTCCAGGAGATCTTTACTGGCCTGCTACAGAGCTCCGACCATGAACTCTAGTGAACAACTTTTGGTTGAATTGGATCTCTGACTCCACCCCAGGGCTCCTCATCCTACATCAGTACCTGACTTTACTAACACACTTATGGATGAAGGAGCACAAATTTTCACAAACACTATCTATCAAATATATCTATCAAATATATCTATCTATCTATCTATCTATCTATCTATCTATCTATCTATCTATCTATCTATCTATCTACTTCCTCTCTATTTGAGCTTTTCTATACATATTTTAAACACAAACTAGATTTTTCTTTCTTTCTTTCTTTCTTTCTTTCTTTCTTTCTTTCTTTCTTTCTTTCTTTCTTTCTTTCTTTCTTCTATCTATCTATCTATCTATCTATCTATCTCTCTATTTAAGATATATATATATATATATATATATATATATATATATATATATATAAATATTTTTTTTTTTTTTTTTTTTTTTTTTTCCCACAAACTACAACATTTCCATTTGCATTTCCACACACCCACATATTCATTGCCATTTGCCATTACACTTATATGATTCACATGAGCTTTAGCATTAATGGAATGACAGTGTTGTCTTTACTCGAAGCGATCTTCCCGAAATATCTGATGACGTGAATCAGCTGTCAAGCTAATGAAAGCTTTCGCTGTTGCCGTCCAACAAGAAAGGCTAAAAACCTAAAGGTCAGCACAGGAAACAAGCTGTCACTGACCGCCAGAGAGTCAGCACCTTCAGGGTTAGCAAACAAGTTTGATTCATTAGTGTAAAGCTTTCAGGTCAGGCTCATGAGCTCAGGGCAACACGGTTCACATCTCAAGGGACCGAAATTACACTGTGTTGTAATGCAAGTAATGCTGGTCTTGTAAAGGCTTCCCAGAACAATCACTATCACTAATCATAAGGCTTGTAATTGAAATGTATAGTGTAAGGGTTAGCTTCAGTATTATCTAATTTAGGCTGGATCAATATGGCTGACTAGGATGGGATTTCTGCAAAATGATAACTTTCTTCTGCTTCAACCAGGCAACATGCGAGCCAACACTCTGGCTTGAAAATGGCAAAAAGTGGTTTGGATTTTTTTTTTCCCCAGAATGCCAGTATGGCTAGAAAAGTCCTTGACTGTAGAAAAGAATCTAGGAAGATAGTAGAGAGAGTTGAATAATCCATGAAGACAGCAAAATCAGCGGTATGAGAGAAAGTGCATGGTAATAGTCTCTTGGTACACAGTGACATTTGAAAAAAGAAAAAAAAGAATGTAGAGTGGAGAGATTTTTGCTTTGTGTGAGCACGGCATGGAATCAAATGCATACGTACATAACCTTGAAAGCTGCCCTGACTCTTTGAATGAAAAAGGTGGGATCATATGAATAATAGGTTAATAAAGTATCACTCATATTTATCGAATAGACAAGCAGCCTGAGAACTTTGGGTTGAGAGCGTTGGGTGGAAGTGTGCGCTGCATATCGCACATCTGTCAGCAAAACATGCTCGAGTTCAATTCATGATTTTCAATTAGCTGATCAATTACAAAAGATGTATCATTGTCTGTTCTCTATTCAGTTCAACAGAGTTAAGAGAGCGGGGCGACAGTTGCTTTGCATTTCAATTAAAGAGTAATTCAATTACACGTTGCCTTACCTTACGCAGTTACCTGTGGTGACGCCTACAGCAGATGTCTAAGATATTGCGCGATGCAGCATGGGGTTCCTATCAATGCTCAGCGAAGGAGGAAAGAATGGACCCTGACATGCACCTCCTGCCGTCTCTGGCCAGCAGCTCATCCATTTTCTCTGTCTTATTTCTCTGTGTGTCAGCAATTAACACACAGGTAGGCTGTGTGAGCAGGGGGTTTGATTTCTTGTAGCTATTCTTCAGGAAAAGCTATGTTATAAAGGAAGACATGGTATCTACAGCATGGTGCTGTTAATAGAAACACTACAATAAGTACACATTGTACATTCCCAATAAAGACATTCCTAAAATACTGTGGTTATTAAAGCTGATATGTTTTAGAAGCTTTTCTAATTGTTATTTTATTTTCTTTGTTTTTGTAGTTTTTTTTTTTTTTTCTAAGAGCCTGTAGGTAAGACTTAGGTCAGAAGTGGTAATTGTTTTGGTGCACCGTTCCAAATCATTCCTTAGGGATTCATACTGAAATTTTGCAGTGGATAATTCAGTTCAATTAAGATTTATTTGTATAGCACTTTTGACAATAGACATTGTCCCCAAACAGCTCATTAGTTTAGTGCAAATAGGTTTATAACAAATTAGTAAGCCAATGGTGGCAAAATCTCCTTAAGATGGTATTAGGAAGAAACCAGACTGAAATGGAAACGTCCTCATCTGGATTCAGTTCATTTGTTTGAAATCATTAATATTATAATTGCTATTATTGTTGTTTGTATTTGTTGTATTTTTAGGAATTACTCATTGATATATTACTATTAGATTTGAATAATTACAAGACATTAAAAAAGATTTCAACTTGGCGCACCTGCTTGTGTGATTGGTTGTTTGTTTTGTCTTTTTTATTTTTTTTTGCTTTTTTCCAAATTAGTTTTTTTTTTCTTCAAAGTTCTATAGAGATGCTGAATAGGAATTTTTTTAGTAGTTACCCACATTAGTATGTTCTGAATTCTAGTACGTGCAGTCCCTGCCCTACAACCACTCGACTTATGACATTTCGGAGATACGACGGTCATTATATATATTATTTTTTATTTTGTACTATATATATATATATATATATATATTAAAAAAAAAAAAAAAAAAAAGGTAAATGTGTTTACACTGTGTTCATTGTGTTCATAGACTAGTCACTCTTCTCAACTTACGACCATTTTTTCAGTCCCTATCTACGTCGTAAGTTGGGGTCTACCTGTATGTATAAAGATTTTAGTGTTTATTTCTTCCTCTTAAATATCATCTCATCTTTATAGGGTTCCTATTGATTTCTTTAGTTACCCATTTGGATGTAGTATAATTTTTATTTTTATGTCCTATTGAACTGAGCTGCTCACTCATATCCCAATTTCCAGTAATCCTATCGGGATTTTATTTAAATATGTGGTAACATGTTACATTGGACTTTCTATTGCTGAACGACATGATTCTCATGCAAGCCCGTGCACCTCCAAAGAGATTGGAGATTTTAGAAAGCAGATTGAACCATTCAACTACTGACACCATTTTCCTCAAGGGAATTTCCCAAGGTATTTTGGTGCTCTCTTTAAGCCCAGTAGGAATACCCCTGCAATGTTCCCCAAGGTCAATGGTGTGTCAGAAAAGTAAGATGATTTTATCATTTGATTTCTCACATCCCTCATTATTGAGGCTTGACCGAGTGAAGATTTGGGGTCAAGGCACTTGCGCTTTTTCCGCTGGTCAGTATGCAAGCTTGGTTTGCAATTTCTAGTTGCCAGATTGTAATGCTGTATGGTTGGTGTGACAGGTCTACAAATCAATAGGCCAACAAAGGCGGTAAATGCCTGAAACAAATGCGACCGTAATTGGGATCAATAGGTTGTGCCCTGTAAGTCACTTGGAGTTCCTTTGTAGGTTGTTCCTTCATGGTTCGAACATCCCTGATCTATAGGAATGTCCTACTATTTATGCCAACTACTACCAACTCTCTGTTAACACTGCTCTGTCTATCCATAAAGCTGCAGTGTCAAAGTAGATGGATCCGGCTGCAACATGTAATAAATACACTAGTACCTCACAACTCCATGTCTGTTTAATAAAAATTAGAATTGGCCACAGAGGGATTTTTTTCTGTCTGGCTCTGCTGCCACCTTTTTCTAATCTTTTCTCTCTTAAAAGCCTCTTAAAAAGATCTACACCTTAAATAAGCAATGTGTTGTGCTGTCTTCACATCTCCTATCTTGTTACTAAGCCTCCTACGAAATGCTTTTAACTGTGCATAACATAACGCTATTTGGACAAGAGAGATGCTGGAATTCTGTGGATGTCTGTGGTTCAAGAAATTGAGATTTCTTCTTTACTCGACACACCTCGGAGATACAACACAGAAACACACTGTGAGTGTTAAGCAGAATCAGGTTACTTTAAAAAAATATATATATTTTTTTTTACATTTTCGTTTTTTCCATGTATTACAGCGTATCTCAACATCTTTGAACGAGATGAGATCCTGAGATTGAGCAACAGCCATTTGTATGAGTCATTGTCGTCAAGAAGCACAATATAGTGACCTTGCACTGTATTTACTCTCATTATATCATTATGTCACGAAGAATATAAGTCTGAGTAGCAGCAAGGTTGTGAGTCATGAGATAAAACTTAAGTGTGTAGTACTAAATACATTTTCCTCGAGTGTTCTCTTTTCCTTTTCACCACTGATCGCTCTGTCAGATCTTCATTTGAAGGGGGATTTTGCTGTTCATGTACAAATCTATATTCTGGGTATCAGCAGCTTATTCGCATACAAGACACTCAAAATATATTATGGTGTCAAGTTGATATAGGTTTTTTTACCATATTGCTTCAGTGAAGGAAATTTAGATATGTGAGAAAAGATTGGGTAACCGCACCACCTTCTTATGTCAGGACACGTGATTTTGCTTCTTCTTTCGGCTTTTCCCATTAAGGGTCGCCACAGCAGATCATCTGTCCCAATACCTCTCTGTCCTCTACATCGGTCTCTTTCAACCCAACTACCTGCAATGTCTTCCCTCACCACATCCATAAACCGTCTCCTTGGTCTTCCTCTTTTCCTCAAAAGACCAACCCTAACCTCCACTCTCCTCCACGTCTTCTTTCCCTGCCGTCTCTGTAGACGTCTTCCTTCTTTCCTTCTCCTCCTTCAGCCAACAGTAGCCCAATTTTCACCGGTACCCTGTCGCCTAACGATACCTGTGGCGGTTGTTGTTAACCCGGGCCTCGACCGATCCGGTATGAATTTCTCTTTCGTGATACGCATATTTCATTTGGCACGTTTTACGCTGGATGCCCTTCCTAACGCAACCCTCCTCATTTACCTATGCTTGGGACCAGCACTAAGAGTGCACTGGCTTTAGCAACACTAATGGCTGGGTTCATGATTTTGCATTGCATTTACCCTTTATACAATAAAGGATTTATACATTTTGGCCTACAACTTGAAGAGAAGCTTAAGGATGTCTACAAGCATAGTATCAATGCACCTAGCTGGGCTTCCTTTGCATAAATCGCATCATTAGCATGCAGGACAGTGGGACTTCATTCAGTTCTTCATTAATCAGAGAGCAGTTAGCAGCACAGGCCTTTGAGAGTGCAGTGCTTAGAGCCAGCTGCTTGTTATTGGTGTTGCATCTCCGTTTCCTGTGGAGTTCAGTCAGGACTTTGTGCTGTGACATGGAAGAGCACTTGATAGACTTTTTAGAACTAGCATACAATATACTCGTTCCTTTAGTTTTTTGACAGAGCTTTGAGTAAAATACATTGGGTCAGTCATCTAGCATTGATACTACTACAAAGAAATTATTAAAATAAATTTTCTGAAGTAATTGAATTACCTA
Organism: Silurus lanzhouensis; assembly: GCA_039877035.1. NCBI lineage: Eukaryota > Metazoa > Chordata > Actinopteri > Siluriformes > Siluridae > Silurus > Silurus lanzhouensis. The sequence goes on from JBCEWE010000287.1 coordinate 1,633,031, forward strand.
TCGATTAAATTTTAAGTGTGAATGGAATGCAGAGGCTTTTCATTCATTATTCATTACACACATTGAATAGAGTTTTTTTTTTTCAAGATATAAACCTTGAAGTTATTTAGAAGAAGATTTTCATCCTTGTAAGGCTTCAAAATAAAATTGGATCGAAGAAAAATAATCAACATCAGCAAATTACTTTATTAATTTCACAGGGAAATCCACAATAATGGAAATAAAAACACCATGGAGAAGCTGGGGATTGAACTCAAGACCTTGAAAAGATAAGAAGAGTATAAAAAGTATGTGCGCTACCACCAAACTAAACCCCGAGCTGTTTAACTGTATTAGAAATATCAGTAAATAATGTTGTATAAGAATTAGCACTTTAGCATCTTTTCATTTACACAAAACATGGTGCCATTTCATGTTTTCATTGAACTACCGTATTTTTCGGACTATAAGCCGCTACTTTTTTCCCACGTTTTGAACCCTGCGGCTTAAACAACGAAGCAGCTAATTTATGAATTTTTCCTGGGTTTTTCCCGGTTTCACAAACTTCAAGCCAAAAAACTGAACCCCATAACATTAGACCAATGAAATTTCCAAACGGAAACGAAAAAACGCACCTCACCTGTGTTCTGAGCTGCACGGCATCGGGAGAAAAAACTTTTTTTTTTAAACGCACGACGATGCCAAAAGATAAACTCCCGAGAGAAATAGTTGTGAAAGGAAGGAGGAAGACAGCGAACAATGACTTTCTTGGTCGGCTACTGTTTAGATACAAGCCGTTGTAGCGCGTTGAGTCTGGGTGAAGGGAGAGCTCACTAACTCCAGTTGCAACAGAAATCATATAAGCACAGACAGGTTTTCAAAACTCGTGCATTTTTACTTTTCTTGGCAACAGCGTTACGGGTTAGTCAAAGAAACTTAGAAATCAGCATCAGAAAATAATAAGGACATAATCCTCGTCTTGAACACACGCAGTAATACCGGAAAAAATGCAGTGCCAGGCTATTCCCAAAATACCGCTCTGCTTCTAAAGGAAGCGCAACATATTTCACCCGTTATTCCGTGTGTAACGTGTCTTTCGTTAAAGCCTGTGTAAAGTACATTAGTGTAGACACCTGAGGCTTATAGACAGGTGTGGCTTATTTATGTTAAAAATTAAAATATTTGTAAAATTCAGTGGGTGCGGCTTATATATGGGTGCGCTTTATAGTCCGGAAATTACGGTATGTATATAATAATTGTATGTTGCATTGCAGGTTTAGTTCAACAAGAAACAATTCGTTACAAAGGCCAGACTCTTTCCATAAACCTATCCTATAACCAATATATGCTTTTATTTATTTTTATTTATATGCATATATATATAATGTTTGGTTAGGTGATGTAATTCAACTGCTATTCAAACCCAGTGAAGAAGCTGTTACTATAGAAATGATAATGGTAGAAAGCAGGCATTAATTTAAAACTTTGACACATTGAGACCAATCAGAATCAATATTTGCAACAGTATGCACAGTGTGTAGCATTTTAACCATTGGATTCACACTTCCAGGTGGCTAATTTGACACACACCTGCTGTTTTCCTTCTCCCCAAAGATCAGAACCAGTCAAGTGAAGGCATTTCCCTGTCTATGTTTCCGCTCTTCCTTCTTTCCGTCTAATGAGGAATTACACATGTGCTCACCTTTTTAAATCTGGCATTTAACAGGCCATGCAGATGTCAGCAGCTGCTCCTTCCGCACGGCTATCAGGGCGCCGGATGAATTAAACATGAACCGCACAAACAACCGCTCTGTTCGAATCGCTGCCAGTTATTACCAAGTCCCGTCGAAGCATTCTCCTGGTTCTGCATTACGAGTGAAATAATGGTCTGCTAAATCATTAAAGACTTGGATGTATGAGATAGAGCTTGGAGGATCTTTGCAGGCACTTGTCTGTGTTTAGCAGGGAAAAGTTTTTATGTGGACAGTTTTTCCAGTTCGATTTCCAATATGTACTCCAGCGGCATCTGTCCTTTTGGTGCATATTTGCAGCCACATACATCCCTTTACTCTCCTGCTTCCACACACACACACACACACACACACACACACACACACACACACACACACACACACACAATCTGCACCAAGTCCATTATCTACACTTGGTCACCAGACATTATTCCAATCTTAGACAGATTGGACTGAATTAGCAAAAACTTCCTATAAATATAAAAACAAGTTTGGAAGAACGAAAATATATACCGAAAAGATATATATCAAAAATGCCAATGCTAAAATTATTAACATTCTTTAATAAGACTGGAGTGTGTGCAATGGATACAGCTTACCAACCGCAATCTATACTGTATAGATTGCGGTTGGTAAGCTGTAGCCAGTGCACACACTCCAGTCTTATTAAAAAATGTTAATAATAAAGGGGGATAATAAAATGAACAGGTCTGCATAAACCTCACAAATTTGTGCTTTTGTGATGTTCACACAAGTTGTCATTTAGGGCTCAGGCAGTGTACAATACCATACAATGTAGCAGTGTAACGGCACACTTATTCGAACCGAACCGTTTCAGTATGGTGCACATGTGTACCGAATACAATCCTTGCTTTACATAGTTCAATAAAGTTCCCTCACAAACATATTAAGTGGCGGACCGCAAGTTTGTTTAGTTTCCACCTCGCACTTTGAGCTCAGTGTACCGGTACCGTGGATCACAAATTTGCACTGCACGTGAGCAATGTGCATGTCGTTTTTGCTCATGTGCAGAACAAACAGATTTTGCACTAAATCAACGATTTTCTGTTTATGACAGTCTAGCAAAATGGATTCTTTTGCATTTTATGTAAAACTGGAAGATTTTCTCTTTAAAAAAGAGAATTTGTTTTATTTTATTTAATCAATTTACTTAATAAATTTTTTAATTTATTTGTGAGGATTTGTGATTACTCAATTTAATCAATATAATTAAAGTGTTTAGCATTAATCTGATTTATTCTATTTTATACATGTAAATAATAAAGATATATATATTAAATTTTTTAAACAGGCATTTTATTCATAATAGTAAAAAAAATATAAACCATTGATGGTCACAAATGTTAATAATAATAAAAAAAATGAAGTTAATGAAAAACTACAAGCAGTTTTATGTTTTGCATTTTTTCACTCTAACTGTAATGGAATTGAACCGAACCATGATATACAAACCGAGGTATGACCAGAACTGTGAATTCTGTGTACCAATACACAAGCATTTTGTAGCATTTATTTATTGTAGCATAATCAAAAAACATAGGACAAATTGGCTTAGCAAACGACAGAAAGCACAAAAAACTTGCAGAGAAACCAAGAAAAGAAAGCAAAATATATACATTACAGATATAAATCAAACATGTAACAGAAGACAGTTGTGAATGGGAAAAACGTGACTGGAACATGGCTATGAACACTTAAATGTTAAATTGTGAAGCGATGCAACGGCACGAATGAAGCGAGGGAGGAATCTCTGAAAACCTTTGTCGTGTTACTATGGGAACACTAGTGACCCCATAGATCAGTGAATGAATATGGGGCCATTTTGATACAAACAGTGTAAAGTGGCGCTTAGTGGTTCAGATATTGGACTTCTATTTGGAACCCTGCAACTGACGGGCCCTTGCGGAAGGCACTTAACTGCTAAGTTATATAAATGTGATAATTGTAAGCAGCTCTGGATAAGGTGCATGCCAAATGCCAAAGTGCCAATTGTGCACATTTTTACAGAGGAGATGAAATAGGATATAGAGAGAGCGAGACAGAGAGATCCTATCTGTCTCACAATCTGTCTGTAGTGTATCCCATTATCCTAAAAAAAAAATTAAATAAAAAATCTTTGGTCAGCAAGTGTGAGGCGGGTGGAGAGAAATATGGAGATGATGGACTGCAAAATGGAAACAGAGATTGATGATGTGAATGGAAAGGCAGTAGGAGGTGTAACAGGCACGACAGATCAATGAGTGAATAGATGAATGGAGGCAGAGAGATGAACGAGACTGGAATGTCGCAAAAAGTTAGTTATATCGCCCTAGCATAATACAAAACCAAAGGTCGAGAGAAGTAAAGGTAAAACCAGCCAATTAAAGCCTGAACAATGGATAATGTACAGGAATTAAATGTAGATCATGTGAAAGATTATTACTGTTGTACTTTAGACTTTTTATAATGACTTAGTGATAAATTACTTAATGACTTACTGAAAATCTTTGGGATGAATTGGAACGCTGACTGCACCCCAGGCCTCCTCACCTACACCAGTGCCTGATTTTACTAACACCCTTGTAGCTGAATGAGCACAAATCTCCACAACCACACTCAAAAACACCACACTCTTCCCCCAGCATGAGCAACACGGTGCTCCACCTTTCTTCCTCCAAGGAGGGAGGAACTATGGAGACTAGCGAGCCCACGGACTCCTCCTAACTTGTGCTGTATAAGGAGCTCTTGGCCATGTCCAAGTTTGAGCTAGTTTGGCCAGATGAGAAGTGGAAGCAGCACGCACCCAGTAGGCTGGAAGAGCGCTTCCTGCGCCACGCAGCACAGCCTCCACGGCAGGGCCTACCTTTCTTCTCGGATCTGCACACCTAGGTGTCCAGGTCCTGGGATAGCCTACATGCGGCCCGCCTCTTCATCCCTCAAGTCTCACTGTAGGCGAACGTAGTGGGGATGAAAGAGAGCGGCTATGGGACGATGCCACGGGTGGAAGAGATGCGAGCTGGCTATTTGTCCCAGGGTGCAGAGTCATCCCTCAAGGCCCCGGCGCAGCCCACTAAACTGTTGCGTTTCACTTCGGCTCTGGTGGGCAAGGCTTAGGTGGCAGCGGATCAGGCTGCGGGTTGCCTCCATAGGATGGCTGTGTTGCAGGCATACCAGGCTGACCTGCTGTGGGAGATGGATGGCTCAGAGGCCAGTCCCGAAAGACTGGGTCCCTCCTCTACACAGAGAGTCCGGCCTTTACAGCCGGTACATCGTGGTTACGCAGAAGGATGTCGAGTTGTGTCCGATTCCAGATCTACGCTCCTTGAACTCGCTATAAGGCGCAGGTTTAGGATGCTCACCCTAGAGCAGGTTGTGTCTCAGACCTGGAGTTTACCCCTGGCATGGCCAGTGCCTTTCTTTACCCCAGACCGGGGTTTGTACCTAAGGTGCTTTTGGTTCCCCCACAACCTCTCATTCTGCAGGCATTCTACCCTCCTCCCTTTCAAGCCCCTGACCAGGAGAAGCAAAACCGGACGAGTCCGTGGAGGAAGTTGTAGGTTCTATAACCTTGACCTTAAAGTCACTTCCGGCTGATCCTGAACTCTGGCTGTGCTCTTTCACACTAGGCAGGGATTGGTCAGTGTGGCATAACTCTTGTTCCCAGAGCGTTGCGATGCAGCTTGAGTTCCTGAAAGGGAACGTCTCTAGGTTAGGTATGTAACCCTAGTTCTCTGAGGGAACAAGATGCTGTGTCTCTAAGCCACACTCCCTGCATCCCTGCCGCGCTTCCCTTCTCTTTTGCAGAAGCTAGTATCGGCTACACCACATGCTCGCTTTGTAGCTTACTATTAATGACGTCACCCCACCAGACTCACTAAAGCATGAAGTGAAATGATGGCTTTATGTATACTATCCATGTTGCGCATTTTCTTTTAGTGTCATTTCATTGAGCCATTTTGCTGCAATTTTGTTCTGGCTTTCTGGCATGAAACACTTGAGGTCTTGACATTTCTGCCAGGGTAACAACCCAAAATGTCTCCCATGGAGTGTGTGAGAGGAGCCGGTGAGAGTGCTGGAATCTGTCCGTCTGATTAGTGACGGGGTGGTGGGGTGGAGTGCTATTTGGTGATCGATCAGAGTGAGAGAGCGAGATGCGAGCGATGCAGACAGTTTGATGTGATGACAACCATCCGTCTCTCCAAACTGGGTATGGAGCTGTTCTAGCTGTAATGACTGCCTCAGGAAAAGTGTATGTGTGTACAAGAGATTGAGAGAGTTCATCAGAGTGTAACTTTGAATGATAAAATATCATTGCATCCTCATACTGCTTCTAACACACACACACACACACACACACACACACACACACACACACACAAACATAAAAACATGTGCCACCAGAGATAAGAGATTGGGGAGATGACAGGTGGAACAGGTAGCAAAATTTTCTTTAATGATCCACACACACACACACACACACACACACACACACACACAGACACACACACATGAACCAGATACTGCCCATAGACAGTTCCATTGTAATGGCTTTATTTCAGACCCACAACTACATATACTCTACCTGTAGTTTCTTCCACAGTGCTGTCCAATTCTTGGTACTGATTGGTCTGATACTCAACATAACTGGACTTATATTTAATTCTTAACAACAGATTTTGTGGTTTATATAACAACATTGTAAAAAAAAAAATATATACACACATTGAAGATTAAATTATAATTATCTTTATTTTATTTTTTCTTCTTTGTTTATATTTCTTTTTTTTTTTATTCCTCTCTCTTGTATGACTTTTCTCTTTATTTTCTGTCTGTCTTTATTTTTGTCTCTGTCTGTCTCTTTAGTTCTGTCTTTCTGTCTGTCTTTTTTTTGTCTCTCTCTCTCTCTCTCTCTCTCTCTCTCTCTCTCTCTTTCACACACACATACACACACACACACACACACACACACACACACACACACACACACACACACACACACACACACACAAACACACACAAACACACATAGGGGAGTGGTGCATTAGTATACTTTGTGCTGGTGCCCAGCAAATAGCCTTCCATTAGTCTGGGATAAAGGCCACGGACCGAATATTGGACTCGCTGTAGCTGCTCTCTTACACACACACACAGAGGGGAGAGATGGGGACAGACGGAGAGGCTGATCTAAGATCAGCGCAGTGTAGATATGATTACAGTGAAATCAGAGCAGCATGTCATTGCTGGTCTGCTTCCTGTGTGAGACAGAGACACCGATGCTGAAATGGCCTCTTATTATAAATGTAGTGAGCTATTAGATCGGGTGTAAAAGCCATTAGCTAATGCCCCAGGTAGTGCACTTCATCTCCAGTATGGAGTAAGTTCTGATTCAGCATGTACACCAAACTATTTGAAATAATATATACAGCATATAAAAGTACTGTACAGCTACGTGCCTACAGTATATACACCTTAACACTGTGGGAATTATTTCTGATTCAGCAGCAGTGTTGGTTCATTTTCTCTGTCCGAATGTTGGTCATTGCTTTTGAGAAATGACACTAAGCTTTCTATAAAAATGAACTCATCCCCCTACCTTTATTTCTTTCTTTCTTGCTTTCTTGCTTTCTGTTTCTCTCTGTCTCACTATCTCTCAACTTTCAATGTTAGCTTTATTGGCATGACAAATATAAGAAATAAAGTAAAAAGAAATAATTAGGAATTAGAATTCTATTAGAATAAGAAATAATACTTGGTTAAAGCAATTAATAAAACAAATAAGCAGTTTTAATTAATAATGCAAAATATTTATATAATTATGTGTATAATTTAAGAAAATGTAACAAAATTTTAGATACACTTAAATAAATATACATACTGTATATCATTAGCGGGTGGTCAGGGCCAGCAAAGCCTTCTCTGCTGGCCTAAACACTATCAGAAACACTGACCTACACTTTCAACCTAAATTCTAATATTTGTTCAATGAAATTGTATTAATTTATCCCCAACAGTTTATTAGCATTTCTCTTGGTTGCACTGGTTCCAGTACATGTATGTGGATGTTAGATTTTTTGTCCAATCAGATTTCAACCTCTATGTGCTGCCATGTCAATCTAATCTGGCCAGAGCCTTCAAAGTCAGTACTGCTGGCCTTTTTTTTTTTACCATCCTCTGCTTTAAAATAGCTCTGTTTCTTTAACCAATCAGATTTCATATTTGCCTCACAGGGCAGCTAGCTGGCCCAGAATAGCTTCAGTATTTTTCCGTCCTCTGATTGGTTGGTCAGAGGGAAACTGTTACAGCCAAGTTCGACTGGCAAAACGTGTGTAGCTCTGCACACATAAATACATCTGAGTTAGACTTTTGTATGCCTACGGAGGAAGAGAAATTGATTTGGTCTCAGACATAGTTAGAAATTCATTTTGAAGAAAAGCTAGACATTGTGAGGAGGACGGCCAACCCCGAAGCTAGCTAGTGTGTCTCAGCCCTGAAAAGGGTTTGTTCACCACTTCCATACCAGTGAATTCGAGCGGTACCACTGGCTTACAGCCTCTGAAGAGCGGTGCAGATTATCAGTCTGCATCTCTGCTGAGTAGGTTGTATTTTATTTAATTTAGAATTTTTTTGTCATATTAGACAAATATTGATTCTGAACTGCTCCAGATGATGTAGGTGGCACAGTTGTGGTTGTAGTGTGGAGGTTTGGAGTCTTAACTGGGTTTCTTGCTTTAGTAAAAATGGTTTTCACCCTCCATATGTGAAATGCTTTTTTCTCTGTTATGCCACGTTATATTGCGTTTTTTTGCGATGTGATAGTGGTGGTATTAGGTGGTGGATTAAGTCCCCACTGAAGACCCAGATACCAAATGCACGGCCCACCACTGATGTATCTCACTGATGCGCTCTCTCTCTCTCTCTCTCTCTCTCTCTCTCTCTCTCTCTCTCTCTCTCTCTCTCTCTCCTCCACAATTCTTATCTTCTAATCTTTAATGATATTTTTAAACTGCAGTTGATTTTTTCTTTCTTTCTTTCTTTCTTTCTTTCTTTTTTTCTTTCTTTCTTTCTTTCTTTCTTTCTTTCTTTTTTCTCTCTCTCTCTCCTTTATTCTGTCTCTCTCCGTATTTTTCCATCCTATTTGTCTCTGTCTGTCTATCTGGTCTTAAAGATAAATGACTGTTTTATGTAGATTTTGGATAACATGACACGCTAATAATTTATCAACTTACAAATAACGGAAAAAAACAAGGAGTGGACGTTAATCTTAAAAAAAAAAAAAAAGTTTTTTAGAAACTGTGTTCATTTTAGTTTTCATTACCTTTAAATGTTTCTAATCCCTGTGTCATAGGAAAGCAATACACTCCTTTGTTCATTATATTACATCATTGATGCATGATTCAAGAAATGAAAACTAGATGCTCATAAATAATTTACCGTACACCACCACCATTCCATTTCCTCATTCACATCCACATCCTCATCATCCCGGTCATCATTATTGTCTTTGCATCGTATCTGCTCTCTCTTGATGAAGTGTGTGAAGTGGTGCGTCAGCTCCCTCTGCCCCTTCAACACTCACTTCATATCATGAAACAAATGAAAGTGCAGGTTATCGACACTGTAACCCGACGACAAGCTCAAACACAGCAGTGATAAGAGACAACAGGGAGTGTTTACCCCCATTTTAGAAACAATACATGGTCATAGATGAAGGAGCAGACATCGCTTTTCGCCTCGGCGTGAGATCGTATCGTTTTGAAGAGGCTCCGTCGTCATTCTTGCGAACACAGGAAATGAAGAAGGATCCTATCTAGCCTGAAGATGATGTGCCCCCATTTGCTTTCCATCCACGCATTTTATACCACTTCATACCAAAACATAAATAGTAAAAAAAGGAGCTATAAATTTGAAGAAACGACAAAACATGATACAATATTTGGTGTGTCAGTAGTTGGAAACATTTTTCAAATAAATTATTTGGATGAGAGGCATGTTCTTCCATGTTAACCTGATGACACTAGACTGACAGGAAATAGTTCTGTGGTGAAATATTCAATATTCATCTTAATTTCTTCACAGAACGAACACAATGTATAGAACAGTTCATCTAGATGTTTTTTTTTTTTACTTCTTTTTATTATTGTTGTAACATTTTAGGTCAAAATGGATACACAATCTGGAAAAAAAGTAGTGGGACAACTGACTTTTCCAGCCATACTTGGTTCTTCCCCAAAATATGACCACAGATATGGAGGCACACAACTGTATAGGATGTCTTTGAATACACTAGCATTACTCTTTCCCCTCACTTTAACTGTTCCACCATGACAATACCCCTGTACACAAAGCCAGCTGGAACATGGATGTGGAAGATCTTGAGTGACCTGCTTTACAGCTCTGACCTCAACTAAATTGAATACCTTTGGCATGAATTGGAACATTGACTGCACTCAAGGTCTCTTTACTACATCAATACTTCATTTTACTAACAATCTTGTAGCTGAATGAGCACAAATTTCGACAAACACACTTCAGAATCTTGTGGAACATCTTCCCAGAAGAGTGGAGGTCATTAAAACAGCAGATGGGGACAAAATATGGAATGGGATGTTCCCAAAGCACATTAGTCCAAACGTTTATCCATAACATGTCTAATTTGTGATAATGAGTGGTGTGGCATGGCATAAATCACAGGTTTATAATAATCTGCTCATCCTACTGTGTTACTGTTTCAATAGCAACACAGACAAATATGGTTGGCATTCCAGCTGAAGGTTTCTGATATGCTGTCTTTCATTACGTTCTCATTTTCTTCATGCATAGATGTTGTTCTCCTTACATAGTGTCTATTGAAGTGATGGGAAACAGTGGCAAGTTGCAAAATCTAAAAATGCAGAACAAAAAGGTTTTGTGTAAATGCAAGGTAATATAACCATGTATAGAATTTTCTCGTTATAGGTCATGTGACATCTAAAAAATATTTATTTAATAATAGTAATAAATAATAATAATTATAAATGACCAAAAAAGTTATTTATTTATTTATTGTATTATTATTATTTGTAATTTATAATAATAATAATAATAATAATAATAATAATAATAATAATTACAATAACAATAATAATTATTATGATTGATATTATTGTCATATTATTATTATGATAATTATATAATAATCATAATAATAATAATAATAATAGTTATGACTATTATTATTATTATTATGATAATTATATAATAATAATAATAATAATAATAATAATAATAATAATAATTATTATTATTATTATTATTATTATTATTATTATTATTAAAACTATTAGAGCAATTATTATTTTTGCCAGTTTTTTTTCCCCCATTGGAAAGCCAGCTTCTTCTTAATATAAAATGATAAGCTTGACTGAAATGAAAATGTTCTCCTGTTTGATAAACAACACCTTGCATGTGAATCATGCTTTCTAGAGATTCTTTCTCTTCTAGAGAGTAAGAGAGAAAGTGAATTTCTTTTTCTTCCTGAAGTGAGATGGCTACAGGAAGCCTGGGAGTCTTGTGTTATTGCAGGTGCTTTAATCACACGTTGCACGTGAGACCTCAGCAGCTTCCTAAGATTAAAACGCTCCAGAAGTCTTAATGATGGTTCCAATTCAGGTTAACAGGGCTGTCTGCGCTAACATTAACACCTTAAATAGACACCCAGTGCTGGTGAGAAGACCTAGCGCCTGTCCAATTCTTCACTGTCTAAATCGATGGAATATTATGTCTTTATTTCAAGGGCTTGATAATATAGTATTTATGTATAATATAATGAAAAAAGTATAATATTATAAAATGTATTTTTTTACACTATATAGACAAAATTGTGAACACTGGAGCATACTATGTTTATTAAACATTCCAATTATACATTTAGTCCAAATTTGCTGTTATAATAAATGTGCCACCAGATTGGCAAGTGTGATTGTGGAGATTTGTGCTCATTCAGCTACAAGTGTGTTATTAAAGTCAGGGACTGATAAATGGTGAGGAGGCCTGGGGTGCAGTCAGCGTTCCAATTCATCGCAAAAGTGTTCAATAGGGCTGAGGTCAGAGCTCTAAAGCAGGTTACTCAAGATCTTCCACTCCAAACCCATGTAAAAGATTGGTTTAAAAGCAGAAGCTCTTTTTGTTTACAGGGTCATTATTATGCTGGATTTCAATTGTGCCTCCAAAGCAGGAATGCATTATAAAACGGCCTATGAATTATTGGTAGAGAATAAATTTAACGCTATACTTTTATCTGTCCTTATTTTAAGCCTTTATATTAAGGGCTTTTTTCCTTTTATTGCCACGACCTAATGCTGTTCACTCTCATTCACTTCATTTTTGACCAGTAGAATAAAATGATGTGCTTTTGCTTTCTTAGTATTTTTTTTCCAGTCCTTTGTACACTAGATAGACAAAAGTATTGGGATGCATGACTCCAAATTTCTAACCACGCTGAACAAAAATGTCCAGTATACTCCAGTTAAGTCCATGTTCAAAGGTGTGAATACAAAAAGCATTGCAAATAAATGATAATTACTTAATAAACATATTACCTCAGCCAAATATACTGTAATGTATGTGCAAAGGAATTGGGACACCAGACTTTTCCTGGCATATTGTATGTTTTTTCCCCAAACTGTTACGTCAAAGTTGAAGGGACACAATTGTATAGAATGTTTTAAAATGTGTTTGAATTCAAATTTCTATTCACTTGAACTAGGAGACCCAAACCTGTTCCAACATGACTGGGCTCTTGTACACAAAGCCAGGTATGTCCAAAAAGAATATATGAATCTTATGGACAGGTGTCCACAAAAAACTTTTGTCAGTATGGTGTATAACAGTTCAGCTTGGGCTAATTTAGATAAAGAGCTTTAGGTTATCTTGTAAAACGCGCCCTCGCTGCACTTGCAAACCGACTCTCCGCATTCATCCACAGCCCTTTACTGTAAAAGTGTTAAAAGTGAAATTCCTGCATTACCATTCGGACACTTTTCTTTCTTTTTACCAGGCAAAGCAAAGCCTAGCGCACCTAATGAGTTTTCTCGAGCGCCCCTTCACCACGCATTGTTCTTTCCGTTTGAACGTTTTGTGGCATTTAATTGCATATATGTCATGCTGCAGGCTCTGTGAAATTTCAATTGATCTAAAACCTAATTAGGTCTATATTTTTTTTGCACTTCTACTTTCTGATTAGACTGCAAAACTGCAACTGGGAAAAATACAAAGAGAACAAAAAAAAGAAATGAGTAGCAGGTGTTAGTATTCATCCTAAACCTAATGCCTTTCCATACTTTCTAATCCACTCGAAGTCTGAATTGGATTCATGCGTGAAATTTTCAATGCAATCAAACTGTCCACAAACTCACCAAGCTTTGATTCACGCAACATTAAACTGTGCATTTTTGAAATATTGTGAAAATACCAACAGTGTGGGTCTTAACATTAAACATAAAAAAAACATAAAAAATAAGATATAGAAATAGAAAAAAAGAAATAAAGTTATTAGGAAGAAATAAAGAAATAAATAAAGTAATATAAATAAATAAAAACAAAATAAGCTAAATGTATTAAACAAGAAAAACAAGACAACAAGAAACAAGAACAAGACAAAGTAAAGAAAAATACTATAAAACTATGACTTCTAAGTTATACTCGATTGATTATTAATATAGAATTGACCAAGGCAATAAGAATTAAACACATGTATGTATGAATAAAAAAAATGATTTACAATTCCTGAAGAAAATGTGACTGGTGCCTCAATTGATCTTACTGCAAAGTGTATATCGTGCAGAGCGTTTTGATATGTCACGTATATGTTCCCGAGGATTTTCTTTGGGGTGAGGTCAATGAAGTAAAATGACATCACTACTTTACCCAACAATCAACTTTCGCTACTTTGCTTTAGGATGTCACAAGTTGGTGCATGTTTGTTTTTCAGGGTTTTTTGGCACAGGTCCTGACCTTTTCCAAGCACAAACTCGCACACCCTATTTAAACATCCTTCAATTAGGAACACAATGTAAAATAATACACTCATTGACTCTTGTTGTTTTTTTTTTTTTTGTTTTTTTTTTTTATATTTGCCAAGCTGTGATACTTAGTTTGATACCGAACTGTTTGCATTAATCAAGTCTGTTTATGAATTAGCTGAACTACATTTTGGATTACAATTTTATTTAATATCCCCTGCAGTTGAATCTGTCTAGTATTCTTTATATGACAGTGGGAAGTTGGTTAATTGGAACAGCATGGCAAATGCTTTATTTATTTATTTATTTCCATATAGAATAAAACATTTAGGATTTGATAGCACACACTGAATATGAAATAAGAATTTCAGTTTTCAGTACAAGAAACAGTACAATATTTGTTTAAACAATAAATAGTTATGTTTGAGCTTTCGGTTTCAACTAAAAGAGTGCATTGTTTGTTTCAAAAAATATAGTAGAAATATAGAAGAAATATAGTCTATAGTAGAAAAGCAAGCCATTTTACTAAGAAATATAAGCTATTAAATGCTCATGCTGTATTATCATTGTTACAAGTTTGCTATATTCAAGTGGATTCAAACATCAAATATCATCTGTTGACTATGGAATTTAAAAAATCCAATGAGTATATTTATGCATATTGTCTTTAATAAAAACAAATAACCTCTCATTAACAGAAATATCAGTAGATTTAAATAAAAGTGTGAATTAGAAGTTTCACAAAAACTGGAAAATTAGTAAGAAGGCAGTAAAAAGAGCTGCTACTCCAAAGGTAAATTGATCCAGTGCTTTAAAATGGAGGGACCCAGAGACCCACATTCTAACAACATCAACAGGAGTGCACATTAAAGTGTTGAATAATTAACAACTGGCACCTTACATCTGTCCACTCACATTTACTGCTTATTCAGGATTGTACATTTGTTTATATACCTGTCCATGAAGAATAGTCTTCCCTTTAGAACCTGGGCAAATATTAATTTCATAATACAAGACAAAGAACATGCTTACAGAATGCAAATACTGTAACTAAACACACACATACACTATACTGCTATACATATGTGCTTTTTGAACATCTCATTCCGCATTTAGTCTCAATTTACTGCTATAATAACCTCCCCTCTTCTGGTGAATGATGTTCCACTAGGTTTCAGAGTGAGCTTGTGGAGATCCGAGTGTTAGTAAAGTCAGTAGGTGAGGTGAGGAGGCCTGGAGTGCACTTCCAATTCATCCTTAAGGTGTTTGGTTCTACAGCAGGCCACTCAAGATCTTTCACTCCAATCCATGTAAAGCATATCTTCATGAAGCTAGAACTTTGCAAAGGGGAATTGTCAGGCTGGAGCAGGTTTGGGTTTCCTAGTTGATGTAATAGAAAAATGTAATGCTGCTGCATCCAGAGACGTCCTATACACTTGTGTGTTTCCAAATTTGTGGTAACAGTTTGGGGAAGAACCACATATGTGGTGTCCCAATACTTTTATCCATATAATATATTGTGGTTATATTCATGTTTATTAATAAATTAATTAGTTTGAATCTTGTGATATAATTTTGAACTGAAATGGACATAACTGGAGGTATACTGAACATTTCTTTTGAACATGGCTGGAGAGAGAGGAAGAAGTTAGCAGAAAAGGAGGGAGAGAGGGAAAAATAAATGTAATTCGTATG
This sequence comes from Silurus lanzhouensis, assembly GCA_039877035.1. Classification (NCBI taxonomy): domain Eukaryota; kingdom Metazoa; phylum Chordata; class Actinopteri; order Siluriformes; family Siluridae; genus Silurus; species Silurus lanzhouensis. The sequence goes on from JBCEWE010000287.1 coordinate 1,648,455, forward strand.
CATGGCTGTGAGTAGATTGTTGACATGCAGAGCTCATTTGTGCACACTATAATTCCTCTATTCCTGACACAATGTTCTGGCAGTGCTACCTTCAAAATGTCAACCTATCCTTCTTCCTCTTTTTTCCCCATCTTGTTGTTTTTCTGGTCTTTAGTTTTAGTCAAAAGGGCACTTCCCCTTTCTTTTTTCAAGGGCTGGAAAATCAATTGAGGAAATAGTACCAGAAAGAAAGGGGGCGATAAGCTTGTTGTCTTTTTTCTTAATGAAACCATCTGTTTTAGTTTTGATAGTCTGTAAATGACAGTGAATGCATCACTGCCTTATTAAAATGTCATACACTAATGACAACAAAGGTGATGTTATTGGAATTTGTACATTAGAATGTCACAAGTTTTCTTTGTCCAGGTTTCAGGTCAATGGAGAACAACAACTGTCTTTGGTTGTTGTACCCTGCCTGCTCATTCCAATTTGCTAGTTCATATGCATAATGATTGACTGAGTCCACTGTTAATGGATGCTAAATTAATTCTAATAATAGAATCATTTTACTAATAATAAAATCACCTGACTAGCATGTCTGGGAAGAAAAAAAAATCAATATCCACTGAACTCACCAAATACCAAGTACCTAATTCTAATGGTGAATTATGACATGGGCATGAGTTCTGCTTTCTGTGTTTGAAAAAGTTGCTGCTTTCTATGTGGAAATGTCTTTGAAAAGAGGTTCACTAGTCTCTGGTAGTCTCTGGTCATGCATATAACCTTTACAATATTTCCCTTTGTGACATGCAGAGGAATTCCAAAACACTTCATTTGAAGGGTAGCTACATAGAGCCTTTATAACACTTTCATGAGCATGAATATTTTACAAAGAAATGCTGGAGAGTTTCTGTCAAAATGCATGTGGCGAATGAACTTTGGGTTTTCTTATGTGACTTTTATGTCTTTTTATGTGAAAAAGAAAACAGAGAATAACGGCGTTCGTTTGCAATTACGCCGCTGATTCATTAAGATGCACACTTCCGGTCATTATTTCATATTTCATCAATTTTCATTCCTGATACAATGAAAACGCTTGGGACAAAAACTTTATTGACGTTTTAGTTTAAAAAAGGATTCAGACCCTAATAGTGAAAGCAATCGCACAGTGGTCTTATAAAAATTAAAATAAATAGTACATATGGCAAATATACTGGTAAAGAGATATGATGACAGGTAGACAGTATACTCTGGGCAGGATTTTAAAACAAACATATATATATATATAAGATACATATAAATACATATAAAGGTCTCAGTTGGCTACTGTTTTTCTTTCATATTTTCATACTTCATAGGAACTTAGGAACTTATTTATCAAGCCTTACAGAAATCTTTCAATGAAGCTTTTATAAAACATTTATACACATTTTTTTTCTTGTACTTTTCGTACAAAAACAGTGTATACACAGTAAAGCTTGTCATGGCTCCATCTTGATTTTTACATCTCTTATACAGTATACCGTATACAGTCTCTTTCTCATGCTAGGGTTTGCTCTGGTTCTTGAACAGCAACTTTATCTTAATAATATCACCATTGTAATTATGTTATATCTTTGACTCTTTTATTTGTTCTAGGGGAACACTTAAGGGTTCTATGGGGAACTGTACACCAGAAAGTGATCCATATAAAGTGATCCTTCATATTTGCATACATTTATGGCATTTGGCAGATACCCTTACTCAGAGCAGCTTGTAAAGGGCATGTAAAGGGTTAAGGGTCTTGCTCCAAGGCCCAGCAGTGGTAGCTTGTTGGTTCTGGGATTTGAACTCACGGCTTTCCATTTAGAAGCACAATGATTTAACCACAGTGCTGCCGCTGCCCTTTAACTAGGTGAAGAACTTCATTTTCTTTAAGAGTTTAAGATGGAGAGAATGGATGGTGTAGGGTTTGTGCAGCCAATAATTGAGGTCATTCAACATGAATTTTCCGTCTTGGAATACTGTTCCGCTTGTGGGTGTCTGTGTTTAATAGTATATTCATTAGATAATGAGCTTCGTGTATGGGTGTGTGTGTCAGTGGCGCACTGTATCTCCAGTGATTCAGTGAGGTGAAGTCTGTCTCTCGCTCTGATTTAATTAAATCAAACTGTTATTTGCTCTCCTGGTCATTAGGGAGTGGAAAACAGGGCTTAGCAGTAATTATAGCTATGCTGTCATCCTGCCACTCAACAACCCACCTCCCTGAGACGAGACAAAAATGTTCGACGCTGACACGCGCATGTGCATACATGTGTACAGTACCAATGTGCCGGCATCCCTGCAAAACTATTCAGATGTTAGAATCCTACCCAGCAGAAGAGGCATCCCGGGGAGCCGACTAGATAAGATGCTGCCGAAACGCTAAAAGTACAAGTCTTTATATTTATTACAAAGAACAACACGCATACTAGATCATATTATATTATATTGCTGACAATTTGAGAATGATCTCCGCACAGCTCATACTGTATGCATCTGTTTTTGATGCCTCCGCCGCTTTCCGAAACGAATCGGCAAGCTTTCGACTCTGATTTTCTGCTTTTTCTGTATTCGGAATGATTGAAAATGTCATCAAGCATTTCAAAAGTGATAAATGACAGCCCTACTTGAGCAACTCCTTAACTCTTCTCTGCATCTTTCAGCTCGAGTGGTTGCCACCGAAAGAACATGAGGCAAATTGATACGTTAAGGAATAAACACTTTAGAATCAATTGTTTTAGGATAATAACCAGTGACGGGGTTGTGTGAGGTGAACTGAGGTAGTGATAAGGTGATGAATTGGATTACTTTGCAGTTACGATATATTTTATTTCTCTTATCCCACAGCGATGAACACATTATAGGTTTTATCTGTTGCTACAGTAGCTCTGTTTAATATTGTGAAACATCCACAAAATTTTTGGCTCCTGTTTTTTATTTGGCACCTATAAACTTATCAATAGTAATTTTTTGACTACTACTGTTTTTACGTCTTGCTGCATTGAAGACCATAAAACACACCTTGCCTTGTTACCAAGAAACTGTTAAGCCCTCTATCTGTGAATAATGCTAAACAGTTCCTCACAAAATAGTCTCCCCTTTTAATACCCATTACTATACAAATGATAACATGAGAACTACTTTCTCCGAGGCGCTCTTTGATTGATTGTCAAGCTCCTCACCGGCCTTACAGCTTGAGACCACAGATAGAGAACTCCTTGGTTCACACATCATAGATCAGTACAGCAAACCGTATATGTGCCAGTAACCGTACAGCCAGTAACCGTATTTGTGAGTCATGTTTTAAACTGCATCTGATGTATGTCCACTGACCATGGGACCGTTTTCTGTCTTGTAGATTGCATCAGCATTGTTATTGATCTGTGAATCTACATAGATGAACTTGATTGATGAGCCACTGAAATGACTTCCTTTCTTACTTGAGGTCAAGGGGGAAAAAAGTTCAAGGTTATAACCAAGTTTAATATTTGTCCATAAAAGTCAGCTGTCCATTGAGCAAACTTGTCAATGTTATATGGTAGGGTGTGACATTGTGATGTGGAGCAACTCTGGTCAAATCGAACGTTTTGAAGAAATTGAGAGAAAGCTTATGGTGGCACCAGCACTACTATAAGTTGAGTTGATTTGTTGATTTAAAGGGTCTGTTTTATGGTGAACACTTAAATGCTTCCTAAATACTTGATATACAGACTGAAAATGATTATGCATATCTAAACTGACCTACAGTATATGCACAGTGTTCCAAAGTGGTACTTTCAGAACTACAATAAGATCTAGCTTCATTCATGCCGTGTCTCCTAAAAAGCTTATTCAGGTTAACAAGGAATGACAGCAAAGGTGACTTGAGGCTCAAAACAAATATCACTCGAGATTACAGTAGAAAAAAACAAAACAAAAAAAGCAAGGGCACGACAAGGGCATTGATGAAAACAACAGTACACCTTGGTTTAGCTGATTGCACCTAAGTACATCATGTGATCTGGTATTTGATTATAATGCATTATGCATCATTTTGCTCTATTCAGTCTCTTAACCTTACAATCACACCTGCATATGCATCTTCTCAAGGTCTCTCTGCAATTCCGGATGAACGTAACATAGCGTTCCACCCAGTGCCACTTAGCATCAATCAATAAATGAATGCGAAGCATCTTTTAAGCATTCAGGACATGCTCATAATTTCATAAAGAAGGCCACATTAGTTACACTTTTAACCTCTTTACTGGGCTGCACAGATAAGCAAAGTGCTCAATGTCATTGGTGGGGTTTATGTACTAATGAGGCAGGCAGATGCGGTGAACTCTGTCATCGGGAGCTTTGCTTTCATAAAGGAAATCGCGAGGTAGAATACATGGCATTATTTTTTTTCCCCCGCTTCAGCCAGGTCCTGCTTGGTCTTTTGTTCTTTCATATGCAAGAGAATCCCTTCACATTTTATCTGACAGATATTATGCCTTTGCCGTTTTTTTTTTTAAACTCATTTAGGCCCACGAGCTCCATTGAGATCATACTTGTGAGCAATTGCCTTTCTATGTAATGAAAGCTTTCTTTACTTATACACTCCTTTACTGTAACTTATGTTCTACTATCAGAACTGCTGTCAAAGACCGTTAATCAATGGCATCTAAGAAATTCACAAGCATTGTGGTGTATAATTGATTGTAAAGCAAGGACAATAATATCTGCTCCCCAATGTTCCTTTTCCTTTGTGGTTTGTACTTTCATCTTGTATAAGTATCAGGTTGGATTGAGATCCTGTTCACGGAAGGTCAGAACAAATCATAAAAAAAGAAACGTCACCTAAAAAACTATTCTCAAAGTATGCTTTTAAGCTTGCTTCCAATAAGCTGCTCTTGACAGATCACAAGACTCCTGTTCCAGCCGGGTAATCTATTTTAGGCAACAAAAAAAACCCATTCACAGCGGTAGAACGCTAATACTCGGCGCAGTCTATAATAAGAAAGGCGTTATCACATATTGCTGTTTATTACTGAAAATCTGTGAGCACAAGATAGTTAGACTTTGCTATTAAGAGATATTCCTAAAGATATGGACCCGGTATTACAATATGATTAACCTCATTTTAATTAATTACCAAATTCATATTTGTAATACAAAAAACAAAACCTCACCACAAAAAAAAAAGAAGCCTTGTAGCCACTGTCATGGCAAGATGTGGGGAGGCATGTGGCTAACGAGCTTGAAACTGAGCCTGACTGTCATGAAAAGGTAGCCATCAACACACCCATGAGTCTTTTAAGTGCCAATTTCAGTTCTGGGCATTTTTCACTCATCATTGTATGACTTGTGTCAGGAAAAACATGCAGGAAAAATACTAGACCAACAAACACAAAGATAGCTACACTAGGTCTGCTTTATTAAAGTTTAGCAGATTCATTTGGAGAGAAATGTGGTCCATAACAGCAATATAGGACTTGAATGTGTGGTCATGCGGTGATAAGTAATATGCACAAATCATAGTGAAAGAGTAAATACTGATGTTGATATTACTCCGAATATATGATAGAAAATAAAGTGAAATTCTGCTTTGAAATGAAATGCCCCAGGGGGCATTATCACTGGTGCAGGCAAACTAAGAGGCCATTAAAGTGATCAGTTCAGCAAATGTTATGAATACAAAGCTGTGAAATGGGCAAATGGCAGTGTAAAATTCTCAAAAATGTAAAACAGAAAGTAAGCAGGGGAGCTTTGGAGCTCTGGTCTCAATATGTGTGGGTGTACAAGAGTCGGTGACTGCGAGACCTGGCCGTGGCTTCAGACGAATTGATTCATTCAGAGATCACCCTGGAACTATACTGACTCAGTGTGAACAGGCTATAGCTACACATTGCTGCAGTCTAGGCCGTTTCAAAACTGTAATTTACTTCAAATGAAAGCCTGAGCAAGACAAGTGTTGGAGAGGTTGGAATTTTCCACTCATTTAGAATTTATTTAGTCCCTGACTTCGTGAGCAAGCATGAGAATGTGTTTTTGATAGAGAATCCACAACTCTTCTGAACGTCGCACTGGATAAGGATGTCCGAATATCCAAAAATCCATGCACATTGTTTTATTTAAAGTCATTAAGTCATGTGTAGTTAGCCTAGCATATTAGCATACTCAGGAGTATGAGCACAATGCAAATGTTTTTGACTCATAATCTTACATTCCAGTGCTTATGTTAGTTTTTACTCTCCAGTGTTCTGTATTGTTTGAAGACTATAATCACACTCTTGATGTCACCCAAATGAGGATGGGTTCCGGTTTTGTGTCTGGTTCCTCTCAAGGTTTCTTCCTTATAACATCTAAGGGAGTTTTTCCTTGCCACAGTCGCCACGGCTGCTCATCAGGTATAAATACACATCATTCACCTTAACTGTTAAATTCTGTAAAGCTGCTTTGAGACAATGTCTGTTGTGAAACGCGCTATAGAAATAAAATTGACTTGACTTGACTTGTTACCCAAAACAATAATTAGTAAAGAGCACAAAAAATAAATGAATATGGTCATAGCAATTACTGGCAGCCTCCTGACTGACTATGAAAACCTCTCTTTTTTTTTTTTACAGAAGACTTTTCAGTCACAATCCGAATAGTTATTTAAACTTGTAAGTCAGCAGCTAGCAGAAAATGTTCCATACTTCCATTTTAGATCATCAATGCCATAATACGAAGGACAAATTCCATTAAAATTAACGTCATATTGCTTGCAAGAGTCCATTTTCTTTTCTGTTGAAAAGCATTCAAATGTTCTACCGGCCATTTTACACTCATTCATCTGGAATGTCGAATTATCTCGAGGTGTTTTTTTCGGGTCTTGAATAAAGGTGCTGTTTACAACCTCTATTTTGTTTTGCTGTTCCATTCCTGGCTGTTGTTTGGTAATTAATTTAACTCTTTTTATTTTAAGGTATATTCATTTACCTCTCGAAGGCCAGAGAAACTGTTTTTTTATTGCCTCAAGGGGCAAAAGGGAAGAGGAGATCTTGCATATTTTCCACAAGACCACTTACTCAATAAGTGTTATCTAAGTCTCTGTGGAAATATAGAGAGCAAAACAAGATTAAGGCTGAACAGTGTTAAAAAAGAAAAATGGTAAGTTATAAACAGGATCCTCTTAAAGAACAATTTAGAGGTCTCAGGATAAAACTGTAAAAGCTTTGGGTAAAATATTTGGGTAAGTATGAATGTGCTTTTAAAAAGCCAGAATGTACTTCCTAAGCCAGGAGAGCGAAACAGGGGCTTGACTTTCAATAACACAAATGTGTATAAGAAATTAGAAAATATTACAGAAAGAAGAACTCTGTCGAGGTATATAGTTTTTTTGGGCAGATTTTTCTCTCGATCTCTATCAGAGGCTATGCAGTAATCCAGAGGACACATGAAGCCACTGCATCCTCAGTCAAATTGCCACTCATTGGGCGAATGAATGCAAGTGGATGGGAATTTCTTTTGTATACATGAGCTAGCAGATTCAAACGTTTGGCTAGTGTCACGATAATTGATGGTGGTAAACAATGCAATTCTTCGCATTCAGAGAGCAGAATTGGCATTGCTTCAGCTTCTAGCGGCATTACAAGAATTTTAATTTAGAAATTCTCTGCTAATGCTCTAGGACCTGGAGAGCACAGCTTTTTTGGTTTGGCTACGCTTAGCCTTATCATCTTTTTATGCTTAGTAAACATTTTTGGGTCAGGCTTGTAGTGTATCCGGAGTGTATCCTGGGAACAAAGGATGTAAAACAGGAATTCAACCTTGTGTGGGTCCTCATGCAACCTCATGTTCATACATTCGTTCAAACTCAGGGGCGGTTTAGAATGGCCAATTCTTCTAGCAGTTTTTGAGAGATGGGAGGAGACTGGAGAGACCAAATGAACATTTCTGTATTGAATATGGGTTTTTGGAATTGTCACTCTAATGGTTACCTTTTATCATTCATTGATGCAGTGGACTGTTGCAGTTCTTATTAATATCGTTCTGTCCTTGTATAAAAGCAAGACATCAATTAAAATCTGATTTAATGCTTAGAAGCATATTTAAAAATTCATTTTACATACTGGTAGCATTTTTTTTTCTTTCTTCTGATAGCTTCGTTGACTGAAGCTAACACACTTGTCAATATAGCCCCCCTTTGTCATCCTCATACAGCCAAAGATAAGATTGCTCTCAGCCTGTTTTGCTACCCAACTGAATTGCCTTTCCAAAGCAAACCTCAGATGTGCAGTTATTCCCGATTGGTGACATTACTTAAGACACAGTAGAACAGACTGCTGTCTCTACAGCCCCTGAGCTTAGCAAGGAGGCTATTTCAAGAGATTCCCAAAGACACGATAATTACACGGGGAGTTAGTGCCGCTAATCTGTATATTAATTTATCTCCACGTACCATTGTGTTCACATCTGTTCACAGACCTAGCATGCTTTGTCTGCCATGGACCCACTGTGCCATCACAATCTGCTGTAATAGCAAAAATAATAGCAGTACCAAATGTATTATTCAGTGTCTCATATTAATTATACGGCTAACATTTTATCCTTATATAATATTCAGTCAGGATTACATGCAAACACGTTAAGTTGTAATCAAGGGTACGATAACAGCTCCCAGGCATACCTTGGATGTGAACTTACAATGTTTTTATCACTAACCTACAGCCTTAACTGCTGAGTCACCACTGTAGTAAATATTATCAAATAATCTAATCGGAAATGCGGCTCAAATTAGCAAGCAATTGCTCCGTCCACAGAGTACAATTATTACGAAAGATTACAGTATATCAGCAAAGGAATTTAGCCATGTACGCTCTAAAATATGTAAATATATATATATATTAGTTTTGTGGAAAAAAATGAAAAGGTTATTTATGCACAACTGCAGATTTTTATTTACAGTTGATCTGGAACAAATTTGTTTTTTTTTTTTTTGTTTTTTTTTATCAAATTTGTTATTTTAAATACGTATTCATCAGTAGCATATAATTCCACCTATCGTCATATATAACTGATAAAAGTGCTGGTGACCTCTGTGCTATAGTCAACACTAAACACTTCTACAAATGTATTGAGGACTTTGGCTTAATTTTCTGATTAAAGTAGAAAGCTAGCTGGCTAGTAACTTTCAAGCTAAATGCATTGCTAATTAGCTTGTAAAATTTCAGCTGACCCAGTATGAAATTTAAATTGGTTGTAACTACAACCATTTCAGTATATGCTTTGGGCAATATTAGCACACATTAGCATGGGATGCATTAACAAAATACGAAAAGGGTAATTTGAGGTTTGTGTTGCATGATCTTAATGCAAGGTGCAGAAATTGAATAACCACCATACACCAAACGGAAAAATGGTTGCCTTTTATTTTTTAAGTAATTTCAAATAGTGTTAACGCATTGATTGTCATGGATCTTTCTCCTTATACCATGCTTATATTGTTTGTAGTACAAAATGACTGAATGGATAAAAATGTTCATTTTTTCTTAGTTAGTTTAAACATCTAGAATTCTGCATGCTCTAAATTTTACCCAGAGCTAAAGTAGTGGAGTAAGATGAAATGATTTAAATGAATTATAATTATATAGTGAAGAGGTAGCGAGAGACTGAATTAAACGAAAAAGAGAGTTTGCATCCTGTGCTTTGTCTCTTCTAATAATGAAGCTGTTGTTGTTAATTAACTGTGCCCTTTTTTGTTATATATCTCATTAGATGTTTTCAATAGTCTGACTCTGTCTACAACTGTGATGTTGCTGTATGTCTACAACTGTATATTACTATGGTTACAGTTGTTTATAGGGCAGCACATTCATTCATAATAGTGTCTAAAATGACTGCAACTACTAAATGTACAGAAACTGATGGGATACCTGACTTTTCCAGCCATATGTGGTTCTTCCCCAAAGTGCTACCACAAAGCTGAAGGCACACAACTGTATAGATGTCTTTGTATGCCAAGGCAAAAGATTTTTCCTTGAACTTGAACTAGGAATGCCCAAACCTCTTCCAGCATGACAATACCCCTGTCCACAAAGCCACCTGCAAAAAGATATGGTTTACATGTGTTGATCTTGGGTGGCCTTCTGTAGAGCTCTGACTTCAACCCTGCTGAACACCTTTGGGATGAATGTGAACACTGACTGCACCCCAGACCTCCTCACCTCACCTACATCAGTACCTGACTTTACTAACACCCTTGTGGTTGAATGAGCACAAATCTCCACAATCACACTCCAAAATCTAGTGGAACATCTTTTCAGAAAAGTGGAGGTTATTATAATAGCATTCAGGGATTAAATGTGTACTTAGCTATTAGCTTCCAAATCAATCAAAACAGACTAGTCAGACTGACTATGGTATAAATAAATACTATCCAAAAGCCTAAAGCAGACATTATCCTGGCTGAGTGTCACTTCTCGTACCAAAATCGGTGAAAAGTGACCATTAAGAATCTACTTGTACGGTTTGTATCTTGGTTTAAACTGACAGCACTCCATCATGTCTTGAAGTGCAGTATAAGTGTGGTGACCTATTTCCTAGAACTGCATGGAAGTGAAAGAGACTTTCTCTCCTCCGCTTGTGCTGTGCTTGAATTCGAGCACATCTGCTGCAGACAGTTGGGAGGGGTAGCCCAGCAGCTGAGTTGATGGATGATGGACGAGTGGATACATCGTTGTAACATGAGGTGCCAACCTTTACAGTTTAGCCGTAGCATTTACGATGATTGACTCCGTTCTACTGTAGTATGAGAAACACCTGCAAACCTGATAGTAGTGGTCAGACCAAACATGGATAATATTCTCCCAGTGGAAATAGCAGTTCACTGAAGGGGGGGATATGGAATGTTAGTGATGATTTCAACATAGGAATTGCTTGCTTGTTTTGTGAACCATTGGAAAAATGAGACTGGGTTATTTATGAATCACAAAATCAGTGAATAATGATCGATTATTTTATCATGTTAGCATGAAGGCTATGGTTTTGTTTTTTTTAATAATAAAACAATACAGGGATTAAAGCGGTCCTTCCTCAAGCTAGGAAACAACTTATTGTTGGGACATCAAGATTGGCAGTGTTATTCATTTGGGATTGAATCCCCACCACTGGCTTTTCTGTTGGGCACAGTATTATCTTCAGTCTCAGTTAAGACATCAGAGGCAGAGAAAAAGAGAAGACACAAACTGTCCCCTTGGCAGACCAAGTACTGTCTGGCTCCCTTTGGCGAGTTTCATACCTGATGCTACAGCGCAGCTGTACCTGCATTGCCTTTGCCACTTTCATTTGTCTCTGTACCTTGCAGTTCTTTTACCGATTAGCTTGCCATGCTTTCTGTGGGCCTGTGTGAAGAAAAACAAGTTTCTTTGCTTTTAAAAAATGTCCTTTCAACAATGTAATTACAGTGTGAGTCGTGTATATACCATAGTTTTCCACAAACCACTGATGCCTACTACTTTACTTTGTTTTAGTTTTTCATTAATAGTAGTAGGGATAAACCTTTAACAGTCTGCTTGCCAAACCCTAACTAGGCTCAGATTTCTGATTTAGGTATCTGCTGGTGTAGCTCATACTGTACACCTCAAAGTTTGACTTTTAATTGTGCGTTTTTAAAAAGCTTGTCTGCTCTCCATTGTTGTACAGAGTGGTTCTCTGCTACGTCTATAAATTAAAAACCTGAGTGTCTTTGCTGCTATTTTTTCACCCAAATCCGTTCACAATGCCTGTTAATTTTCCCACTCAATACAAAGAAAAGGCATAAGATCAAAAAGGAAATGGGAATTTAACGGATAAAAGATCAGTGTGCTGGAGAAAAAAAAACTTAACACACTGACAGAGATGAAAGAAAAGTCAGAGAGAGAAAATACAAGGAGATCCAAAAGGCACTTTTAGTGAAGAGTTGAAGGGGAAAAAAAAGTTGCTCATTCCTTGAACGAAATTATTTATTTTGTCAAAGAATCAGTCATGTGCGAATAAGCGTGTGTGTGTGTGTGTCTGGGGGAGGATAATAAGAGTGACAATGTGACATCTCAATCTGCACATATTGGGTTTTATTAACAACATTTTTTAGAGGTAATGTGGAAGAGCTTTCACCAGTGCAATCTAAGTAATCAATCTTTCTTTCTTTCTTTCTTTCTTTCTTTCTTTTTTTAAATATCTGTGGGTTTTGTGCTACTTTGTATGTTGATCTTTGGATGTGTGTAAGCAAGTCTGCATGCCAGTCACCCCCTCCTCTCTGCCTCCTTCTCAGTTTCTCTCCCTTCCTCTCTCACTTCCTCCCTCCCACCCATCCTCTCTCTCTCCCTTTCTCCCTCTCTCTCTCCCTCTCTCTCTGTGTCTGCATTGCTCTATCTTTTAGTCTGAGATTGAGGCTGTGGAGCACGGCGCAACGAACCCACACACACACACAAACACACACACTGGTCACGTCCGTAGCACTGCCATCCTCCTTCTCTTTTCCTCACTCGTGTCCTTTCGCTGTCGTTGCCTTTCGCTCGCGCACGCAAATGTTTTCATTCCAGCATCCCAGGACGGATATTTCTCTTCTCTCTCGTGAATCTCGGAGCGGCTCGAAGCCGCACACGCAACAGCAGCACCCTGCACTCACAGTCCCAATACACCATCGAAGCTTTTGCTGAGCAACGAAGAAACCTCAACATTGGAGGTGTGGAAAAACAAAGCCCGAGATCAGGAGGGAGAAGGGCTTCTGGGAGAGGAGCAAGGTTGTTTTCTTCTTGTGTTGTGATGCAAGGCGGCCAGAGCGGAGACACTCGGTCGTCTTCATCGTTTGATCTTTGATGGCAGTCGTCCAGGTGCGCATCTCTCAGGAAAAGTATACAGGGTCGGTCCTAGAGTTAGTCCTTTATTCTTTTTTAATTTCTTCCTTTTTTCTCTCTTTTACTCCCGCTCCTTACTCATCCTCTTCTATGCTGCAGACTTTGCCGTGCTCAACGTTCCTCTGAGGATCGGAATCTGTATTCGGCTGCTTCTCTTCAGTCGATTCAAATTCGATCTTTTTTTCTTTTATCCTTGATTTTTTTGTTGTTGTTGTTTTTCATTTATTTGGATTTATTTTTTAGATTTATATTTGTTTTTGATGCCCTGTTTCTTGCCCTGAAATAATTCATACATGATGGAGACATCGGCTCGCTAATAATGGATGAGCATTTCGATTGGAAGTCTCTTTATCATGATATCAAGCTCGAGGATCAGTGAGGCAAGTGTTACAGCCACCCAGAGTGCTTTTAAATATTGCCTTTAAAGTCAGATGGCTGATGTTTGACGAGTTTATTCAGTTTTCCATGGCTGTCAGTTTTGGATAACCAAACACCTGATCGTTGGTCCGGTCTCCCAGTCATTTGTCATTTTTGGTCCTATCCTTTTTACCTGTTTTTTTTTTTTTTTTTTTTTTGTGGACTTTTTGGAAAGGCTTCTGTTTTTTCCCAAGTCTGCTTTTCTGTTAAGCTTCAGAACATTTCGGAGGAATAACGATTTGTGTCGTCATCGGAATACACAGCTGCAAACCCCTGGAGCAGGGTTTGTCTTCTGCTTTTGATTGGATATTTTGTTCTGAACCTGCATTTTTTAAACGTTTTTTGAGGAATAAATTTTCCTCCCTTAAGTATCCCCTTTCTAAGGGAATCTAGGAATTATGGATCCTGCATTGGTTTGATGTCTTTCTGTTTTTATTATATGAGGAGGCAGGGCATGGAAGTCCCACTCCCCTCTCCTATCCCTCTTGGGGCAGTTGTTTTGCTTAGCGGATTAGTACTTACCCCGCACGCCCCACCCTTAGCCCCACCGAGAGTGTTTTGGGCCAGTTTATGGAGGCTAGTCTTGTCATTGTCATTACTAGCTTTCCCTGGTCCTGCTGTTTCAGCTAGAGTCTCATCCAGTCTTAGCACAACTCACCATGTCCACCATTTTCACAACAAACATGGCACTGTGCCTATTGCCATCAACAGGATGCCTTTCCTTACACGTGGGGGCCATGGTAGGTCACTTTTTTCTTATATTATATATCTTTTGATTTACTATTGACTCGCTCTTTTATTCCGAATATTGACTTGTGTACACGCATTTTTGGGTGTCATCTGAAGTTAATTAGCAAACTTGCTTTCCATTGTGGGTCCATGATGTTTGAGAAATAAATCAAACTCGAATAGGTCCTTGCCTGTTGTTGTACAAAATCAGGTGTCTGAAAGGTCATGACCCCTGTTGTTGTGCGCTTATCATTTTAAAAGTCTCATTCAAAGCTACGGACTGCATTGTTTTCATTATTTCCGTGTTCGATATTAGCAACAAATAAAGGTCAAGGAAGTGACACCCGGTACCAAGGCAGTGTCCACTATCCTTTTATCCACCTTTGAACCCACATTTTGTGCAGATATGATGTAATTGACGCAACTAAAATGGACCTAATGATGAGTCTTGAGGGAATTTTTTAATTGAAACAGTATGGGTTGTTTAATTAGTCCTAAGATTTCTGTCCTTTCCCCAGAGAGATGGATACAGGAAGGGTCTGGATCAGGTGTACCACTCAGTGTTGATCTCAAGCAAGTCTCTTTGTCATTAAAAGTCTTTTTAATGCAATTGTAGTTATTTTTTAAAGTAGAATCACTGAAATTAACACTCACTCACTGCTACTGTGGATAAAGCAGACTATAATTATGGCATTATTAAGCACAGTAGGCAGCCCATTCAAGCAGTGTATGAGGTCAAGTTAATTTGTTCCCTTCTTTATAAATCTAGAATTCCTATGAATCTAGAGAAAGATTTTGTGTTCAACAATGAAAGCTATATCTTCATATGCATGTAGATCTTTAGTTGTTAAAAAAGATACCCTCTTTTGGCTTGGCATGTAGAGATAAATACACATTATGATCTTACAAAGTGCCACTGTAGTGGAAGCAGCTATTATATTCTAAGCCGTTATCACAGTGCAATCTACATTAGAAACAGGAAGGGGTTAGATAGGGGTTAGATATACTGTAGGACACTGCTGAGCATCTTATTAAAGACTTTAAATAGAGTTCATTATGTTGCAATTGGTAAGTGGGGAGTGTTAGAAGTTAGAAGTCTGTGGGTGAAAAAAAACGATGAGCTTTTTCGTTTATTAGAGAACAGGATTATATTGAAGGTTGATTGGGTTGAACCTAATGGTCTGGCCAGGTCTAACATTCAAATGTATGCTTGTGTTAAATGATAAGAAATCTGGAAGCTGTGAACATTTCCAGAGTCTTTTTAATAGCTTCAGCCACTACAATGCCCCAAAACTTGACATTTTCCACCTTTCTATTGTTGCAATCGTTGAATTACTGTTCTGTGGTCAGTTTGGGGATTTACTTTGGTCTCACCTTGTAGGCCCTCATCATCTTTTATCTTTAACTCTATCAAATTAGATGGCAACCCTACTGTGACACAATCATGTGAAGTGGTACCTGTTTCCGTGATTGCTGTTTCAAGTGTTCCGAATCAAAAAATGTTTTGACTTTTCATCCACAGTTGTGACTTTATTTATTAATCCTTCTCACAAACCAGTAGATGCATCAACTTTTTTAAACCAATCAACTTTGAGAATGATCAGCATCCATTTGCAGTTAAGTGCCAGGAAAGCTTGTACTGGTGGTGTTTTATTTTGGAGGAAAGGATTGTGATAAAAACTAAAAAAAGAATCATTATTTATCAAGGGGAATAAGACTATTTGTATAGCAGGCAGAATCTCCTCTATGGGACTGTTAGGCAAACTCCTGCAGGTCTAGTGTATTGGGCCTGTTGGGTTGGATGTTAGCCATAACTGTTGTCACAAAACATCTAATGATTATCGGAGGGAGAATCACTGGCAAGTAGTGTTTGAGGTGCAGCATCGCCATTTTTAGGAGACTGAGGTTACAGTAGCTATTTTGAAGAACTGGGAATTGATGGCTCACTGCTGAGACCTTTACAGTTCTAATTAGAATGTTAAGAATTGGAATCCTGGTACTGTCAAGCATTCATTGCTGAGCTATTGAGAAGACCCTGCTCAGCTTAATTGTAAGTCACTTTGGATAACAAAAAGCAATTGCCCAAATCGCACCTTTGCTTCATTGGAGGATCTCTGCTGAGTAGCGTAGACTTAGAGTAGAGTAGTGTAGACCAATAAACTGCTACTAGAACAATCATACCATGGCTACTAATTACTTGCTAATGACTTGCTCATTAGGGTTATAATTCTACACCTAGAGTTCTGTAAAGCTTATGAAATATTGGCGAATTGGATCTTGGCCAGTTCCCTGACACCTTCCCTAAGTACATGACTAGTGACCTAGAAAGGGATTGCTCTGCTTACACTTGAACAGTTCCAGAGATATCATTTAGGCTTCATGCCCAGTTGTGTTTGGAACCTCCTTCTTTGGCTTAGCATTTAAATCAAGCCTAGAAGATATGCTGGCAAAGAGACCTTTCTGTTAATTTCCACTGCTGTTTTTATAATCTGTGGTACGTTGCAGTTCTCACCACATGCTTTAATGTTTCTCACTGAACTTTTTTCATTTTTTTTTCCATTCTCTTGCCACCTTCTGGTGCTGTTCTCCTCCATATCGCCATTTATCGCTCGATCATTTCATCCCCTCGCTCAGCACAGCTTTTAGCCATAATCAGTATCAATCAAGCATCTGTGTCTGCCAAACAGGCACACACATTGCAGTCAATTGCCTTCAGCTCAGTCTGTATTGACATTATTGCCTCTTGGCATCCCTTAGTGCTCATCCATGAATTAAATTTATAATGCCTACCATTCTCCAGGAAACTTAGTCAAAATTTATACACCTACAGTAACACTGATGCATCTAGCATCATTTCTCCAAAGAGAGAGAATATATACTTTCTAGATTCCTTCCCACCAGGAAATAGACACTCATATTGTGACCTAGAAGAACTGATCCTAAGGGGTTTGAGTTTAAGCACTGAGCAGTCAACTGAGATTCTTGATGTACTGAAATGGCAGCTTAAATCCAATAGACGGTTCTCTTTCTCCCTTTAAATAGCAATGTCCCCTTTTACCGTCTCTGCTTTCTTCCTTCGTTTCTTTTTCTTCCTCTGCTGGTTCATATAATTGGATTGCAGCTCCCTTGCATCTCAAGTTGCTAAGCTGTTTAAATTTACATAATTAACATGGAAATGTTTGGCAAATCCCTCCACGGATTCGAGACTGTCAGTCGATACAGACGAAAAAGTGGCAGGTAAAAAGTCTAATTTTGAGCCTGGAGGTGAGCGACAAAGTGAAAAAAAAGTGACGAGTCGCTCCTTACCTTTCTACCAATATATTTATTTATTTATTTAACGAATTACTGTTTCATTTTATCGTTTCCTTCTGTTTTTTTTAAATATTTATTTCTGCATAGAAACCATATATCATTTCTTTGCCACATCTAGTCCAGGCCAATATTTCATCATCCTCCGCTACTGTGTCAACAGCTGAAAGTTTGCCAACTTTGCACTGTTTTAAGAAAAAAAAAAAAGCCTTATTCCAAACTCTGCAAATAAATAGACTTTGTTCTTGAACCCTTGTGGTCAGTAATGCACTAAATATTTAATTGTGCCATATTATTGCCACAAACTCAGTTGGACGAGTGTAAATTCATTCAGCCTGAATAGTTTTGTTGACAACAAACAAAAAAAGTGAGGGAATAGCTTCGAGCTTTCAATATGAAATTGCTTTAATCTCGCACTTTCGCATAGCCTTTGACTCCTGGCATAAGCATTTATCTCTCATTCAAACAGTGTCTCTGATGGGATTCGTCAGTCCTCTCTTCTAGCCTGAAGGACAAGTGAAAAGGGTTTACTTTTTTTGAATGCTTACTTTTAAAACAGATTAGGATTCCCAGAATAATACACTCTCCATTTAATATTCGGTACTCAGGTGGACTCTCGGAGCATCTCAGATGTTAGTCTAATGATCGGCTCCGATCCGATTAGCATAGTGCGACTGCTACAAACGTGTGTACGAGAGATATGAGTACAGACAAGCGATGCATATGACCCTCTCCAAATCCTGTGCGAGACGAGCATCTAGTTATTGCTCGTGATTAATAGACAGCTCTCTAGTTGATGGATGCAGGGAGCTTGCGCGGTCACGAGTCCCTGAGCCGCAATCCTGCTCACTCTCTGCAGATGTGTACTACAATTCATTATCCCCCATTGAACAGCCTGTTTGTCGCATCCGCAGCCAGTGGATTTTGATTGGCAGCGCCAAATTAGTCTTGGTGTTTTCATTCCGTAGAATCCTTGTCGGTTTTTCGCTGTTCGTCAAAGTTCAAAGACGGTGGATAAACCAAAATCACCATGTTCTATTCTGCATTATTCGTAGACTTTTTTTTTTTTTTTGCACTGAGTCACGACAGCATTGGCATAATGTGTGTCTAAATATTGGGGGAAAAAATGTGTGTCTGTAAACTGTCAGCTGTATATTATAGCATCCCTGTAATGACTTTCCATGTGCTACTTCTATTTCTGAATCTAGTATAAATGTGGCATTGTATTTCGCTAGACTTTAAGGGCCTTTTAAAGCATTTCAATTTCTGCAGAGGGGCAGGGCAAGAGGGCTAAAATATTACAACCGTTCGAGATGATTTAAGATATTTTACCACTTAACAATATGCAGAATGATGTGTTGTTTTCTCAACAACCTGCTGGCCAAAGAGTACATTACATAAAAAAAAAAAAAAAAAAAATCAATCCTTCTATGAAGAAAAAAAAAAAAAAAAAAAAAAAAAAAAATTATATATATATATATATATATATATATATATAATATATATATATATATATATAATATATATATATATATATATATAATATATATAATATATATATATATATATATATATATATATATATATATATATATATATATATTATATTATATCATTTATATTATAAGCTATTATTATAAGTTATTTTAATAATCCGTAAAAATAACCTATTTAAATAATTTTATGCATATTTTGACACATTTCCAGCACCCAGTGTACATATAAATTAAATAAATAATGTGATGTGTAGACAGTATAAACGAGTAGACCCAAATTCCATATATAGGAAAAAAATGGGGGGGAGCCGAGAGCTTTTTGTCATCAGTCAACATTAATATACTGTTCTTCCTATCCATTTGTCTCCAGAATGCATGATAGATCAGAAACAATGGGTCATGATTAAAGCTACTGATCTGAATCGTTCCCTCACATGAGAGTGCCAGAGACTTTTTTTTTTCCCCCCAAAAGGTTTACGGATAGTGGGTCATATGAAATCTCTAATATGCCTGAGCAAATAGCCAGATTGCTGGATCGAAACCAATATTGATCGAGGGTCAAAGTCAATGATGTGAAAATCTGTTGGGATCACGTTTGACTAAGTGCCAGGATTACTTTTGAAAGTCAAAAGCTGCTAGGTTAACTTTTTAAAAAAGTCGTCCGACTTGGAACAAACAAAACCCTGTGTTTATCAATCCTCAGTTGGAGTGTAGAATTTGTCTGCTGTATTAATAATAATAAAAAAAGCTCATGGGTAAATAATTTCTGAGAGACATGGTGAAAGAACATTTCCTCTTCAGTGGGATTGTATTTTAGTTTTACATTCCAAGTTTAACAGACTATAATATGTTGTTTTTCCCCCGATAATAATACTAATTACAGTGCTGAGTAAATGGAAATATAATTCAATTCAATTCAATTCATTTTTATTTGTATAGCGCTTTTAACAAT
Organism: Silurus lanzhouensis; assembly: GCA_039877035.1. NCBI lineage: Eukaryota > Metazoa > Chordata > Actinopteri > Siluriformes > Siluridae > Silurus > Silurus lanzhouensis. Next base: position 1,668,200 of record JBCEWE010000287.1, read on the forward strand.
GAACATTGTCTCAAAGCAGCTTTACACAGATAATGTGGTGATTAAACGTAAATATGTTCTTTGTAAGTAAGTTTGTCCCTGATGAGCAACTGTGGCAAGGAAAAACTCCCCGAGATGGCATAAGGAAGAAACCTTGAGAGGAACCAGACTCAAGAGGGAACCCAACCTCATCTGGGTTGCACCAAATGTCCATTTGAAGCAGATATACAATGTTGCGGGGTACAGTGAAGAAGCAAACTGCACTCCCGAGTCGACACCAACTACAGTCCAATCCATCCTCAAAAGCACCCGTTCTACTCCGGAATTACATGGAACCACCCAAGGTGTCGATGAGAGACCGTCCCAAGCTGCACAGAAGTGTGAAGATCCACGGAGGGGAGAGGGGCAGGAACAGTGGTCACTGGAACCTCAGGAGCATGTTTAACTCGACCGAGAGAGAGAGAGAGAGAGAGAGAGAGAAGGATATGGATTATTAAGTGTCCCTATTGGTGTATGAAAGTTAATGTCACTGTGCAGTTTGGACTCCTGCAAGACTCGCTATGGCAGCATAACTAAAAGGGAGAACCAGAAGGCAACACAGACATGAGGGATCTCTGGGATAAGAGACGACCCACCACACCACCGTCAACAAACCTGAGTGAACGTGTGAGGGGACGACAGCATACAAATATACCAGTTCACCAAACACTCTATATCCATGCTCCCTCCAGATCTGAGCCTTTACCTAAGAAAAATCTACTGATTAAAGGCTTGACTAAATAAATAAGTTTTCAACCTCGACTTGAACACTGAGACTGTGTCCAAGTCCCGAACACTGGTTGGAAGGCTGTTCCATAACTGTGGGGCTTTATAAGAGAAAGATCTGCCCCTGCTGTAGTCTTCATTATTTGAGGAACCAACAGATAGCCAGCACCTTTTGATCTAAGTAGGCGTGGAGGATCATACTGGTACAGAAGTTCACTCAGATACTGCGGTGCGAGACCGTTAAGTGCTTTATACGTCAGTAGTAATATTTTATAATCAATGCGAGATTTGATTGGGAGCCAGTGTAGACTGATTAAAACAGGGGTGATGTGGTCGTATTTCCTAGATCTAGTGAGGACCCTTACTGCTGCATTCTGGACTAACTGAAGCTTATTTATGCATTTACTCGCACACCCAGACAGTAAAGCGTTACAGTAGTCTAATCTAGAAGTAACAAAAGCATGAACTAGTTTTTCTGCATCCTGTAACGACATCATATTTCTAATTTTAGCAATATTTCTAAGGTGAAAGAAGGCGATCCTGGTAATATTATTCACGTGAGACTCTAAGGAAAGACTCGGGTCAATAATCACACCAAGGTCTTTGACAGCCGTACATGCTGAAACAGAAACACCATCTAGAGATGCTACGTAATCGGAAAGTTTACTTCTAGCTGCATGTGGTCCTAGTAAAAGTACTTCCGTCTTATCTGAGTTGAGCAGAAGAAAGTTATTAAGCATCCATTGTCTAATGTCCTTTACACACTTCTCAACACTGTTTAGCTGATCTCTCTCATCTGGCTTTGCTGAAATATACAGCTGTGTGTCATCAGCATAACAATGGAAGCGAATCCCATGTTTATGAATGATTTCACCAAGAGGCAGCATATATACAGAGAAAAGCAGTGGGCCTAAGACAGATCCTTGAGGAACACCAAACTTTACCTCATAGAGTGTGGAGAACTCACCATTTACATCCACAAACTGATAGCGATCAGTCAAATAAGACCTGAGCCAAGAGAGAGCTGTTCCCTTTATTCCTACAACGTTCAAGTCTAGCAAGCAGTATAGTGTGATCAATGGTGTCAAAAGCTGCACTAAGGTCGAGCAAAACAAGTAAGGAGACAAAACCCTGATCAGAGGCCAATAACAGGTCATTTACCACCTTAACTAGCACCGTCTCTGTGCTATGATGAGGCCGAAATCCTGACTGATACATTTCAAAAATGTTATTCAGAAGTAGGTGTGGGCATAACTGCTGTGCTACAACCTTTTCTAAAATTTTGGATATAAAGGGGAGATTTGATATCGGTCTGTAGTTGGACAACTGAAATGGGTCAAGGTCAGGTTTCTTAATAAGGGGGTGGATAACTGCCAGTTTGAAGGAATATACTTATCATACTGATCATATAGTACACACGTCTTTATAATAGTACACATAACCCTATATATAGCCTCATTGTTCAGACAGTTACACTGTATAACACTTTATTAAGTCTGGGCAAATGATTAATGGTTACATAAGTAATGTGTAGTGGATAGAAAATCTATTATAAGATCATAACATTGTATGTCTTAATGATATCATGCATGATAACATAGGCTCTGCTATTATATATAAGTGCAGTACTGTATAGGCACTTATATCATGCTATAATGCAGTAATGGGGCATTATGACCATCTTTATTATTACTTATTTTAAGGTTTTACACTTCATAGCTTTATGCACTATGAATTGTTTATAAGAGGAATTGCAGGAGTTCACCACTTCTGAAAGAACATCCTATTCCACATTTAGTCCCCATTTGCTGTTCTAACCTCCAATCTTCTGAAAAGATGTTCCACTAGATTTTGGAGTGTGATTGTGGAGATTTGTGCTCATTCAGCCACAAGGGTGTTAGTAAAGTCAGGTACTGATGTAGGTGAGGTTAGGAGGCCTGGGGTGCAGTCAGTGTTCACATTCATCCCAAAGGTGTTCAACAGAATATAAGTCAGAGCTCTATAGAAGGCCTAATGTTTTTTTTAGATGGCAAAGTATATTGTACATACACACTTTTTTTTTGTACAATATCTCATTCAAAAAAAAGGAACAGGCTGTGATATTGTTAGGGTCTCTTGTGTTTGTCGGCGCTCAGTGTACAAACATCATGAATGGGACAGGAGGTGGCTTGTGTCACTTCACGCATTAGGCTATATTAATTATTGAGACAGCTCCAGTAATTACATCTCTAAGATGTCTCGTGTCCTTGAATAGATGATAGACGTGTAAACGTGTGCGCGCGTGTGTGTCTGAGGCAGAGCGGTATCACAGATTATTCATGTAGTCAAGTTTCATTGCTATGCTGTGTGTGGAATGCACATGTTCTGTTGGCTGCAGTGCGCACGCGCACACACACACACACACACACACACACACACACACACACACACACAAAATGCTCACCAATTCCTTTACCTATCTCAACAGTCCAAACTGTACATATCCACCCACATACATATTTTATATATATACACATACATATATACATACATATATACACACACACATACATACATACACACACACCTCCACCTTGGTTGCCCCTGGCAACCATCCTTCAGGTGTCCTTGTGTGGTGCAGAGTCTCATGCTTCGTGGTTCAGGGCCATAATGTTACCTGAACCTGCCATCAAGCTGTGCCTCTGCAGGTCTTTCCATATGACTCCTGTCCTCTGTACTCTCCTGCAGCAACTTCTCCATCTGTGTCTTTCTGTCTTTTTTATTCTGCAAATAGTATTTCCTTGTGTTCGCCTTCAAGTCATTGGCCCGCTCTTGTATTATAGTTGAGGTCTTCAGCTGCATGTTCCTACTGCACTTTTTCATCCTTTGATTGATTTATTTGGCATTAACCGGTACATAAGTGCAACGTTGGCAAAATCTGCAGCTATTCTGAAACAACGAATAAATATTGCACCAATCATCCTGCATATAATGTGGGCCAAGACATTTCCAAGTGTGTTGCCTGTAAATAAAAGCTTGTTTAATGTTATTTCATAAAAAAACTTTTCAAATGACAAGATAAAAGGTCTTCTCAATGGCTCTTTAGATATTTATGCATCTTGAAGGACAAAATCTACCATGAGTGGCTTGAATAGTGTTTATAATTAACGTATATTCAGTCATGCCCAAGGTTTATACAGATAAGTGAGAGTGATTAAGCAATGCTTTAGTCATTCAATCTGTTGAGCGCTTTCACTTCCTCTCTGAATTGTATCAATAGAGCAACTTGTGTCTATATATATACACAGTGAGGAAAATAAGTATTTAAACACCCTGCTATTTTGCAAGTTCTCCCACTTAGAAATCATGGAGGGGTCTGAAATTGTCATCGTAGGTGCATGTCCACTGTGAGAGACATAATCTAAAAAAAATTAAATCCAGAAATCACAATATATGATTTTTTTACTATTTATTTGTATGATACAGCTGCAAATAAGTATTTGAACACCTGGGAAAGTCAATGTTAATATTTGGTTACAGTAGCCTTTGTTTGCAATTACAGAGGTCAAACGTTTCCTGTAGTTTTTCACCAGGTTTCCCCACACTGCAGGAGGGATTTTGGCCCACTCCTCCACACAGATCTTCTCTAGATCAGTCAGGTTTCTGGCCTGTCGCTGAGAAAGAGAGTTTGAGCTCCTTCCAAAGATTCTCTATTGGGTTTAGGTCTGGAGACTGGCTAGGCCATGCCAGAACCTTGATATGCTTCTTACATATCATACTGTGTGCTTCGGGTCATTGTCATGTTGGAAGACCCAGCCTCGACCCATCTTCAATTCAAGGAGGTTGTTCCCCAAAATCTCGCAATACATGGCCCCGGTCATCCTCTCCTTAATACAGTGCAGTTGCCCTGTCCCATGTGCAGAAAAAACACCCCCAAAGCATGATGCTACCACCCCCATGCTTCACAGTAGGGATGGTGTTCTTGGGATGGTACTCATCATTCTTCTTCCTCTAAACACGTTTAGTGGAATTATAACCCAAAAGTTCTATTTTGGTCTCATCTGACCACATGACTTTCTCCCATGACTCTTCTGGATCATCCAAATGGTCATTGGCAAACTTAAGACGTGCCTGGGCATGTGCTGGTTTAAGCAGAGGAACCTTCCGTGCCATGCATGATTTCTAACCATGACGTCTTAGTGTATTACCAACAGTAACCTTGGAAACGGTGGTCCCAGCTTTTTTCAGGTCATTGACCAGCTCCTCCCGTGTAGTTCTGGGCTGATTTCTCACCTTCCTTAGGATCATTGAGACCCCACGAGGTGAGATCTTGCATGGAGCCCCAGTTCGAGGGAGATTGACAGTCATGTTTAGCTTCTTCCATTTTCTAATGATTGCTTCCACAGTGGACCTTTTTCACCAAGCTGCTTGGCAATTTCCCCGTAGCCCTTTCCAGCCTTGTGGAGGTGTACAATTTTGTCTCTAGTGTCTTTGCACAGCTCTTTGGTCTTGGCCATGTTAGTAGTTAGATTCTTACTGATTGTATGGGGTGGACAGGTGTCTTTATGCAGCTAACGACCTCAAACAGGTGCATCTAATTTAGGATAATAAATGTAGTGGAGGTGGACATTTTAAAGGCAGACTAACAGGTCTTTGATGGTCAGAATTCTAGCTGATAGACAGGTGTTCAAATACTTATTTGCAGCTGTATCATACAAATAAATAGTTTAAAAATCATATATTGTGATTTCTGGATTTTTTTTTTTTTAGATTATGTCTCTCACAGTGGACATGCACCTATGATGACAATTTCAGACTCCTCCATGATTTCTAAGTGGGAGAACTTGCAAAATAGCAGGGTGTTCAAATACTTATTTTCCTCACTGTATATGGCATATGTATAACACCATGTAAATAGTTGCTACAGGAACTTATGTTTGATTTCTTAATAATATTACATCACACATTGTTTTTCCATTTTTTCTTATTTCATTCTTATATAGTATAGATATATAGTTAAGTCAAGACACACATTTGCTAATTTTTCACAGAAATAATGCAAATGCATCATCAGCAAACTAGAATACGTAAACAATTCATTTCGTAAACAATTCATTTTTCCCACATGAATAGGAAACCCTTTCTATAAAAAGGCTGCTAAAAATCATTAACAGCCATCAAATTGAGTTGTACAGTTTAAACATTAAAGGAATAATTGGATTGGATGACTTTTACAGCTATATCCAGAGAAAATACCTCAGTCCAAGTCGCTATTGTAGATAAGGCTAAGCTAGCAGACAGCACCACAGTAAAGTTCTGAGAATTGCTCATTATGCTACTTCTTTCACTGTCCCCAAGATATCACAGCTCCCACGAGGACCTATAATGAGCCATGTTTCTGAATGGCCCTTGTGTAGCATCAGCGATATGAGAGTCCAGGTCACTCTCACCCAGGGGACCACTGACTAGCCATGGTCAATATGTGAGGATATAATTAGCATGCAGAAATTAGCCTTGCCATGTATCAGAATCTGGAATCACCTCCCGCCTTGTTCCTATTGTTCGAGCGTTTTGTGTAACCTCCTGCCCCTCCACTACGCCCCACTCCATCACTGCTGACTTACTGCTGTGTTTCTCCACCCCCAAGGAACAGCTGTCTAATGTTTTCCTTAGAAGCTAGAAAGCAGTTGTGCAGACAGTGCAGGGATTGAAGGAAGGTAGCGATGGTGCTTTGTGTGTTTCCGCAGTGCAGGAGGACTTGCTGGTGCTTTTTGGTGAACGTGTTCCTTATTGATCGATTAAAAGACACCGCATGGTAGCAGCTCTTAAAGGCAGCAGGGTGAAGGGGGGGCTACAGATGGAAGTAGTCAAATTGTGTATACAACACAGATCCATTTCATATTTAATGTCAGTTCTGCAATAAGTAAAAGTCAATACAACGTTGCTCCTCAATTCAGTTCAGTTTCATTTAACAAACCAGAGGCAACAGTGGGGAAGAAAAACTCCCTGAGACCCCAGGAGGAAAAGCAATGGCACTATATTTTTTTAATGTAAAACTGAAATGCTGTATCCCAAACCAGAAAAGCTACATCTTTAGAACCTTAGTCTTCTAAATGGCAGCAGAAACTGGGATTATACAGTAAATCATTACAGTATACAGCGGTTAAAGAGAAACAGCAAGCATGCGTGAGTGTATATACTGTATTGTGAATAAAAGCCTTGAGATGACACATCACATCACATCTCTAAGGTAAAAATCGATAGTATCCAGGAGTAATTACACACTGAAGCAAGAGGGAAAGAATAAAAGAAAGAGTATATCGAATTTATACGCAGAAACGCCAAACAGAAACATCTGCATAGTGACTTTGTAAAAGTATCAAGCTGATTAATATTTTCCCTGCACTAGCTTTCTGCTCGAAGGTACATTTCTCTGACTGATGTCACACACACACAAGCATTCAAATACCACACACACATACAATCTGCTATGAAAATATTATAATGGCCTGCTCCATCAATAGGCAGCTTGAGTGATGTGTGAAAGACGGGGTGGCATATTGGAATAGACTGAATCATTACTCAAGCGGTGTTTGCCAATGAATTCCGCCACATTCCCTTGCTTTATCAAATGATAATTATAGCAGTGTCAAGGACTCATCACTTCCTCATCATCCTCCACCCAGGCTATGTGGCAGAATGTGTCACAGAATCACCATATCTTAAATTACTACCTCTTTTAGTCACAGAGTCGGTCCGGCGCACTGATAACGGATTGGTTCCGCACAGATTATACACCAAATTGAATTGTTCGGATAATTAATCAGTCTGTAAGAAAGGTGCAGGGAAACTTTTTTTTTTTTCAATCTTATAAAGTCATGATGGTATTAGCATTAAAAGCAGAGAACACAGTGCATTTAATAGCAACAGCAAACTACAGGATATATTTTCTATTCTAATCACGAAATACAAAAGTATTAATTAGGGTTATCAGAGTAATGATACAGCTGGGGTTCCATTTCAGCTTTTTTTTTTTTTTACATTCTGTACTTGAGGACTATTAAGGAATATTTGAATTTGTACAGTAAGGAAAATAAGTATTTGAACACCCTGCTATTTTGCAAGTTCTCCCACTTAGAAATCATGGAGGAGTCTGAAATTGTCAGACTCCTCCAGTAGGTGCATGTCCACTGTAAGAGACATAATAAAAAAAAAAAATCCAGAAATCACAATATATGATTTTTAAACTATTTATTTGTATGATACAGCTGCAAATAAGTATTTGAACACCTGTCTATCAGCTAGAATTCTGAACCTCAAAGACCTGTTAGTCTGCCTTTAAAATGTCCACCTCCACTACATTTATTATCCTAAATTAGATGCACCTGTTTGAGGTCGTTAGCTGCATAAAGACACCTGTCCACCCCATACAATCAGTAAGAATCCAACTACTAACATGGCCAAGACCAAAGAGCTGTCCAAAGACACTAAAGACAAAATTGTACACCTCCACAAGGCTGGAAAGGGCTACGGGGAAATTGCCAAGCAGCTTGGTGAAAAAAGGTCCACTGTTGGAGCAATCATTAGAAAATGGAAGAAGCTAAACATGACTGTCAGTCTCCCTCGGACTGGGGCTCCATGCAAGATCTCACCTCGTGGGTTCTCAATGATCCTACGGAAGGTGAGAAATCAGCCCAGAACGACACGGGAGGAGCTGGTCAATGACCTGAAAAGAGCTGGGACCACCGTTTCCAAGGTTACTGTTGGTAATACACTAAGACGTCATGGTTTGAAATCATGCATGGCACAGAAGGTTCCCCTGCTTAAACCAGCACATGTCCAGGCACGTCTTAAGTTTGCCAATGATCATTTGGATGATCCAGAGGAGTCATGGGAGAAAGTCATGTGGTCAGATGAGACCAAAATAGAACTTTTGGGTCATAATTCCACTAAACGTGTTTGGAGGAAGAAGAATGATGAGTACCATCCCAAGAACACCATCCCTACTGTGAAGCATGGGGGTGGTAGCATCATGCTTTGGGGGTGTTTTTCTGCACATGGGACAGGGCGACTGCACTGTATTGCGAGATTTTGGGGAACAACCTCTCCCTCAGTTAGAGCATTGAGGATGGGTCGAGGCTGGGTCTTCCAACATGACAATGACCTGAAGCACACAGCCAGGATAACCAAGGAGTGGCTCTGTAAGAAGCATATCAAGATTCTGGTGTGGCCTAGCCAGTCTCCAGACCTAAACCCAATAGAGAATCTTTGGAAGGAGCTCAAACTCCGTGTTTCTAAGCGACAGGCCAGAAACCTGACTGATCTAAAGAAGATCTGTGTGGAGGAGTGGGCCAAAATCCCTCCTGCAGTGTGTGCAAACCTGGTGAAAAACTACAGGAAACGTTTGACCTCTGTAATTGCAAATAAAGGCTACTGTACCAAATATTCACACTGACTTTCTCAGGTGTTCAAATACTTATTTGCAGCTGTATCATACAAATAAATAGTTAAAAAATCATACATTGTGATTTCTGGATTTTTTTTTTAGATTATGTCTCTCACAGTGGACATACACCTACGATGACAATTTTAAACCCCTCCATGATTTCTAAGTGGGAGAACTTGCAAAATAGCAGGGTGTTCAAATACTTATTTTCCTCAGTGTATATATATGAAATACCTTATAAAAGGAGTCTCTGGGCTGAATCCTTTTTTAAACAGTCACTGTAACTCCATATTATTTCTAATCAAGTTCAAGAGCCAAATAAAAAATGTAAAAAAAGAGGCTGGAAAGAAAAGGACTCATTACAGTTATTATAGCATAATCAATAATAGGAAATAACCTATTTTGCAGTCATTTCTAACAATAAATGCAACAATTAATGAATACAAAGCATGCCATGTCATTATGACAAGTTAAATAATAACTATCGGCGAATTGTGTATGTCATTATGTAACTAATAAGTAGTTCAATTAGTTCTAAATGTAAACAGCCTCTTTGTTATGACCTGAAATGTAATTTGCTAATAGCACAACTAATGTACTTGTCCGCTAATACAGTACCTTATAATGCTTGCCATACATCTATTTATACATGCAGTGATTAAGTAGTTATAGTTTCATTTGCACCCCTTAATATAGCATCATTTGTCTTTATATCTTTGTTACATATGGGTAACACAGGCTTTCAATTCACTTTCAATTCAGAGAAGTGTTCACGTGTCCAAAGTGTCTGGCTGTAGATACATAATAAAGCTAGTTTTATTTTTAGGTGCTTACCACTAAACTCCTGTTTATAGAACAAGTTTTGTGTTATAGTTTTTACTACAGTTGAATAAGTAATGAGCATATAATTATGTATAATGAGTGTGAAATTGAAATTCTATATTTTTTGTCTATGACAAGTGAAGGCTCGTTTTCTAGCCGTGACTTTTATCCGGCGTGACTTAAAGTTCTCATTTGTATAGTTGAGGGTTAAGGAAGCAGATTGCTAGTGTTGGGATTTGAATTTAATCTTCCGATCAAAAATTAATCGTCTCAAATGATGAGCTACAGGAGCTACAACTTCCCAATATCATTGAGCTATTATCAGCAGTGAGCTAGTGGTCTAGCAAGTAGTTAGCTCACACCTTATGCTCTCCTGTTAGCTCTCCCAAATTAAACTTAAGCTTGAAAGAAAAAAAACTCTCTCTCTCTGTTTTGTATTTATATAGTGTGTGAAAATAGCAGAAACAAGTGTCCTAAACCAAGAGACTGTGCTGAATATGAGTGTTTGTTAATTTTATGATTTCCTCTGATACTGGAGACAGAACTTCTGTCATGTCAGTTTTCTTCTTCCCGCGTTGAAAGATGAGCCACCGTGACGACTCAGGAGACTTCCTCTTCCAGAGCTTCAGAGTGACTGAGAGTGAGGCTGATGCAAGCTCGGTGTTAATTATTAATTAGGGTTGATATTAAAGTGCCGCTATGCAGGGCTGCACACTGATTCCTGCTGCTACTGGAAGCCTCGCGCATTAATAAACAAGGCCTATTAGATTATGCATGGGTGTAACACCACGACTAAGGGAAAGAATGGAAAAGCAACGTTGCTATTTTTGCCTCTGAATATTCATGCTTTGGTTTGTTTTGTATTGGGATTTCAAGATGAGAGAAGTAGTGTGTTACTGTAAGCAGTAAGAGACGCACTGAGTTTATGCCGGTGCTTTCGTTGCTGTATTCTCTCATGTGCATGGCTCAGCTGGTGAGACGTCTCTCTCTGTCAAACTAGCCGTTGCCGTTTAGGAAAGAATTTAGTCTCGAAGGGATGATTCAATGCGAGTGCATCGGGTATATTACAACAACAGAATCGAGCAAATGATATAAACAAGCAAATAATAATACAAAGGGCTCAACTAATGACCTCTGGGTTTGGGATGAAAAGGTCAGCATCTGATAAGTGGTTGCTGTTTTTTTTTTTTTCTGTATTTAAATAGTACAGTCTGCCTGCACACTGAACCAGGCTATAATTAAACTGTGCTTAATTGTGATTAAAAGTGTAATTATATTTATTCATCTCATTCCTTTGTGTAAAATGTGAGGTGTTCACAGATGGTACCTAGTTGCAAAATCCATTTGGTCTCCCTCTCTTGTTGGCATAGTGACTTGTCATTGATTGTAGTTGGAAACAGGTACAGGGGATTTTCCTTGCTCTTCCATGTGATTCACATTTTTTTAGTTTGGATTTCAGCTTACATAAACAGCAACATCAAATTCTATTTAAACTACATTCCTTGGCTGAACAGTTTTAGAGGTGATATGTGGCTGGATCAAGAGCACAATCTAGAAAATATGCTACATGGCTTGTATCTTGTGCATGAACTTTATGTAAGTAAACAAATTTAAGCCTGTGGTTTTGTTTTAGATGATTCTGGTACTATACTTACCTAGATGGGATAGTGATGTCAAATTTGTAAACAACCAAAACAGAGTACTGTAAATAAATGTGAAACTCTAGACAGACGTATAGCCATGAAATCTGTTAACTATCCAATTTATGGTAATTTATAAACTCTTTCTTGTCTTTTGTTGTTGTTTTTAGTATTGTTTGGCGAGTAATTGGACAAAGCGCCAATTTTATGTGAGATTTATGAAATTACATTAATCCTTAAACTACTATCTAACTTAGCGACTGTTTGTGATGAACAGAATTTTGATGAAATAGTTACAAATTTTTTTTAATGCATTGTATATAAAGACTCGGATACTAAAATGTTATTCGTGGCTACCTGTTACATATAAAGGCTAGTTTTCCAGCTCGATGTCTTAAGAGCTAATTAATTTCAGAATATAATGCTAATTTCTGAAGGGAAAATTCTTAAATGCCAGGGTTAATTTTGAGATTTGAATACTAAATCACATAAATTGTAACAATGAATTTTCAAGATCCAGTTGCCCAAGTTTCCATCTGTAGCAAATAAAGCTAGCTTCATGGTTAGGTGCTTACCATTAAGATTAATTTGCCACTGGTAGAACTGAGAAAAATATATACAGTGGTCCTCTGGAACTCGCCGAACTCACGGGGGTTACACCAGTCCCGAAAATCCACCCAATCTATTTAGACATTGTCACAAACATAATAGTGTAAAGTATTTGACCAAATACAGTGTTTAAAATGTTATTCCTAACGTTCCTGAACATTTGGTTCCGCTGCGGATTCCCGCTAATTTTAAAATAATCCACAACTTGCTGTTAGTTAAGTTCCAAATGAGAACCCACAGTTTTTTCGAGCTGCGAATTGTCGGGGCTTGACTTTATATGGGTTTTATAGTTTGAGATTTGCTACTGTTATATAAGTATGGAGAATATAATAATGTACAACGAGTCTCAGACTGGAATCCCACTTCTACCAGTGACAAGTGAGGGCTAGTTTTCTAGCAGTTAGCTAATAGTCTAGCAAGCTGTTCGCTAGCAATTCAGCTGACTAAGCTCATGTTGAATTTAGAACACAATAAGATAAGTGTTATAGGCTTAGATAAAGAAATTCATTGTGTACTTGCGACACGATTATTTTTTATAGGCAGCTAGTGGAGACAGTTAGTTAGCAGGTTACAAACTAAACCAATGAAGGAAAAAAATCTTGTTCTTAGTTCAGTAACTACTTCTGGTTTAGTAACAATGTAAATCAAGGTAATGTAAAAAGTAATAACTGCAAGTCCACATTTGTAGCACTTTGATGTGCATCTTGTTAAATTAGTCTGCACAGTGGATTTATTGTGTTCAAGGTTCCTCTGGAGGCATAAAAAAAACATCTTTCTTTCTTGTGTATCTTTGTATATCCACACACACATTTAGCCGAAAAAAAGCCAAAATCAGAACCATTGCTGTTTCTGTGATGAATCTGTAGCAGCATTTCTGTGGACACATAAAAGTCTAAAGTCTAAATAGAACTCCTCGATTTATCGCACTCTCTTTTACTCTCATTATCCCAAGCTCATCGCTTCAAATCGCCTAAATTCAAGAAATTACTTTTTGTTATTTATTTTTTTTTTTTTTTCTCATAACCATCATGTACTGAGTTATAGGCTTTGCTAAAGATGGCTGTGTTTTCACACCAGCAATGAGAAGTACGTTTAGCTTCACTACAAGAACACAGCTGTTGGGTTACTTCACCAAGACTGCTATCAGTCACACAGACTCTCTATTCATGTCTGAGATAGCGATGACAGAAAAGTAGCTGTCATTAAAAAGCTTTGACCTGAGCAGATACTTCAATTTTCCTGTACACTCAGTGACCGCCTAGCTGGCCTTTTTGTCTACGACCACTATGTAGTAAATTGCTGCATAGTGTAGCCATTTATATCTTCTTTGTATTTCTTTCCTAGGAAATAGCATGGCTGTGTCTACTGTCTAGCCTTTGAGCGGAAGGAGGCTGAGAGAAGGTCAATATTTGCTCAGTAGTTACAAGGCTCTGCAGCCGACCTTGCCAGGGGTAAGCAATATATATGTAGTAAAGAGGAGGATGGAGCAGGGAAGGTTATAGAGCCATGGCTTTTGTCTGGTCTTGAGCTATGAAAGATGGTGCACATATCACATACCAGCTATGGCAACCATATGAATCTCTGTTGCTTTACAGATACTATCTAAAGCACATCTGTTGCTCTGGACAATCTAAAATATAATGCTGTCCGTCATTAGCAACGGGCCACCAGTAACTAGATATTATGTGTGTGAAGGTTTCTTTGACGTTGGTATAACGAACTAAATTGTGACATTTCCTGGACCATTTCGGTCCAATCAGAATTCAACATGCTGCGTTCTAATTAGAACTACAAATACACTATTACTTGTTAAACACAGGAAATACAGTTTAACATCTGACCTGCTGAGGAAATGAGGTTGTAGGATTTGTTCCCATTAATTATTTGTTGAGTTCCTCTGCAAAGCATGAACCTGTGGTCCCTTTTTGTGTTCCAGCACGGGAGCTGGAACCCGATGAAACCTGATGTTGCAGCACATTATTCTTTCATTTGCAGGGCAGTGGAGATATGAAATTACATCTAAACTGTTTGTTTGTTCTACTCTCTCGGATATGCCTTTCTCTATAATGGGTTCAGAAGTTCTCCTCTCCTCGGGAGGGATGGATGATCAGTATGATTTCCCTGCAATTCGAGCAGATCTTTGATGGATTTGATTCATGCTGCTTGCTTTAAATTCACTCACTCAATTACTGTGATGAACGAAATGAAGACTTCGGAGCATCTCCATTTCCTGTTCCTCTAAGTGTCCATCTCACTTCCTCGAGCATATTATTCTTTCCAGGCTTCTATATTTGTTTGTTTTTCCGCTGTTTTCATTAGTTTATATGTTTCGGTCACATATTGAGAAATTTTTGGGTGCAATATTGGCTTTGGAGCCACCAAAGGGACCATCGTGCAGTTAACTAGTGACATATTTGGCACAAATCTAATAAATGCTTTCCAAAGCTAATTATGATTCAACGCTGTACTTCATATTTGCAGCCCTCGTACCTCTGGGATGCTTTCTGCATCAGGGAACCATGTGCATCCCTGGCTGTTTCGCACTTCTGACACAATTTACATCTATTTCTCTTTCTTTCGACTCGCTCATCTCATATTGCCTCGTATCGCTTTTCAGTGGCATTACTGTGATGAAAACCCTCAGTAGCCATGCCTCCAGACATTTTCTTTCAGCTTCCTGCTCAGAGTGGGAGACATTTAAACAGTCTCATGATTTGTAGAGGCACGTAAAGTGGAGAATGCGGTCGTTGTAGCATCCATGATTCAGTCACAATTAACGGGCACTCCCAGAGTTGCACGAATAACTAACAAGAGCTAGAGAGCAAAACAAGCAGTGCTAATTGAATTTTTTTTTCTATTTTTTACTCCACCAGCTTCTACGGAAGCTCACTTATACTTAAGTAAGCACTACAGATATCGCTGTTGACATTGCGATGGCGTTAAGATGTATAGTATAAATTTTTTCCCTCTTTTTTTATAGCTTTTTGAACAAACCCACCTGTAAAAGTGGGGAAAATTCGTCTTTTTCCACAGATTAAAGTGGCCATTTACGACCATAACAATGAGGTGAGATAATGTCATCAGAGAGTCTTTTACTAAAAGAGCTGAAATTTGGACCCCATCTCGAAAATCTCTCCCTCAGGCTCGGATCTTGATTACTATTTCATCAGACAAAGCCATTCCCTCTCCACCTCCATCAAAACGGCACTTTCATTCTTTCACTGGCCCGACCCTTGGGCTGCTAAATTGAGCTCCTGTTGAATATCTATCAGGAAAAATCCTAAAGGAGTAACAGCCACTTCGTTTGGAAGTTTCTGCTTAACGGCCGCTACGTGATCGACTTCCTTAAGAGTAAATGTTAATTAAACTCCAACGTGAGAGTTTTGTTACTCTTACGTACCACTTTGCTAACTGGAATTTAATTGGGAATCATTTTACTGCTAAATGTCAACTTAAAATATATTTGCTAACAGTCCTAGCTGCACAGCTGTGTTCGAAAAGGGCCTTTACGTATAGTCTGAAGTAGATCTAGGACTTAACACTGGAGAGAAAACGCAACTGATGAGGCTATTGCTTGCTGTCACCGTGTGTGTGTTTCTCTTTCTCTAGTAATGTAAAGGTGACCTCTAACTGGGAACTATAAAGAATACCATGCTATGTCGTGCTCTTTATCCAGCCCTCCAACAAACACACACAATCTCTGTTTCCCATGTTGAACATTTTATACGACATAGAATTGAGAGAAACCCTTCTTCTTTCGGAGACTAATGTTATGATTCATCCATTTTCATCCCTGTCACCACCTGATGTCTGTGCCCATTTTATCCATATTGGGGTCAGTGAGTGACATGAAGCCAAAAAAGCGTATGGCTTGGATGTGAGGGATCCAGGATGATTTTCTGGGCCCTTTCAATTATTCTTTCAGTAAGTCATAAACCACTGCTATACATTGTTAATGCGTTGTCATAAGTGGGTATAATAATGCGTATAATGTATTATATTAATGTGTATGAATGTATCTTTATACGTGTAGCTGAATTTCAACAGTTTGTAAGCATCAATTAAAGTTTATAATGCTAACAAGGAATCAGTACTTCCTTGAAAAATAATATTTATTATATTTTTCAATCAACCCTTCACAGACCTTTATAAATATATAATGGTCAAAAATCAGTTGTTTTTTATAGATGGACTGATGGATGCTGATCAGTAATCAGGATCAGTAAAAAATCTAAAAAAAAATAAGGCTTGTACCTGCATCTTAATTACTGTTGGCCATGACCCTGCCACAGCACAGCCCTTTCTCCATAATTACCTGTCAGACTCATTAGAGAGTCTGTTGAAATTTGCCGGATAAAGGTCACTGAATGGCGGCAGTGGAGTGGATGGAGTCAAATCAAATGGCATCAATAGGTGCGAGGCAGCGGGGGCACTAGACATGACCCTGGTGCTTTAATAGGAGTGGATGGTAGATGACTTGGTCTGAATTTTGAGGAGCTGGTGCAATACAGCAGTACAAATGAACACTAGATAACGTTTAAGAAAAGAGAGAGAGGGAGTGAATAGAGAACATGAGAGAGAATAAGGAATACATGGTCATGTGGGCCACGGTTTTCTTTCACAGCTGCTGGGAACAGATTCATGGCAGCTACTTAAAACAAGCTATTAGTAACGCTGAATATCTGGTACATATATACTGGAAGTTCAAAGAAAACAAGCATGCAGACCATTTGATGTCCTGCGGGACCAATACAATGCATTGTGGGACGGTCAGACCGGTATTCACATGGTTGCCACCGGAGAGCGTTGGAAATGCTGGACACGGTAATGATCATTGAGTAACCTTCATAGCTATCATTATCGTGCATTACCAAATGTTGCATTATAATGCATTATGAGCAGTGTTCACAGCAGAAGTTAAAATATTAGAAATGACGTTGATTTCATAAAACTTTGTTGTTTAACAAAAACTGTTCCTTAACAAACCTCACAAATGCAGTATAGAAGGTATTATATTTAGATTGTAATCGGTTATGAATGGAGTTTTTAAAAGAGAAGTGGTAGTTTGATAGTAAGATGTTAGACTTCTAATCAGAAGGCTGTGAGATCAAATCCTAGCACCACCAAGCTGCCTTTGCCTTTGAGTTGTATACATAGTATAATTGTACTTATCTGACTGAACATACTGCACTAAACATGCTAAGAAATGTCCTTTTTTTTTTAGCTTGAATGTGTTATAAACACTACATAGACTACATTTCAAAACTATAGAATTTTACACAGTAGATTCCTTGTTAATAACTTTAATGCATTTCCATTAACTCTAGCAATTGTTATATAAATACTATGTTTTGCCTTATTGTAATATGTGTCTAGAGGCAGAATAAATGTGCATTAATCATCTTTCTAGACCATAGCAGTTACATCGAAATACAGGCTGCAAAATCATAAAAAAAACTTTGCACAGAAATAATAAGAAATGAAAAATATCTCAGAAAACGTTGAACAAGAAAATATCAGGACTGCTGGATGCTATTGGCAATATTTTACAATTTAAACTAGACAACAATTGATTAAGTTGAAACACAGAACAGGTGAACACAATAGGGTAATCCACCATTGGATTTACAGTGGAGGAAACAGGGATAGGAACAGATATATGAGCACATGACAAAGTGGGCATTAATGTAGGTCAGAGGGTAGGAGTGGTTTATGCATAGGCGAATAATAAATGACCTTCATAGACGTTTATTTTTTTCCAATGAAGTTACACCATATGTTTCTAGCTGTTTACATAAAAATGGATCAGAGCTTAGCTGGTTAAAATGCGGAAAGCAACGACTAGACAATTAGGCTGTTGAATAATCAGGGCATTCCCAGCTCTGTGTGTGTGTGTGTGTGTGTGTGTGTGTGTGCGTGTGTGTGTGTGTGTGTGTTTAAGGCATGCCATTTGGTGATACACGCACACACCATCTCTGTTTGCTAAACCTATTACACAGCCATGCCTCACAACTCAAATTGCTTTACTTTTGCTAACGTCTGCTCAGGTATGCGCAGCTCGCATGCCATTTGCGGAGTTCACGAAGAGCATGCGCTGTAGTGAAAGAGAGAATGAGGTGATGAGAATCCTAAGATTTAGAAATGCAAGACTAAACAGTGAGTAATAGTTTCTGATTACTTTAGCCTTGCACATTAACTCATTTGAGCAGTGAATTAAATTATTTTGACTTGCAGCAATCCTCTCTGCATTTTCATTATACTGTAGCTTTGGAGACCCAAGCATGTTCAATAGCCTCTTTATTATTAGATTAGTGTTATAGCTGTGCTTTGCGTAAACCATGGGCTATGCGGAGGCGGGTAAGCATACACTTTTATAAAATCAATTAAATAACTGTGGTAATTAAAGGAAAACGATCTAAAAACAAAAATCTTTTCCAGCTGTCAAGAACAGTCTGCTCACCCAAGCCCCGTTTCTGTATATAATGATGTTCTTATGGCCGATACCATCCAACTGTGATACCCAATAAGCGACAAACCCCCACCAAGGCCTGGAAAAAGCAGGTCCTGCCTGTCCCTGAGACCGTTTTAGTCATAAAGAGGGGTTTTCATGTTAGTACGTTAGTAGGTGCCTCATTTGGAGCAGTGTAATTAGGGCACAGGAGGTGTGTGATAATGCGCTATATTTTCATTTGGCATCTCTTTCTGTGACCTTAATGCCAGGGCAGTAATATTCGAGACAGACTGATGAATGATTTTCTGTGCAAAGCTGCATCTTTATACTAATGACATTTTAATAATGTTAGTTATAAGTTCTCTGAAGTACATTTTCTTATATATATATATACAGTGGTACCTTGACCTACGAGTTTAATTTGTTCCGTGGACGAGCTCGTATCTCAATTTGCTCGCACATCAAATCAATTTTCCCCATTGAAAATACTTTAAATGGCATTAATCCATTACAACCCTCAAAATGAAATTTGTAAAAATACAGAACACTGTATCAGATTTAGAGTGAGTACATGTACTGTACAGTATACAGTTCTGTAGTAGCGTATGTGTAGTTTCTCTGCTTGTTTATTGGTTGAAGTGTAATTTGACATCAAAAAAGAGGCGGAGTTAAAGATACACGTCACTGCATTCTTTACTTTCTGTACCGTACTGTATTAACGTTTTTTTTTTTTCATTTTATAATTAATAATTGTATTTTTATTTATACATTTTATTATTTTAACACAAAACTCCATAAAAACAATTCCCTATAAGTGTTTTGGTCTAAGAGACTGGAAAAATCAGTCAAACAAATTAGTTCTGTGGCAAATGCAATTCCGCAATAAACCTGGGGGGGCGCCAGATTCGAATCTCACTAAAGCCGGGGATTACTGTATATTAGGTACATATATTCTTGTCGAACTTTTTAGGTACAGGGCTGTCATGTTCGGGACACAGTATACAGTGCTAATACCAGTTGCAATCCTTTTTACTTGCGGAACATAGTTAAAATCCCTCAGGAACGTCCACTATTAAGTGGCGGACTAAGTTTTTTAGTCTGCCTCAAAATTTGAAGGTTTTTTTTATTATTATTATTATTAAACTTGAAAAACATGCTAGGGGTATAAAAAAAAGAAACGAGTGTGCAGAGCATCACTGTGGCTACTCACTCCATACCGGAAATACAATTTGTAGTGCTTCCGGGTTTAAGACATTGATCTGGATTCTTTAGCGTTTCATGTTTAACTTCAAGAATTTCTCTTGAAAGGAGAAAATCCAGACAATTTTGTGATTGTAATTTTGCTGATTATAACATAACAAGACTCAGTGATTCCAGTCCTGGCAGGAGTCTACAGTAGCTCTAAAACCCATGGGAAATGCCTGGTAATTACCTGGCAAGCAACTGTGTTTAATGCTGAAGCTTCGGTACAGTTCCCGTGCCTTCTAAACAAGTGAGTGACCACACAGCTGTGGTAAGGTCATATCACAGAATGGTTTACACTTCTTTTTGTTCTTGTTTTGTTTGTGTCAATGCTTCTTGAGTCCTGCTTGAGTGACTGCCATGTTAAGTCATTCAATAGTAACAGGGTGGGTCCTGAACTACACACAGTAAAGGAAGGATACACTTTAAGGGGCTGACACTCAACATTGGAAAATAAATGTTTATTTTATGCTCTGCAATTGGCCGTTGACCTGACCTACTTGTGCAGTCATGACCTGCACTGAGTGAGATTAAAGATGAAAAGTATGTTCATGGAGCACTGAATATAACGGTTTGCTCTGGTGTGGTTTCTCTTTCTTCTGCTTTTTCCTCAAATTAAAGGAACATTTGTTATTGTTCTTTTACACGCTGGGAACCATAAGAAGCATGTGGTGTAAAGCCAGTTATACCATAGGGCTGCTGAATTCTCTAATCTGATTGGCAAAAGCTTTTGATTCATTTTTAAGAGCATTTCTGTTTTATATTAATGTGATCGTTTTTATTCATTATTCTTTATATACTCATTTACGTAGGACTGTGGGTATTATTCCACCCATCCATGAACTTTTAATATCTACTAAGATTATAAAACTGATCAGCTAGAAGATTTTTGAAAGAAATGTTCTGTTGCACTCATGCAATTTTGACAAAATAACAGTTTTCACTGAGGATAAACCTTGCTCTTTAGGAGGCATCCATCCTGAGCAATCAGGAAAGTTCCCTCAATTCCTAATTACTGCGACCCAATCAAGGACAGCGCTGAGCAATTACTTCAGCCCACTGCGCCGTTGGATCGAACAAGTAATTTAGGAGTGATTAAAAACCCCAAACCACCAGATGAGGTATTTCTCTCTCTCTCTCTCCTTGCTGAACCAAGGTTTCTTCAAGCAACACCATTTCTCTATCTACCAGACACTTTCCCTTGAGTGCTTTGTCAAGCCGTGACTATAGTTTCAGGATCAATCATGTTGTGGAGTCAGACACGGAGAAGGAGTGGGCTAAAGCTCAGGAGGGAAGGAGGGAAAATGAGAAATGAGAAAAACACATTTGGGTGGCTCCAGCATGTTCCCTGGGTGACATGACGTCACTGGAGTTGCTGAGCCAATTAAAACTTTCACGGTCCTGTCACATGAACGTGCTTGGGTTATGTAAAAGAGCACCTCACTCACTTTTTCTTTGTCACGGTTTGAGATAAAGCGATTTAAGGAAAATGGAATGAATAATGAATATTGTTCTATCAAAGGAAGCAGGAGTAAGAGAGAGAGAGAGAGAGAGAGGACCTATCATATTGACCTTCATTTATAACATATCCCTCATTTTTCAAATCCTTTCTACAATTAGCAAAAGGCTCTGCTGTCAATAGGAACCTATGACAGTTAGCCACAGCTAGGGGGAACCAAAATGGAAATTAAACATATTAGTAGGAGTTGACCTGCAATTCACTTTGCAATTGTAGCATTTACATAAAATTAACATACAGGGGTTACATTGTGACCCTTCAGACACAAACTAACATTAAGCGTAGCAATGTGAAAATGTTTATGGTATAAAGATAAGAAGGGAAGAAGAGATGTTAAAGCTGATGCATAATGTCTTTTAGTCAAGTCATGGTTTGAAACAGAAACCTACAATATTTACTCAAATAACCGAGATGAACTTTCTGGATTATTACTCAGTTCACCTTCTTCCATGTTGTAACTGTTTTGGAACCACTGGTTCTCCAGAGCAGTCCATTTTCTTTTCCATTCATAGCATTAAAGAGCTATAGGACTATCGGTCTGGTTTATATCCAGCACGTCTGCAGCAGCTGACTGAATGCTGAGTTCTGAACTTTTAATTAATTCCCCCAGGGCTCAGTGCGAGAGCATAACACCGTCAGCCATGTCAGGTTTTCACAGCGAACGCAGAACAACTTTTCCATCATTGCCAAACAGCACTGAGAGCACCAGGAGAAATAACCAACAAAGACATCACTTGCCAAGAAAGACTGACTGAAGCATGCGCAGATCTAAATAAGTATATTCATTAAATAATTTCAAGCATAAAGCCTTGATACTGTCTGTTTTAACCAAGAATATAAAAAAAAAAATTAAAAAAAAAAGAAACAGCACAGGTGAGCTCACACAGTTGCCAAAATGAAAGGATCTTTTTTTTTCCTATCAGCCTTGAGAGCAGCATCTTGTGCTTTTGGAGAAACATCTTTACTTGGTACTTCCACCATAAATCCAATATACAAACAAAGCCTTGTAAGTATCTACTCGATTATGCATTGTGTTTTGATGTTTAATCAAGTTCTTGCAGGTGTCCTCGGATGTACAGCTCGAGACCTCCCAAGCACACGCTTTTTTCACCTGTTGTAGACTAAAATAATAATCAGAACGAGGTCAAGAGCCTCGGAATGCCATTAAACTCCAAGTGTTATTTTTCACAAACAAGCCAGAATGTCATCTCAGTGTTTCCACACATGCGAATTACCATATCATTATGCAACCTGTCACATGCGTTTCTTCTTCGTCGTCGTCCTCCTTCCCCTCGTTGCTCATTTTCTTTAGGCCTAGAAATAAAAAAAATTTCCCTTATTTCCTCTTCTCCCTCTGTTAGGTCCTTTTCTGCACTTGTTGCTCTGCCGTCCTTTTTCGGGACAATTCCTACCGGTATTATTGGCACCGGGGACGGTGCGTTTTTTTCCTCTTGATGCAAGCAAGAGAAAATGTTTAGTGGGACACTCTTGCATGCTGTTTAGGGAGTATTGGCAGTCTAATCCTGTTTGTTTATTAATTATAACACTGAGTGCGTCTGTGAGCAGGCAGACCGCACAAGGCTGGGTTACTGATGTTAACCTCGGACACATTACGTTGGCGTGTTCATTTTTGTACTTCGTGGTGATAAATTATTCGGTCGTGTCACATAAGCACATGTAATCAAATCCTATTTATAAAATATACCATCCCTTTATAATGAGGAATAAATATAAACAGCCATGGGCAGAAGCACCACTACATCTCAATGACATCTATTAATTAGTACTAGACCTATGCTTCTGCATTTATATTTAGATGGATGGTTCCCTTATGTATTCGTTCCTGTATTTAAACGTGTGCTTTGTTGTGTCTTGGGAAAATTGTGTTGTCTGGTACTGCAGCAAGTTAATTGGTTGTAGCACTAGACTGTTTCTTGCATGTTTTTATAATAAACAATTACAGATTACATTCGGTTCCAAACTGCACAGCTTAGTAATGTAACCTGTTTGTCAAAATCGCTAACGCTTTGCATTGATGCTCACTTGAGCTGCTGTGTTTTGCTTTCGAAGCCTCGTTTCTTTCTTATGTCCCTGTGCCTTGTTTTCTCCTTACTGGTTTCTGTATGTCAACCTTTTTGCTTTGTTGTGTGGTCTGGTTTCTCTACATGAGGCTGTAGAGTTGTTCGCAGATTCCCAATTATCAAAGTTGCTTTGATAACTCAACTGTAAATGAAGACCACCATTACCAAATCAGCTGCCAAAAAGAGGTTGCGTTTAAGCCTTTTAGGCTGATCAACATGCATCCAGTGTGACTGCTTAGGATTTTCTTGCACTTCTTAGTATTTAGTACACCTTCCTATACAAAATTAGAGCATATAAATGAAGTGACAGTAACTTTATTATTACCAAAACACACTCCATGCTATCAAAAGAGGCCTCAGGTTTTGAGACTTTAGTCATTAAATTTGACATCGATAACCGACAAATGTAATGAGCAGCATTTTTTCGGTGTAGGTATGCAATGTGATACAGGCACATTGTACATACAAACTCTGACATTTCAGCGCATGCATAATTGGAGTCTGGAGAGAATGAGGTGATTGACCTTTAACTTATTTTGTCAGTTTTTTTTGTTGTTTTTTTTAAACATGCACTTGTTACTTTTTTCTTGTTCGACAGTGGAGTGCAGACTGGGCAACCCTTAGGGAGTGAAATTGAATTAACAAAGCACATAACCATATGCATACACACACCTTTTGACCTGTCTGGAGTGATTATTAACCTACACACACCATGGACTCAATAGTAACCTGACTATAGTCAACTCATTTTCCAGTGCAGATATTTCGCAGTCGAATGAATCGTAAAAGTGTCAGCCACATCTTCCGGAAGAGCACCACCAATTCTCTCCAAATATGCTGTGAGAAGCCAGTGTTGGTCCATCGCCTAGCAGCCTCGCCTCTAATCACCTGGCCTGTTCCCCAGGAAATCACAGAAACCATTCAGTACAAGACTAAAGGACAGAAGGAGCCCTTTAATGATTTGCTGATTGTGGCCAAACGGGTGATTAAACCACATTTCTCATTCTCCAGACACTACTTCTCTGTGTCCTAGTGATGGAAGAGCAGAAATAGCCATGGAGACAGATAGAGGGAGCGGAGGGAGAGAAAAAAAACGAGGACGGGAAAAGGTGGGGGCGAGGGGCTCTTTTACATAATCCAGACATGTTAATATGCACAGCAAGACAGGAAGCTTTCCTCCCTTCTTTTTTCCCCCCGCTTTTATCCAGTAATCCATGTTAGAAATAAAACACTCGCTGTTATAGGATAATAATTATGGTCTGCGTGCGCTTTTGTGGCCTGACGCAAAGTTGATTGTGATTCTTATAACAGCGTGTCATGACTCCCCTTCGGTCTGCACCGAGTGTAGATGTGTTTGCTGGTTTTGACCCTTTGTCCCTCCCTTTTGCAAAAGTGGATTATCCCATTGTGATGTTTCTTTAACTCATACACAAGACATAATATTTGATGGTATTTCCTAAATAAGTCAGTGCTTCTATATTCACTATACTCTGTGATATTCCTCCTATACTGTCAATTTGACAGTAATAAGCTTCAGCTCCTACTGACATAACAGCTATGAACACATTCTTTCGCCGTCCTTTCTTTTTTCTCTCTTTTGACATTAATGAACAAAAAACTGCAGCTGCAAAACGTCATTGTCCTCTACCCTGATGACTTTCAAGTCTCTGGAAAGCTTAAGTTACAGTTTTACTGCTGGCTCTTACAAAGAATCGGCACCAGAGTCTCCTTACATAATGTCTAAATTGATAGGGGAAACTCAGACAAACCCGAGTCGTGAAGAAAAAAAAAAAAAATAGCTCATGGCATGGGATTCCCACTTGATCACTGATTAATAAACCACTTGGGATATTTATGAGGACGTTCCTCTCTCTCCCTTTATTCCCTCATGGCTCTAGCTACTAATAATCCAATTCATAATTTATTTCAAGTTTTCGTACCATGAAAAAACACAAAAGAAAAGCATTCTAATGAATAATGGAGTACTTTTCACGATACCACAAGGGACTAATCAACAATGTTCGAGGTTCTAGAGATTATACAAGTTTAATCTGCCACACTGCTGTGGGATGCTGAAGACACACCTTATGGTCACCACATCCCAGGGACTACCAAAACTCTTAAGAGTTTCTCGGGGGTCTTGAGAAGTTTCAGATTATACCTTCTGAATGCTTAGTTGGACTGTACAGATTTAGCCCAAAAATAGCACAAGCATTAAATATTATTGGTTCATTTGGACCTCTTACATTGAAAAAATATAACGGATTGATTGATTAGCCTCCTTCATCTGACCGTCTAACAAATCCAATTAATAGATCCAGTAGTAGACTTGACATACTTAATGGTATGAAAAAGCAATGGGCCGATTTCGTCCCTGCCCAGTCTGCAGATTCATCTAGATTGACAGTTCAGTCAGCTGATTACATTGAATGAACCTCTTTCTAGATTTGATCTCCACACATTTCTTTGCCTCGATCTATGCTCACGTTTTTCTCGTTGACATCTGTGTAAGGTTTCCGCTAAGTTTAAATTGTATTACACTTGTTTTATTATTTCACCTTAATGGATTATAGTCTTGTGTTCACTACTTTTCACTTCTTATTGACTCCCGTGTTGCACCGTGATCCTGCACAGCTCAATATTTCATCCAACTGTGTACGGGATATTTGATTAAAAATGGAAGTTTGGTGACTGTGGACTCCACAGAATCAGAGCAGCATTGTGCTTCTCAGTATGCCTCGAGCCAGCTGATGGCAGAAAGATTGATAGACATGCTGCCTTTTTGACAGCACTACAGTCAACGACAGAGCAGTCTTGGCACATGCTAGAGCCAATGCAGCTTGCTTACCTGGCAGGTATGAATAATAATGCACCTAATGCTGTCTGAGAGCATGAGAGTGTGTAGGAGGAGTAGGATACTGAGAGCAAGATTGATATCTTCTGCTCTTTCCCAGATTGCTTCTTCATAAAAAAGCATCTCAATATTTTCCCACACCGAGGGATACATTTGCGTTCATTAATGGAGATGATCTTATGAATACGCACAGATAAATATGCATATGTAATTGTGCAGCATTGAAAAATTAATGTTTATACAAGCTCCTAGCTAATAATCTAACCTGAAGAGTTCTCAGGCAGGGAGTAAGGTTTCTGCAGTTGCACATGTTGCACCATTTTAGCCCATGTGATCTGCTTTACAAAATTTGGTACCGAGCTTGAACAGTCTGGTTCTTAGCATTTATATGCTAACCTTGAAATAAATCAGCGCTGGTTTTTCCTATAAAATCCTTTCAAAATCAGTGCTGAACAAATTAATTTTTTATAAAGCATGCCAGAGGCAAAGTATCTTGTTTTGTGTTTTGCTCCGTGTGTGTGTGTGTGTGTGTGTGTGGGTGTGTGTGTGTGTGTAAAAAAACACGTCTTTAATCTTCCGTGTACATCAGTCATCCATGCATAAAAAACAAATTGGTCTTATTTATGGATTTGTTGCTATAAGATTCATTTCTGTGTTTATGATGCATATGTAATGCTTATGCCCTGCAGGTATGTGTTGTCATTTGCGATGGTTCTTACATTGTGCTTGTTTAGCCTAATGCAGATTACAGATACAGATCTTACTGTAGTTGAGCTGTTAATATTAATCGCTCTTGTCTTTTGGGATTGGATTTTTTTTTTTTTTATTACCAGCATCATTTTGATTCTGGAAAGATGCCGTCACCATATTTTGCACATATTCATGTGAGTAATAAAGTATTAGCTTACAGTTGAAACACAATGGACTCTGTGCACGATTGCTTTCACATTTTGTCTCAGCCAGCTCATATACAGTGGAGCGCCAGCACAGGACAGGATGACACATTACACCTGCTGTTTACAGGAGCGTCATTCATATTAACATTCATATTTATATATATATATATATATATATATATATATATATATATATATATATATATATATATATATACACACACACACACACACACACACACACAGTGGGGAAAATAAGTATTTGAACACCCTGTGATTTTGCAAGTTCTCCCACTTAGAAATCATGGAGGGGTCTGAAATTGTCATCGTAGGTGCATGTCCACTGTGAGACATAATCTAAAAAAAAAAAAAATCACAATGTATGATTTTTTAGCTATTTATTTGTATGATACAGCTGCAAATAAGTATTTGAACAGCTGAGAAAGTCAATGTTAATATTTGGTACAGTAGCTGTTGTTTGCAATTGCAGAGGTCAACCGTTTCCTGTAGTTTTTCACCAGGTTTGCACCCACTGCAGGAGGGATTTTGGCCCACTCCTCCACACAGATCTTCTCTAGATCTGTCAGGTTTCTGGCCTGTCGCTGAGAAACATGGAGTTTGAGCTCCCTCCAAAGATTCTCTATTGGGTTTAGGTCTGGAGACTGGCTAGGCCACGGCAGAACCTTGATATGCTTCTTACAGAGCCACTCCTTGGTTATCCTGGCTGTGTGCTTCGGGTCATTGTCATGTTGGAAGACCCAGCCTCGACCCATCTTCAATGCTCTAACTGAGGGAAGGAGGTTGTTCCCCAAAATATTGCAATACATGGCCCCGGTCATCCTCTCCTTAATACAGTGCAGTCGCCCTGTCCCATGTGCAGAAAAACACCCCCAAAGCATGATGATACCACCCCCATGCTTCACAGTAGGGATGGTGTTCTTGGGATGGTACTCATCATTCTTCTTCCTCCAAACACGTTTAGTGGAATTATGACCCAAAAGTTCTATTTTGGTCTCATCTGACTACATGACTTTCTCCCATGACTCCTCTGAATCATCCAAATGGTCATTGGCAAACTTAGGATGTGCCTGAACATGTGCTGGTTTAAGCAGGGGAACCTTCCATGCCATGCATGATTTCATACCATGACGTCTTAGTGTATTACCAACAGTAACCTTGGAAACGGTAGTCCCAGCTCTTTTCAGGTCATTGACCAGCTCTTCCCGTGTCGTTCTGGGCTGATTTCATACGTTCCTTAGGATCATTAAGACCCCACGAGGTGAGATCTTGCATGGAGCCCCAGTCCGAGGGAGATTGACAGTCATGTTTAGCTTCTTCCATTTTCTAATTATTGCTCCAACAGTGGACCTTTTTTCACCAAGCTGCTTGGCAATTTTCCTGTAGCCCTTTCCAGCCTTGTGGAGGTGTACAATTTTGTCTCTAGTGTCTTTGGACAGCTCTTTGGTCTTGGCCATGTTAGTAGTTGGATTCTTACTGATTGTATGGGGTGGACAGGTGTCTTTATGCAGCTAACGACCTCAAACAGGTGCATCTAATTTAGGATAATAAATGTAGTGGAGGTGGACATTTTAAAGGCAGACTAATGGGTCTTTGAGGGTCAGAATTCTAGCTGATAGACAGGTGTTCAAATACTTATTTGCAGCTGTATCATACAAATAAATAGTTTAAAAATCATATATTGTGATTTCTGGATTTTTTTTTGGATTATGTCTCTCACAGTGGACATGCACCTATGATGACAATTTCAGACTCCTCCATGATTTCTAAGTGGGAGATCTTGCAAAATAGCAGGGTCTTATTTTCCTCACTGTATATATATATATATATATATATATATATATATATATATATATATATATATATATATATATGTAAAGCTTCTGTACCCTTTTACTTAAAATTTTGTTGCAGATACTACAGTCATTAAGATTGATTTTTTTTTCCCCTCATTAATCTACACTCAGTAGCCGCATATTTGAAGGAGGAAAAGGAGAGGAGGAAGACGTCTACAGAGACGGCAGGGAAAGGAGCAGTGTAGGAGAGTGGAGGTTAGGGTTGGTACTTTAAATGTTGGTACTATGACGGGTAAAGGGAGAGAAGTAGCTGATATGATGGAGAGGAGAAAGGTAGATATGCTGTGTGTTCAGGAGACCAAGTGGAAAGGGAGTAAGGCCAGGAACATTGGAGGTGGATTTAAACTGTTTTATCATGGTGTGGATGGAAAGAGAAATGGTGTAGGGGTGATTCTGAAGGAAGAGTACAGTAAGAGTGTAGTGGAGGTGAAGAGAGTTTCTGATAGGGTGATGATCGTGAAGGTGGAAGTTGAAGGGATGATGATAAATGTCATCAGTGCCTATGCTCCACAAGTTGGCTGTGAGATGGAGGAGAAGGAAAGATTCTGGAGTGAATTAGATGAAGTGGTAGATGGTGTACCTAGGAAAGAACGGTTGGTGATTGGGGCGGACTTTAATGGGCATGTGGGTGAAGGGAACAGAGGTGACGAGGAGGTGATGGGTAGGTATGGTTTTAAGGAGAGGAATGTGGAAGGGCAGATGGTGGTAGATTTTGCTAAAAGGATGGAAATGGCAGTGGTGAACACTTATTTTAAGAAGAAGGAGGATCATAAGGTGACTTATAAGAGTGGAGAAAGGTGCACACAGGTGGACTATGTGCTATGCAGGAGATGCAACCTGAAGGAGATTGGCGACTGTAAGGTGTTGGCAGGGGACAGTGTAGCTAGACAGCATAGGATGGTGGTCTGTAGGATGGTTTTGGAGGCGAAGAAGAAGAGGAGGAGAGTGAGGACTGAAAGAAGAATAAGATGGTGGAAACTGAAGGAGGAAGAGTGTAGTGTGAGGTTCAGGGAAGAGGTCAGAGAGAGGCTCAGTGGTGTTAAGGAGGTGTTGGATGATTGGGCAAATACTGCAGGAGTGATGAGGGAGGCAGCTAGAAAAGTACTTGGTGTGACATCTGGAAATAGAAAGGAAGACAAGGAGACGTGGTGGTGGAATGAGGAAGTGCAGGAGAGCATAAGGAGAAAGAGGTTGGCAAAACAGAAGTGGGATAGACAGAGTGATGAGAAAAGTAGGCAGGAGTACAAGGAGATGCGGCAGCAGGTTAAGAGGGATGTGGCGAATGCCAAGGAAAAGGCATATGAGGAGCTGTATGAGAGGTTGGACACTAAGGAAGGAGAAAAGGATTTGTACCGATTGGCCAGGCAGTGGGACCGAGCTGGAAAGGATGTACTGCAAGTTAGAGCAGTAAAGGATGGAGAGGGAAATGTGTTGACTAGTGAGGAGAGTGTGTTGAGAAGGTGGAGGGAGTATTTTGAGCAGCTGATGAATGAGGAAAATCAGAGAGAGAGAAGGTTGGATGATGTGGAGTTGGTGAAGCAGGATGTAGATAGGATTAGTAAGGAGGAAGTGAGAGCAGCGATTAAGAGGATGAAGAGTGGAAAGTCGGTTGGACCAGATGACATACCGGTAGAAGCGTGGAGATGTTTAGGAGAGATGGCAGTGGAGTTTTTGACCAGATTGTTTAACAGGATTTTGGAAGGTGAGAAGATGCCTGAGGAATGGAGAAGAAGTGTGCTGGTACCAATCTTTAAGCATAAAGGAGATGTGCAGACCTGCAGTAACTACAGGGGTATTAAGTTGATCAGTCACACCATGAAGTTATGGGAAAGAGTAGTGGAAGCCAGGCTGAGAGAAGAGGTGACCATCTGTGAGCAACAGTATGGTTTCATGCCGAGGAAGAGCACCACAGATGCCTTATTTGCTTTGAGAATGTTGATAGAGAAGTATAGAGAAGGACAGAAGGAATTGCATTGTGTATTTGTGGATTTAGAGAAGGCGTACGACAGGGTGCCAAGAGAGGAGTTGTGGTATTGTATGAGGAAGTCAGGTGTGTCAGAGAAGTATGTGAGGGTGGTGCAGGACATGTATGAGGACAGTGTGACGGCAGTGAAGTGTGCAGTAGGTACGACAGACTGGTTTAGAGTGAAGGTTGGACTGCATCAAGGATCGGCCCTGAGCCCTTTCCTGTTTGCAGTGGTGATGGACAGGTTGACGGACGAGGTCAGACAGGAGTCTCCCTGGACTATGATGTTTGCGGATGATATTGTGATTTGTTGTGAGAGTAGAGAGCAGGTTGAGAAGAGCCTGGAGAGGTGGAGATATGCGCTGGAGAGAAGGGGAATGAAACTCAGTAGGAGTAAGACAGAATACATGTGTGTGAATGAGAGGGAGGGCAGTGGAGTGGTCCGGTTGCAGGGAGAAGAGCTTCAGAAGGTGGAGGAATTCAGGTACCTGGGGTCAACAGTGCAAAGTAATGGAGAGTGTGTTAGAGAAGTGAAGAAAAGAGTGCAGGCAGGGTGGAGTGGGTGGAGAAGAGTGACAGGAGTGATTTGTGATAGTAGGGTATCTGCAAAATTGAAAGGGAAGGTTTATAGGACTGTGGTGAGACCTGCGATGTTGTATGGTTTAGAGACAGTGGCATTGAGTAAAAGACAGGAGGTGGAGCTGGAGGTAGCAGAGCTGAAGATGTTGAGGTTTTCGTTGGGAGTGACGAGGATGGATAAGATTAGAAATGAGTTTATTAGAGGGACAGCGCATGTAGGATGTTTTGGTGACAAGGTGAGGGAGGCGAGATTGAGATGGTTTGGACATGTGCAGAGGAGGGACATGAATTATATTGGTAGAAGAATGCTGAGGATGGAGCCACCAGGTAGGAGGAAAAGAGGAAGGCCAAGAAGGAGGTTCATGGATGTGGTGAGGGAAGACATGCAGGTGGTTGGTGTGGGAGAGGCAGATGTAGAGGACAGGGTGGTATGGAGACGGATGATCCGCTGTGGCGACCCCTAATGGGAGCAGCCGAAAGAAGAAGAAGAATCTACACTCAGTAGCCCATTATGACAGGATAGAAACAGAATTTTAGTAATGTCTGTAAATCTTTTAAAATTAAATAGCCTGAACTATCACATTGAGAATGAGCTCAGGTGCCTCCCAATTCTCTTGATCATTGCTGGGATTTTTCTACATCTTGATTGGTGAAAAGGTTTATTGATTTGACATGATTTGAAAAGGCGTCACAGCTCACCGTGCATATCAGAGCAAAAAACAAGCCTGAGGTCAAAGGGACTGCCTGCAGAGCTCAGAGACAGGATTGTTGCAAGGCACAGATCTGGGAAAGAATACAAAAAAAAAAAACTTGCTGCTGCACTGAATATTTCCAAGAGCACAATGGCCTCCATGATTCTTAAACAGAAGAGGTGTGGCACAACCAGCACTCTTTCAAGAGCTGGCTGTCCAGCCAAACTGAGCAATCAGGGGAGAAAGGCCTTAGCAAGAGAGGTGACCAAGAATCCGCTGGTCACTTTTACTGAGCTTTGGAGATCCTGTGTGAAGATGGGACAACGTTTCAGAAGGACAAACATCACTGCAGCCCACCACTGATCTGGGCTTAATAGCAGAATTGCAGGATGGAAGCTGCTCTGTGCAAAATCTATTAAAGCCTGCTTAGAGTTTGCCAACAGACATCTGAAGGACTCTGACTGTGTGGAACAATATTTTCTGCTCTGATGATTACAAGATTAAAGTTCTGAAGTCAGTTCTGAATGGTATGTCTGGAAAAAAAAACAGGCACTGCTCATCACCTGACCAAAACCATCTCAAAAGTGAAGCATGATGGTGGCAGTATCATACTGTGGGGGTGTGTTTTTGCAGCAACTGGTCGGAGTTGAAGGAAAGCTGAATAGAGCAAAGTACAGAGATATCCTTGATAAAAAACAGTTCCACAGCACTTCGGACCGCAGACTTGGTGGAAGGTGATCTAATGATTTGGACACCTACTCATCCAGGGATAATTCCTGCCTTATGCTTAGTTTTCCTAGGATATGCTTTTAGATTCACTGCATCCCTGAAAAGGGGGAATGAACAAATAAACACTATTGTTTGCTCTAATTTCCTGCTACACTTGTATAAATATGTATAGATCTTTTTGATGGATTGGCATCCCATTTAGGATGTATCCCTGACTACCATTAGAAACTTTCAAGAATTCCAATTTACTTTGAATTATTTTGGTTTGTTTCTGTTTGTTTCTTGGATATCCAAGATGGCGGCGCGGCAGTAGCTCGCAGCGGCCTCTCCGGATCCAAAAATGGTGCTTTCAACATATTTAGCCCGACCTTCCACAATACATGGACACCAGAGTCAGCTGTGTTCATGTGTACGACCACCAGACACTGTTACAGTACAGGCATCATGCAACCAACAATCTGCATGATGATCTTATTAACAACCTTCGCGACCTCAGCTTGCTGCGACCTCCGCCACAAAGACCAGGCCCCCAGACCTCAGTGTTACTTGATGCCGGTGGCTGGGAGAGGAGACGTCGAAAACGCTGTTTGAGGAAGCGGAAGCGCGGCAAGTGGGCGGGTGTTCGTGCTAGGCTAAATGCTAACCCTAGCCGGCCGGCTATCCCGTCCATTTTTCTTTCCAACGTCTGCTCCCTGGATAATAAACTGGACTACATCCGACTCCAGCAAACCACACGGCGAGAGTTTAGAGACTGTTGCGTCTGTTTTCATGGAGACGTGGCTCAGCGACAGAGTTCCAGAAGCCGCCATCCAGCTAGACGGGCTAACCGTGTTTCGAGCCGACAGAAACACAGCTCTGTGCGGTAAGACTCGCGGTGGTGGCCTGTGTGTTTATATCAACACGGAATGGTGTAAGAACTCTGTGCTCATTTAATGCTACTGCTCATCGCTAGTGGAGTTTGTGACTGTTAGATGCAGACCTTTTTATTTACCACGGGAATTCACAACTGTTTACATCGTCGGAGTGTACATTCCTCCCAGTGCTAATGATAAGGAGGCACTGAGTGAACTCTACGGCGCTATTAGCGACCTGCAGAATGCTCACCCCGACGGATTGTTTATTATCGCCGGAGATTTCAACCATGCGAATCTCAAGACTGTGCTTCCTAAACTCCATCAGCATGTGGACTTTGCAACGAGAGGAGCGAACACGCTGGATCTTGTTTACACAAACATCCCCGGCGCGTATCGTGCGGAGCCCCGCCCCCATCTCGGATACTCAGACCACTGCTCTGTTATGTTGATCCCAGCATACAGACCGCTCGTCAGACGCTCTAAACCGGTCCTGAAACAGGTGAAAACCTGGCCAGAAGGAGCTACTTCTGCTCTTCAGGACTGTTTTGAGTGCACTGACTGGGACATGTTTAGAGAGGCTGCAACTAACGGCGATTCCATTAACTTGGAGGAGTACACATCATCAGTGACCTGCTACATCAGCAAGTGCGTTGATGATGTGACCATCTCCAAGTCCATCACTACACGCTCCAACCAGAAACCGTGGATGACTGCAAATGTGCGTGCGCTGTTGAAACAAAGAGACTCTGCCTTCAGAACAGGGGACAAGGCGGCCTTAAAAACAGCAAGGGCCAAACTGTCTCGTGCCATCAGAGAGGCGAAGCGCGCACACGCGAAGAAAATCCACGACCACTTCCAGGACAGTGGAGACACCCGGCGCATGTGGCAGGGCATCCAGGCGATCACGAATTACAAGACCACATCACCTGCTTGTGACCGGGCGTAGAAGTCGTTCAGTGCATCTGGAAGGGAGGCGTCACGCCTCCCTTCCAGATGCGCTGAACGACTTCTACGCCCGGTTTGAGGTACAGAACAATGTGGTGGCGAGGAAGACCATCCCTCCTCCCACTGACCAGGTGCTCTGTCTAACCACAGCTGAAGTGAGGAAAACTCTATGCAGAGTTAACCCACGGAAGTCTGCTGGACCTGACAACATTCCTGGCAGAGTGCTCAGGGAATGTGCAGAACAACTAGCAGATGTCTTCACTGACATCTTCAACATCTCCCTGAGCAGTAACGTTGTTCCCACGTGCCTCAAGACAACGACCATCGTTCCTGTGCCAAAGAAATCGACTGTCTCCTGCCTCAATGACTATCGTCCCGTCGCGCTCACTCCCATCGTGATGAAGTGCTTCGAGAGGCTCGTCATGAGACACATCAAGACACAGCTTCCACCCTCCCTGGACCCCATGCAGTTTGCGTATCGTCCAAACCGTTCCACGGACGATGCCATCTCCACAACCCTCCACCTGGCCCTCACCCACCTGGATAACAAGGACTCGTATGTACGAATGCTGTTCATTAACTTCAGCTCAGCATTCAACACAATCATTCCTCAGCACCTGATCGAGAAGTTGAACCTTCTGGGCCTGAACACCTCTCTCTGCAACTGGATCCTGGATTTCCTGACTGGGAGACCTCAGGCAGTCCGGATCGGGAACAGCATCTCCAGCACCACCACACTGAGCACTGGAGCCCCTCAGGGCTGTGTGCTCAGTCCACTGCTGTTCACTCTGCTGACTCACGACTGTGCACCAACGCACAGCTTGAATCATATCATCAAGTTTGCTGATGACACGATCGTGGTGGGTCTAATCAGCAAGAACGACGAGTCAGCATATAGAGAAGAGGTGCAACGGCTAACTGCCTGGTGTGGAGCAAACAACCTGTCTCTGAACGTGGACAAAACGAAAAGAGATGGTTGTGGACTTCAGGAGAGCACAGAGCGACCAATCTCCACTGATTATCGATGGATCCTCTGTGGAGTTCGTCAAGAGCACCAAATTTCTTGGTGTTCATCTGGCGGACAACCTCACCTGGTCACTTAACACCAGCTCCATCACCAAGAAAGCCCAGCAGCGTCTCTACTTTCTGAGAAGGCTGAGGAAAGCCCATCTCCCTCCCCCCATCCTGTCCATGTTCTACAGAGGGACCATTGAGAGCATCCTGAGCAGCTGCATCACTGCCTGTTTTGGGAATTGCACCGTCTTGGATCGCAAGACCCTACAGAGGATAGTGAGGACAGCTGAGAAGATCATCGGAGTCTCTCTCCCCTCTATCATGGACATTTACACCACACGCTGCATCCGCAAAGCACACAGCATTGTGGAAGATCACACACACCCCTCACACACATACTTCACCCTCCTACCATCAGGAAAACGGTTCCGAAGCATTCGGGCCGTCACAACAAGACTGTGTAACAGTTTCTTTCCTCAAGCCATCAGGCTTCTCAACACAAAGAACTGAACAGAACTCACACACACTCACTTACACACACACACAGTCACTCTGTGTGTTACTGTTACTGAACTGTACAACCTGGACTAAACACAATAATCACTCATCTCGATCCACTATTTATTATTATTTATACTCGCACCTTATATTCAGTATAATGTTTACATGCTGTTTTTGCACCTTTAGTATTCAGTAGATTGTTTACATGCTGTCTTTGCACCTCCTTGCTGCTGTTTTTTTTGCACTACATTGCTCTGTTCCGTTTGTACTTTTTCCTGGGTATAGTTTTTACATTTCTCATTTCACACAGTACTGTATATTTAAGTATACAGTAGGTTTACTAGTCGGTGCTATACTTGGTTTTTGTCTTTTGTCTTGTCTTGTGTTGTCTGTCTGCACTCTGTACTATTCTTTTGTTTGCACTGTTTGCACCAGGCTGCACTCGATGCACTTTATGTTGTATGTTGTTGTTTAGTGTAGCACCAGGGTTTCGTTTTTACTGTGTACTGTGTACCACTGTGTATAGTAAAAATGACAATAAAAGCCACTTGACTTGACTTGACTTGTAGTCTCTGACGGCCATGAAAGGACATCTTGTAGTGTTTATTCATTTTTCTAAATATACAGAAATGCAAGTGTTAAAAGCAGAATTGGGTGTATGTACATTTCCCAGACCTGCCACCTGCCTGACAGTCTGGTTTAAAAGAAAGGTTATTTGTGTGATGGATCGTCATAAAATATTTACTGAGGGAACTTGGTAGAAAGAAGAAAGTAGTGCTGAACAAGCTGTCAGAAAAATCAAGAAATTTCCATCACAAGAAAGCAGGAATTCTCAGCGAACACCAAATAACCCATTGTCTTCTTGCTTTTGAATAAAACATCTTCACCTGCAAACCTTGCTACATTTATTTTCATCCCGCAACTTATAAACTAAGGTTGTCTCTCACAAATTGCACGAAATAGCTTAGGATTCTCAGGGGATGCTGTTGATGTGGTAGTTAGAACATCTGGTCATTTTTTTAATGTTTTTAAGCTTATGCTTCTTCCGTCAAGTCAGGAGTATATTTATTAGAAAATTCAGCAGTTTTTGATGCTGTTACAAACTGGACCTGGCTTGAAGAACGTGATCATTAAAGTAGAATAGTTAGGGAAAATAGGGAAAACAAATGAAAGAATTGGAATTGTATAAACCATGCAATTGCAGCAACGGCTGAATTGTACAAAATTCTACAAACAACCCAAAGCATAGTAAAAAGTTTGTTTTAAACTTTAAACCAATTTCTCAAAAAGAAAAAAAATTATTTGTACATAAGAATTCACATCTTTCGCTAAATACTTTGTTGAAGCTCCTTTGGCACCAATTGCAGCCTCAAGTCTTTTTGAGTTTGATGCTACAAGCTTGGCTCACCTATTTTTTTAGGCAGTTTCTCCCATTCTTCTTTGCAGAACCTCTCAAGCTCTATCAGATTGTATAGGGAGTGTCGATGCACAGGCATTTTCAGGTCTGTTCAATCGTGTTCAAGTCTGTGCTCTGGCTGGACCACTCAAGTACATTCACAGAGTTGTCCTATAGCCACTCCTTTGTCATCTTGGCTGTGTGCGTAGTGTCGTCACTGTTAGAAGGTGAACCGTCGCCTTAGTCTGAGATCCAAGCGCTCTGAAGCAGGTTTTTATCAAGGATGTCTCATTGCTGCGTTCATCTTTCTCTCTATCCTGATTAGACTCTCAGTTCCTGCTGCTGAAAAACATCCCCACAGCATGATGCCCCCACCACCATGCTTCACTGTAGGGATGGTAGGAGCCAGGTAATGAGAGGTGACTGGTTTCCTCCAGACATGATGCTTGGCATTCAG
Source organism: Silurus lanzhouensis (assembly GCA_039877035.1). Taxonomy (NCBI): domain Eukaryota; kingdom Metazoa; phylum Chordata; class Actinopteri; order Siluriformes; family Siluridae; genus Silurus; species Silurus lanzhouensis. Next base: position 1,706,490 of record JBCEWE010000287.1, read on the forward strand.
CCCAATCTTTGTTTCTAATAGTCTGAGACCCCTTGAGGTGCATCTTGGCAAACTCCAGGCAGGCTGTTGTGCCTTTTACTGAGGAGTGGCTTCAGTCTAACCACTCTACCACACAGGCTTGATTGGTGGAGTTTTGTTTTTTTCTTCTGGAAGGTTCTTCTCTCGCCCCATCGGGTTCCTAGTCACCTCCCTAACTAAGGACCTTCGCTTCCGATCGCTCAGTTTGGCCGGGCAGCCCAGGAAGTGTCCATTGACAGATGATTGAGGCCTCTGAGCTATTTGGGATCTTTAAATGTTGCAGAAATCTTTCTGTACCCTTCCCCGGATCTGTGCCTTGAAACAATCCGGTCTCAGAGGTCTACAGACAGTTCCTTGGACCTCATGGCTTAGTTTGTGCTCCAACATGCACTGTTAACTGTACTACTTATATAGACAGGTTTGTGCTTTTCTAAATCATGTCCAATTAACTGAATTTACTGCAGGTGGACTCCAATCAAGTTGAACAAACATCTCATTGATCATCAGTGGAAACAGGATGCAGTTGAGCTCAATGCGACTTTTTCGTTTTTTTTATTTGTAATAAATTTGCAAAGATTTTAAACAAACTTCTTTCACGTTGTCTTTTTGGGGTATTGTTTGTAGAATTTTGAGGAAAATAATGACCTTCATCCATTTTGGAATAAAGCTGTAGCATAACAAAATGGTAAAAAAGTGATGCGCTGTGAATACTTTCCAGATGTTCTGTATGCCACCATCTAAGCAAGCTTCCAAACTGCTATTGGTTTGGAAGTCACAGTGCTTGACAGAAAGATCCAAATATGCCATCCACCTCCAAAAAAAATGATTGGTCACAAGGTTATGAAGACCATGCATTCCACCAAGTTTCAGCCCAGTGGACTCTGGAATTGAGGTATTGATCAGACATCTCTGATTAGTTCTTATGTTTACACTCCCTTTCCCAGCTTTCTTTCCATAATGAATTTTTTGTTTGGCACAAAAGAAATCTCAGGAGCAGAAGAAAAGTAGTGAATTGAAGGAAACGTCAAGAAAGAGCATGGCCATGAATATTGAAAGTGAGTTTTTTTTATTCTACTGTGCCAACAGAAAGCGAAAGGCCACCTGCCTACAAGGGTCTAGGGGGCAAGACTGACCATGTGTGTGTGTGCATGGGCAAGCATGAAAGGTGTTTTAGTCCCCTTTGATCTTTTAGGGAGTAAAATAACAAGACAAGGGCTTGAGTAACAGAATGATAGAGGGAGTAGGTGATGAAGCAGAGCAAGTGGAAAGGAAGGGAACAAGCTGGTGAGACACATGGTGGAGTTTTAAAAGGAGAGTTCTCACACTTTCTCAGAGAATTTACTCCACACTTTCATTTATACAAAGGGTGAGGGCAAGAATAATAGAAGGAAGACAGCGATAGCATTGCTTTACTTCTCAGTTTTTAAAATAATTTATATTTACGTTTTCTAACTATTTATGAATAATTGCAAATGTATTGTGGATAATACAACTCGTATTTTCACCTCGAAAGAGATGGATGGCTTTTCCCTGTGAAGTTCCTTTTTTTATCCAATTTATAGCTTTTGCCTCAATATGAAACGTCCATCGATTACATTATAGAAAAGGAGAAGGAAAATGCTGCATGTCCTAAAATAAAGACAGCACATTTTGATAGCATCATCTTGATCATTGCAAATTGCCCGAGACTAATGACATTTTTATGTCGCATAGAGCTGTATAGCAATACTTCACATGCAGCTGTTCCAAGAATTCATATCTTGGTCTAAACCAAAAGGGATTTTATTTTCGACTATTCCCATGAAAACATTTTAACATTTTGGACATTGTCAGTCCATGTCAACAAATAAATAATTGTACTGTATTATAAGATTAGTCAGGGCACTGTTGGGTTTCTGTATGTAGAGTTTTATTATTATTAGTTTAGCTGCCGGTGAGTCCCTTATAGTCTGTTCAGTCGGTGTGCAGATTAATGTGACTCTGTGTTTAGCTGCTTGTGAGTAGGGTAATGGGAAAGTAAAGGGCTATGAACCCCCTGCTGTGTAAACAATTCTCACCTCTCTCCAACATCACTGGTACAGAGATAAAACAAACGGCGCAAAGTTTTTTGATCAACGACTTATGCCGAGTGTTTATTTTCTTATGTGACATCAAAAGAGAGGGAAACCTCTGGTCACAGTTATTAGCATGTTTTCCTTAATTCAATTCATTTTTTATTTGTATACCGCTTTTGACAATGAACATTGTCTCAAAGCAGCTTTACACAGATAATGTGGTGATAAAAAATGAATAAAATGTGCATTATAAGTGTAAGTTTGTCCCTGATTAGTGAGCCGGTTGCGAATAAACATGTTGTATTCGGTCACATTGCATAAACAGCAACTACAAAATAAATTACATTAAATTTTACATGCTATACAGAACTATTTTGTTCCACTTACATGCTAGCGCACAGATGCTAACGAGCGGCAGGCTAAGCCACCCCTTAGCATTGAAGCATAAAGCTAAGTAGAACAACCTCATGTAATTATAAGACACATAGTTCGTTTGGATTTTAACTTTACACATAACTCTGCGAATACTTCAACTGGTTTTTATTTTTAAGGCAATTCCCCAATAAACATTTTAGCACATGTGATAAGTAGCATCATACTTAGCAAAACATGCTTCCACTCACCAGTGTTTCAATTGTTTTTACTTTGGCATTATTGCCTCGGTTTTCTGCTTTCTGCTGGTTTTAAAATTTCAGAAGTTTTATTTCTGCTGGCATTCACAAGGCCAAGAAATACCAAATGGGGGAAAAATGCTGATAACCATAGGCTTTAATAGACTCAGTCCCACAGTGCCCCCTATGTTTGGGAGTGAAACTACAGTATTAGTAGCCCTTATTTCTCTACGGGTTACACACTAATCAGGCATAACATTATAACCGCCTGCCTAATATTGTGTTGCTGAAACACTCCTAAACTGTCGAGCATTAATAACATTAAATACTTCAGCAATTTGAGCTACAGTAGGATCCTCACGTGCATCAATAAACTTTGGCAGCCCATGACCCTGTCGCCGGTTCACCACTGTTCCTTCCATGGAGCACTTTTGATAGATACTGATCACTGCAGACCAGGAACATTCCACAAGAGCTGCAGTTTTGGAGATGCTCTGACCCAGTCGTCTAGACATCACAATTTGTCAGACTCACTCAAATCCTTATGCTTGCCCATTTTTCCTGCTTGTAAGACATCAGCTTTAAGGACAAAATGTTTACTTGCTGCCTAATATCACACCCACTAACAGATACCATGATAAAGAGTGCCATGATGAATGTGATTCACTTCACCTGTCATATTATAATGTCAGAATGTTATGCCTGATTGGTTTATAGTTATATTCATAATGCAGCTAAAAGTACAGAACCTAAAATGCAAACAGCAAAAAAATATTTTTTACTCAATATCAAATGCTTGAGACATCTTTTATATTCCTTGAGGTGCTCTAATGGCTCGGGCTTTTCAGTTACCTGTGGTTGACTCCGGGTTCCATTTCTAATGTAGAAATTCAAGGACATTCTGTATAATATACACATCATGTACACATAATCATCACACAAAGATCTTATATCTAAACCATCTATACATACATGTGAACAGATACGCCCAATTTGTCATAAGTGCAGATGCCTCTGGCATGCAAAGACAAATGCTTCTTCTTGAAATGAGAATTGATTTTTCAAAAGCCCCTTGGACATGCGTACGTACGTACTTCAAGCTTGCATTCTGTATTCTGCTTGTATTCTGAGTAAACCCATCGATGATGAGCACAAGTGGGCTGAAGGCCAAATCTAGTAGGGTTTGGGCGGGAGGGCACGGCACAAGAGAAAAACATTCAGGCATTCAGAATTCTGTGGGACATTGTTAATCTGATTTTCACATTGCTTACATTATGTGAATTACTAAAAGACCTGTGTGGCCAAACACATTGCACAAGGCCAGAGTGTATTTTCAATTCATTATTAGCAAAGCTATATGCTTGGAATGTTAACGACCCCATTTGCCTGCAGTAGTACAATGTAGTGGTTCAGGACCACAAAACAATTCAAATCATTTTTATCTGTGGAGCGCTTTTAACAATGCACATTGTCTCAAAGCAGCTTTACATAGATAAAGCGGTTGTAAAGTTGTATATACTGTGAACGTATAAGTTTAGTGCCTGTAATTTTGTTCTTTATAATTGATAGTTTTTACCTAATAATAGCCTGTGGTGACTGTGGCTAGGAAGAATCCTTGAGAGGAACTAGACTCAAAGGGTAACCTTGGTGTGGAGTGATGGGAGCTTAAATTCAAAACTGCCATTGTAGAATTATTGATATTAATTACAATTCATATCCATACTGAAAATCCTTGAGTTCCTCAGAAACTTCATGGATCTTCAGGCTGTTTAATGTGGAAACATCCCTAGCTGCATTGGAGTGTCTCCAATTGAAGAGAACTCCATCCAGGAGTAGGGCATCAAGGTGCATTGGGCAGATCCAAAGAGAAGAAAAGGACATGAACACTGGTTACTGGAACCTCAGGAGCATGTTTAACTTGACTGAGATGGAGAGAGAGGTAGTTGAATTGTTTTGCTTTCTCCGAATAAAAAGCTAATTTAAGGCATTGAGGGGATATTGTTGAGTTTGGGAAAAACAATGCAATGACCAGGAAGGAGTTATGACCATGGGAATTAGGAACCACTTGCATGCCAGTGTGGCATGATTGTCAAATTAGCATTTCAGGTGCATGGATATTTATATCTATTTGTACTTACATATATTTATCTAAGAAGTGTCTTATGTAATTGATTTGTTTTCTACCACAAGAAGGTTTTTTCAGTACTCTGGGTGACATAACATGAAGAGAGACAAAATAAAGAGCGCCTGAGCAATAGTTAGTAGGTACTGCTTTAACTCAAAACTGTAAATTTTACATTCATAATGGCATAAACATCAGGACGGTAACAGGAACCCTGCTTCATATAAGACCATGTCACACCATCTAGTTTCTCGTTTGTAGTTTAGAATCTCTCTGGATCGCTGACAATTTCTCATCTCTGTCTTGCATCCTCTCTCGTTCATCCTGCTGTGCTGTGAGATGAGAGAGAGAGAAAGAGACAGAGGCAGTGCTCAGGAGAAAAGTGGGTGGCCTCCTTTTCCTTATTTAAATCCGCAAGAAAATTCTTTTTTGTGCTAAATGAAATAAAAGAGCAGTCTGCAAAACGAAACCAATTCAATCTGGTTAAAAACCTGTACACAATTAAGTACGTCAATTGCTCCTATATGGTGGTCATTTCTTAATCATTGACCATGGTAATGCACTGCACTGCACTCTGCCTCTTTGTGTGAGTGGGCTATGTGTGTTAGCTCATCTGCACCAAAACACCACTGCAGAACCCAATGCAATGTCACACTGCCAGACATACAGAGACTCTGTATTATCTCCATAGTCCATTTTTATTATTTAATTTTCCATAATTAGCCTGATAAGCATGATGATCAAAATCTTTTGATTATTCTAGTCAATGGACTTCATATATCCACTTTTTTTTTATATAACAAGAAAAAAAGGGACATCTGCTTTAAAAAAAAAAATGACTCGGATATTAGTTACTGATGATGAATTAGTCATGCAGAGAACCTCTTGTGATAGCTAGCATGATATAAACTTGCTGAATCTTTTTAGCTAGCTGTCCAAATACTTACTGCCTTGATAACTACATGGTGTACAAAGCAGCACATTTGTTGCACTGATCAGTTTTAGTCTCGCTGTTAAATCTGCAAACGTTTTGATTGACAGTGCATTAGGAATAGATTGTTGCAATTTCCTGATGCTGAGCACGTTATGCTGATCAGGCATGACATTATGACCACCTGCCTAATATTATGTTGGTCCCTCCTTTGCTGCCAAAACAGTTCTGAGCATCAACAGCATTAACTTCAGCAATTTGAGCTACAGGAGCTCATCTGTTGGATCGGACCACACGGTCCAGCCTTCGCTCCTCACGTGCATTAATGAGCCTTCGGCCATCCATGACCCTGTCGCCGGCTCACCACTGTTCCTTCCTTGGAGCACTTTTGATAGATACTGACTACTGCAGACCAGGAACATCCCACGAGAGCTGCAGTTTTGGAGATGCTCTGAACCAGTCGTCTAGACGTCACAATTTGAATTGATCAAACTCGCTCAAATCCTTACGCTCGCCCATTTTTCCTGCTTCTAACACATCAACTTTGAGGATGCTACCTAATAAATCCCACCCACTAACAGGTGCCATGATGAAGAGATAATCAGTGTAATTCACTTCACCTGTCATAATGTTATGATGTAATAATGTTATGCCTGATCGGGGTATATGGGCCAATCCTATTATTAAAACACATAGAAAGTAGAGATTGTTAGAAAGCAAGTCATTAGTATTTACCGTATAAACTATTCAGTTAAGCTTTATGGTAAATTACTTTAAGCAACTCTAATTTTTTTAATGGACGGAGATAAATGTGTTTGTATGTTTATATGTTTGCGGGCAGTTTTATGTTCTCGGCAGTGTTCAGCATCAGTCTTGGGCAGGACACCACTCACTTACAGCGTACCATTTCAGTAAATGAACAGTTTATCCCTAATCAGAATTCAGCTGTGATACGCGCTGTTTGCCGAAGCACCCCGGCTTATATTATTATGCATGATTTACTCGCATGAGTCATCGCACTTCTGTCAGCTCCTAAAGCAAACGCAGCACGATGGCCAATCACGAATTAACTCTTTAATTAACCTTTTGGAATCCCATTACTTTTAATGCTTCGCTGGTACCGGGAGCGTACATTGTTGTAAATGGCGTTGGCGACAGATGTGTAATCCTGTTTATGGCTTTAATGTTTGACTCGTATTCATAAACGAGTCTCTGACTTCGAGTAAAGAAAAGGAATTCATTTTTTTTTACTGGACAGTACCATTAATGGCATATTTGAAAAGTAAGTGCAGTTCTGCACAAGGCAACCAGTTGCTTGCTATCGACTCTGACTAGCAAGTTCAAGGCACGAAGCCAAGATGATTGATCTTCAACTTCAATTAGTGTGAGTGATCTGTTCGAGTGACTCATAATTATTGAGGTGTCCAGCATACACGCCTCAAAAATAAACATTTCTTTTCCTCCCCCTCTTTGATTCTGCTTTGAAATATTCTTGCCATCTTGCCATAAAAATCACTGAACCGTGCGTTTATCACTGTGTACATGTACAAGTGAGTGCTTTTAGGTTGTTCCCCATGACTTTATGCTCACGGTGTGTAAGTAGTGATAGAGCGATGACTATCATCTGTCAGAGATGATGCATCGAGAACAGACTGGAGTGCGATTCACTGAGACATAATCGTCTTCACTGGAGCCTGTAGAAGCACCATTTACATCTGACACACCTCACTACACTGCAAACCCGATGCAGGAATCCTCCTTCACTCCCACTCGGCTCTTTCTCTCTGCCCATTTTGCCCTCTTATTATTACAATGGTTCTGTCACCGGCTGGCCGACATCATTTCGGTCATCCATTTGTCATGTTCTTTCTTCTTGCCCTCTTTCCCTTTATTCTCTGACCTTTTTTGAACATTTTCCAGCCGTTTGAATTATTCAAGCATCCAGGAGGTTTTGGAAGGAGTCCTACCTCCATTGCAAACCATTACCATCCGCATTGCCTGTCCGCTCAATAATTCAGTGTTCCCTGACATCCTAAAGCCACCTGTCTCTCTCACCTTCCCTCACCTTTTTCGCTTCACGTCTTTCTCCTCTTCAAACGCTCCTGCTTTTTTTGGCTTACCCAGTGGAACACACCTAGTTCTTACACTGTCTTGAATCAGAGGAGTCTCTTGATATTTCCTACAGGGTCTCTTTCTGGCAAGCTGAAAGTGTCTGACTTAGATAACAATCAAAAAATAATAGAATATTACTTCTCAGGCTGGCTGGGATAAATGGGCTCACAGGACTTAGCCGTGTCTGTCTTTGAAAGGGAAAAAAAAGACACAGATTTTGACCTACATGTGATTTTTATTGGTACCAAATGCACTAAAGTGTTTGACTTTTGTGGAATCGGGAACATCACCAGACTTAAAAAACACTAAACCATTATAAAAATAATAATAATAAGCCTGGGGCTGATTTTATTATAGCCCAGACTGTAGAATTGCTGATTAAATTGTGTTTTTAATATAAAGCTTGAGAATAGCATAGAAATTAGCTCGAGGTCCAGTGATTTGTAAGAACAAAAAATGTTCCTAAATGTAAATCAATAAAACTGCGAATTTCAGAGTGACGTGCTGTTCCTTTCTGCTGCTTGGCCATTTTTGTGAGCAGGTATTAGGCATATTTTTCACACAACTATGATTGATCACTCACAACCTGTCCAATTTCTGCTGGAAGCAGTGCTTGAGCTCTTTTCCTGAAGTGGCCGGTTAAACAGGAAACCGACTACAATGGCGCTGTGTTTTTGTGACCATAATTAATTAAACACAATACTAAACAGTTCAAAGATAATGGCTTCAAAATATCATGAGTTCAAGCCCCAGTATTTCATTTCAGAACAAGCAGTCTGTCTTTACTACCTCAATAAGATCTATCTATCTATCTATCTATCTATCTATCTATCTATCTATCTATCTATCTATCTATCTATCTATCTATCTATCTATCTATCTATCTATCTACAGTAATAGCTTGGGACTCATCGGCTGTAGATAGATAGATGATATGACAACTGAAAAATATTTCGTCACTCTTCGCATGCTCACAACTCAACACCAACTCCCGCGATGAAACTTGTCATCTCTTCAGTGTCCTGGTAAAACAGATGCATAAGGAGTCTCTCGTTAGCTCATGAACAGTGCCATAAAGTGACTTCTTTCTGATGCTTTATGTGCATTTTAAGCCTAAGTCATGGGTCCTGATTAAAAAGTGGTTAAAAATGCCTTTATGCATTTTCTTTATTCCTTATAAAGTACAGTATGCCATTAAAAACCACTTGATCTATCTATCTATCTATCTATCTATCTATCTATCTATCTATCTATCTATCTATCTATCTATCTATCTATCTATCTATCTATCTATCTATCTATCTATCTTCTCTATATGGAGCAATGCTTACTTGACACCAAAATGTCCACCATGTTGATGTCTCTGTTATGTATTAAAGAGAGAAACTGGAAACTGGAGCGCCAATTGCTTCGAGTGAAAAACACCTAAATGAGCAAGTAAGTGCCCTTTTATGGGCCCTCAGAGTCAAGGGGACCTCATTTAGTACCCAATCATCCAACTATGCTATACACAATGGGGCCTCTCATACAGAAGTGGCCAAAAGAGAAAAGTAGAGAAGTAGATTTATAAAAAAAAAAAGGAAAATAGTATATAGAGTAAGAGAGACAGGTGGACAGTCACAGTGGTTGCCTAGTGTAACAGCTGAGATAAAGGTTGTACTTTGGATGCTCGAGGTCAGAGTATTGATTCTGGAAAAAGTCAACAGGTGCTTTTTTTTTTAATTCCAGTATCTTTCCTACCCTTCCTTCCTACTCGCTTTGTATAGTCCTCGATGCCCCTAGCTGTTCTGTCAGGAGTGCAGCAACCTCATCTCAGTTTCTATAGCAATCTCTTCATCTTGTAGGATCGCAGAGCTTTAAGCAAAACTTTTTTAAACCTTGTGACAGCCACGTTGTGCCTTTCTTTCTCTTGACTCCACACTTATGATGTCTCTCATGATTTTTGCTTGTTGAAACAACATCGAACTCAATCACCTAAACAAGATGCCAAAATTGTATTCCTACCATAGAGGCAAATTAAATGAATATTACTATCATGTCTACTTACTCTCATTACAATGCACTAGATATGTTGAGGTTTTTTTTTTTTATGCAGCATTTTGTGTACAATGTAAGGAATACTATATGTGAGAATCCCAGGAGATGGCACCAGCAACCGTGCCACAGTTAAATTGTTAATTGCTGTTGAATAATAGAAAAAAAGAAATTGTGAATCAAACCCTGTTCCTGTAAAATAATATACTTCAGTGTAACATCATACCATCTGTCTTTACTGTCTTATAAAAGAGCACCCTGCTGTCTTTTCTTTCATTTCAACATAGCTTGAGATCAGAATATGAGAACCAACCAATCTGCACAGCACTTCACTACAAGAATGTTCCATTTTTTTCTGGTTCAGCCTTTAGACATTTGCAGTATTCAATCTTAATAATTCTTATATAACTCGGTCTTTTATCCCTAACTCCCATATATATTATACATGTCTCCCGGTTGTCAGTTGGACACGTCACAGCTGATGGTGGCTTTGTGTGTGGAGGGTTGAAGTGTGGGTAAAAAATGGCAGCGGTGTCAAGGATCCTGCATCAGGGCTTAACAAATCAGCAGTGCATTAAATAGGAAACTAGCCAAGCGTAAGGGGCAATCGTTTAGGTAACCGTCTGCGCTTCTCAGAAAAGAGAGGATGGCAATTCACCTCCAAGAGCCGTTGGGTCGGCGTAAAATCGGTCCTAATAGACTTTACATGGAAATCTATTTCCATAGGATTATACCACAGCAAGGGATAGTCTTTGGAGGCTTGAAAGAGATTTGATTAAGGACTTAGTGACAAAAAAGTAAATGTGGAGTTCTTGGCAAAATCCACTCCGTAAGCTTTGAGAGCTATTAGTAGACATGCCTTTTTTAATAAAGTTTTGTATGTGTTCATTGAGTCCTCAAGTCCATTCTGATTTTGTCCCTTTTTTCTTTAATCAGGTTCGAGGCTTTACCAAGTTGCACACTTAATTATTGTTTCACTCACCCAATATAGATTTTTTTCTAAAATCTGAAAATGAACGTGAAAATAAACACCCAAATATAATACCTGGATTTGTATTATATAAATAAGAGAATCAACATAACCTTACCAGATATTTAGATTAAAAAGCAGTGCAATTACTCAATACACCAAGCATAAAACCTGCTGATCTTTTTTTCCCCCAGTTATCTTTGATTGTCCAGTTTGCATGACCCTGTGCCCCTTTGAGTCTTGTTTTTAGCTAACAGGAGTGTGATCTGCTGTTGTAGTCCAACCAACTAAAGTTTCAAAGTGTTGTGCATTTTGTTATGCTTTTCTGTGCACCTGTGCACCTAAAGAGTTCTTATTGAGGTGCAATAGCTTTCCTGTCATCTTGAACCAGTCTGGTCATTCACCTCTTACCTTTCTTTTTAACAAGTTGAGTGGGGGCGAAGTACAATAACCATGTTCTTGAGTTAAAGTAGAAATACAGTAGGTCAAATATGTGCTCCCTTTAAACTTTCAATTGAGTAAAAGTTGCATTTAAATGTACTTAAGTATTTCATGTACTTTCATTTATTATGGTTATAATGTTCCTATTATCATTGTTGTCACAATACAAACTACTTAACTTAACTATCCATTTAGAAATAAAAAGGAACTACTTACTTCACAAAATATAGTTGAGTAAAAAGTGAGCTATTTGACTTCGAAATGTAGTGAAGTTAAAGTAAAATTCTCCCCGAATGGAAATACTTCAGTAAAGTACAGATACGTGAAAAAGCTACTTAAGTACAGTAAGAAATTACATTTACTTTGTTGCTGTCCAGCACTATATTCCAGGCCCAATTTCCAACCCTTAGTTTTGGGAGATCTTAGGGCTTTTAAGAGATCTTCCATCCGATCTTTTGCATTTCACCTTCACATGATCTGTTTGAGGATAGTAATAAATGTAATCCTATAGAGTGGACACCCTCCTAGACCAAACCTAATAACAAAATAATGCCCAGAACGTAAATACATACGCATTACCCAAAACACACACATTCACTGCAACAACTCTGTCTTGTCCCCCAAGTTCTCTGTCTCAGACAAATGGACAACAAATTAAATACTGGCGTCCCCTCTGGCCTTTCATGTGGCATTAAAATGACATTTACATCTTGCCTCGCTCATTATAGCTGGAGACGCTGGGGATCTGAGCAGCAAGCTTCCCCATGCCTTCTGTCTTTTCACCACCACTTGCTCAGCTGCTATCCATGGTGCTAATCATCAGCTTTTAAAGCTATTAGCACTAATTGTATGCATATATCTAGCTGAAATATGATGTTACATTTGTAAGCAAGTATGGGAATGAATCCCGTAAACGAGACTGTGAACAGACGCACGTGTCCGTATTAAGCAGGGTTTTGTAAGAGAGCGGTACTGAATTGTCTGCCCACACCCGGGGCCAAGCAGCAGCTGGGAAAGCATGCTAACGCTGGCACCGGTAATTATTCATAACAGGCAGAGCTGATTGGAAAGAGCAACTTCATTATCAAGTCACAAAAGGCACTGGTGAGGCACAAAGGCAGGTGATAAGACAAGGGAATAGCACAAGAGCCACCGATTTTTGAAACTCATTAGCTCTCCGCTTCACTCTTAATTACTCTGAAAATTACACACGAAACTTGCTTTTTTTGAATTTATTTATTTATTTGACCGTTCACACGTCCCAACATCAAATCATAAAGGGAATCTACACCTTTTTCTCCAACACAAATGATTGCTTATAAAGAAGTGTAGACCTGTCAAGGGCTTCTGAAACTTCAGCGCAGAAATCTCTCTCTTTTTTTTTTTTCATTCCTGGTCCCTAGAGTGCTCATTTGTTGGATAATCACTTGCCGAGGTCTACCAACGTTGTTATTATTTTAAAAATAAATAAAATATTCGTTAATGTGTGCCGAGACTTTAACGAGCTCTGCCGGGTTTGCGCTAACGGGCATCAAATAGCAGGCTGAGTGCAAGTGTTAGCTCTTTTCATGGTGTTTGAAATATAAAAGAAGTTCTGCGTGCATGCATTTTTAATCTTAAAAAAAATATATAACAATAAAAGACAATGATGATTTCAGTGCAGCCCTCCTGATTTAAGTGTCAGGAACTTAGGCAGTCTAGCAGGCAGGGAGAATGCTCATGACCCACTCAGGACTTGAGAGAACAGGCAGATTAATGAATAAGTGGAGAATTGAAGGACTGCATGGTGAGAAGAGCCATCATTAGTTTGAGTGCTAATCTGGGCAGCAGGTTTGTAGAGGAGCACTCGTATGGAGTTTAATTAGTCCATCACATGCCTGTTTTTTCCCTAACACAAGAGATGGAGTGGGGGGGTTTGAAAGAAGTGGGGCAGAGAATGAAAGCATGACCAGGACTTCACTGGAAATTTTTGTATTTTTTTTACAGATATCAGACCTGCCATTACAGCCAAATTACAAGTATACTGTGTGTGTGTGTGTGTGTGTGTGTGTGTGTGTGTGTGTGTGTGTGTGTGTGTGTGTGTGTGTGTGTATATTGTAGTGCGAGTCGGGCTGAACGCAAAGAAATAGGGTTCCAATACGTGTTTATTGTGTTTCTGTGTGCAATGCTAACGTGGCTGTGCCTGTGTGCGTAACAGTGGGTCTGTGAAGGCGTGTGAAGAAATTAGGCGAAGTTGTAGAGGGACCTGGGGGGGCTGTCCGAGGCAGATGTGTGATTGGGCTTGGTGGGTTCTTCAGTCCTTGCTGCCAGAACTGCTGCTGCTGCCTGTGGGAGAAAGCAGAGATATGTTCTAAATGTGGTTCGGACCGAGCTTCCCTCCGCACATCTCATCCTTTTATGCGCTTTCAGCTCTTCAATGATGGTGAGAAGCAGCTGTGTACTTGATCAGGCACCAGCCGTGACTCGTTTCTCTGCCCCGCCCTTCCGTCATGTGTTTGCCTGCTTTTCAAAACACTGGTGCCAAATGACCACTGCCCATTCAGCACCCCGTATGTAGTCATGTTCGGAGCACAGTCCTTGCAGCGGCCGTCTCTCCAGACACCATCGTCACAATATCTATATATATAATTAGTCCCAATTTGCTGTTATAATTCCCTCCACTTTTCTGGGAAGATGTGCCACCTATCCAACCACAAGATTATAAGTAATGTCAGGTACTGATGGAGATGAGGTGAGGAGGTCTGAGGTGCAGTCAGTGTTCCAATTCTTCCCAATTTTGTTCAATAGAGTTGAGGTCAGTGTTCTATAGCAGAAGATCTTCCACTTCCAGCATATATTCATAGTTTGTTTTGTGCACAGGAGCATTGTCATGCTGGAACATGTTTAGGTCTCCTAGTTCAAATAAATGGACATTTTCATGCTACTGCATCCGGAGAAACCCTATGCTGCTGTGTGCCTTCAGCTTTGTGATAACTGTTTGGGAAAGAACCATATGGATGGGAAAGTCAGGTGTCCCAATACGTGTTTTCGATTTTGTGTATATATTGACTTTTTTTTAAATAACACTTTATGTTTGGCAGTCTTCATATTGTTTTACTAAAAGTGCAACCTCTTTTTTCTCACCTTCAAATTCGTTTTATAACTATTATGTCTGTATATTTATGAATAAAGTAAAATAATCATAAATATTGTTTCATATAATGATCTGAAAACAGTCATTATTTACTACGAAAGCAAAGCTGCATCTTTCAGGCAAGTACATCGAACCAAGAATTAATAATGTGATCTGGCGAGAAGGGGGCGGAGCTTGAAGGATGCAATTTTATATCAGGATATTAGTTAACATTAAAGCAAATACACAACACTCGGTCTGCTGTTGTATTGGTTAGGAAAAAGTAAGACTTTGTATATGTATATTTGTGCATATATAACTCATACTAGCATAGTCCAGTTTTTAATCTGAGACTTTGGTTGGATTGGAGCAGTCGGATTGAAGCAGGATCTGATGATGCAATAAGTCCATTAGCTTGGGTATCGTTTTAAACCAAATTGAAGAAACATGATGCAATGACGCATCTCTCTGAGTGCATATTAAGACACAGAGATGGTTGCAGTCTGATGGAGCATTTCTTAGCTCCTAACAATTCTGATGTCACTCCAAGAATGTAGCAAAGGTCTAAAATGCAGCATAGAAACTAGAACCAATCGATAAGCACCTTTTGCATGCAGTAATATTCAGTGATGGTCCTTTGCTATTAATGTTGAAATTGATGCCTAATTAGGAACGCCAGAGAGACGTATGCTCATCTAGGATGCATTATCATTCCGATCATGATTGACGAGGTCCAATCCCTAGACTATCCCATGATTAGACTCACGCAGAGATAGAGGACGGCAGGACTGTCTACTGGACACCCATGGAGACACAGCACTATTTAAGAAAGCTTTAAAGCTTTATGACCTTCTGCTTATGAAGACAGATGGGCAACAGGAGCGTGAATGAGGGCAAGCTACTGTATTGCAATATTTCAAGGATGCAGGGTATGATTTACGAAGCAGGAGAGCACAGTTGCCAGACCAAGTTTTCTAAAAGAATTTTACAAGACAGTGTATGTCAGGGGCAGGACAAAGTGGGTAGAGGAGAATTTCAGAGCTTCAAGAGTGTGGCTTTTTTTATCTGGCAAATCTATGATATGGGTCATAACCTTTCTGTAGCTATGCACAAGCATGATAAAATAGTCTACATCCTGTGTGCACTGTAGGATCAACTCTTGTTGCAAAAGGGAACAAAAATGTGCTGGATCAAGTGCTATTCTATAAACGGCTGCTTAATCGAGGTGAAGTCAATGCCTTTGGGTCATGTGTCAGGTGTTTAATTAAGAATATTCACCATTGGGTATAAAGGAACATACAGAAATATAGGCTAAAGCAAAATGTACTGATACACAAATCCTACTTTTTAATAAATGTCTAATCTAAACTTTAATATCATATGCAGTGGTGGAAAGAGTAATAAATAAAAATGTAAAAGAAAACATTCAACTGCGGTCATAGTACCGTTAATTCAATAAATTTTTTATAAAATTACCGTCTAAAAATCCACTCAAGTAAAATTTCAAAAGTAGCTCATTTAAAATTAAAATTTATAATTACTTTTTTAACATAGAGGGGTTTGGGTTATTATAAAATAAAAAGGACATTAGGATATAAAATCTAAAATTAGTTGTTTTTAATTGAAGGAACACCTTTGCAAAGTAAAGTGCAATAAAAAAATCTAAAACTACAGTCTATGACTTGAGTCTCATGTGAGATATGCACTTTTACAGCAAAAAAAAAAAATCGCAAATGCAGATTTAAAAATTCAGACAATGAGCGCACGCATTATACAAGTTTCGATCTGGCATTTCGCTTTTAGTTTGTCTTGTTCGTCTACATCTTTCTTGCTTGTGAAACAATCGGTGCAGCAGTTTACTGGGCACGATTTCTTTTTCCCCTTTGCATTATTGAAATTTTTTTTTATTGAATTTTTTTCTTCAACTCAGTAACGAATATGATTTAAAATGTTGTTAAGTACAATACTTAAAACAAAACATACTTAAGTAAAAGTATAATTACAGATTTAGCGAATTACCTTTGACATTTGAAGTTTTGACATGCCCTGACATTTGTGCTTTATTTAGTTGCTTATAAACAATAATAGGTGAGCAGCATGTATGTACAAAGTAGAAGTACACAAAATAAATTTACTTAATTACTTAATTAACATGAGCAAATGTAATTGAATAATTTCCACCTCTGATGATTACTGTGACGTATAGCTAGAAATCGGTAAAACAGAGATTATATAAGAGAAACAGGGCTTGAATGTGTAATGGTGTGAAATTAAGCTTAATTTTTATTCCAAGGCAGCTGATATACTGTATGAGAGCTAACAGGGCTAACAAACATCTTTTCACTAACAAGGCTAATTTCTCACTGGATCGTTCTGCTTCGTTTTTTACCTCAGTTTACCTCAGGTTTTGCCATGTTTTATGTTCTGAGATGCTTTTCTGCTCATCACAGTTGTAAAGAGTGATTATTAGTATAGTTGTTATATTTATATAAACTGCTTGCTACCTTGAACCAGTGTGGCCATTCTCCTCAGGCCTCTTGCATCAACAAAATGTTCTGCAAATTTTTTTGTTAGTTTGTTTTCGGCAAAGTTTTGTGTAAACGCAAGATGTGTAAAAATCTCAGGAGGTCAACAATTTTTGAAATATTCAGTCCATCTGGCTCCAATAAATGCCATGCCACAGTCCCTGAAATCACGTTTTTCCTCTCATTCGAATGATTGATGCATATAATTTTTTTTATCGACGTGCTGCCGCAAGATTTGCCGAACAGTGCTACAAATAGTATAACTTTCATTCTTCTAACGTGACACAGATGCACAATAGCACATCTATATAAATTTGGCAACAGATCAATTGCTATACGTGATGCCGAACAAACCTGGGAGACGTCTAAATTCAAAAGAGTCGCATTCAGTATATTACATTGCAATCTCTAAACGCACACAAGATGTTTTGATCCTACAATGCACTGTTTTTTTTATCTCGCCCACGCATTCAGGCAATCCTGTCTTGTCCCTTTTCATTCTTCTATGATCTTCCCTTCGCAAAACACTCCATCAGTAAAGCAAAAAAAAAAAGGCTCTTTCCTCTTTAAGGCGATTTGAAAAAACGTTGCTTCACGCAGGATGTGATTGGATCGTAAGCCTTTTAGCTTCCGCTCCACAATGTTGGCAGCTCGGTAATGGAACAGCATTACTTTTTTATATTTTCGCCTAATGAACTGAAACAGCGGTGAGAGACAAGTTCCAAATAATGCACATGCATTTGCTTGTAAACAGGATTTTATGACTGTTTTGTTTCTGCCTTTCTTGAACAAAGGGGCATGAAAGAGCTTTATTATTCATATTAGCTTTTTCTTTCTTTCTTTCTTTCTTTCTTTCTTTCTTTCTTTCTTTCTTTCTTTCTTTCTTTCTTTCTTTCTTTCTTTCTTTTTAAGAGTAGAGGGAAAAGGAGGACCGCCAAAGAATTGAATTGCGAATGAAATAGACAGCAGGAGAGTACCTGCTCTTTGAAGTGCTCAAGCTTATCAGGAGAAGACGAAGAGAAAAAAGTCAAAGAGGGATACTAAGAGTGAAGAAAGGGAGGGATACGTTTAAATAATCAAAATGAAAAAAATACACACAATTTCACACGGTAGCTGGCAGGTACGGCTAGTATAAATATGCTAGCCGGATGTAGCCTGTTAGTCTTTCAATGGGGGAAAAATTATTCTATAACATGTTTTTCTTGTAATGAATGCTTGAAGGCTAAATATTTGGACTGGTAGAAATGGGTATGAGAAAAACAGAATGCAAATTACTATTAATATATATATATATATGGCCATGATTATAGCTGCCTAGCTGTAATTGACATTATTCTCTCTATCCCATCTATCTATCTTACACTTTCATTGTTGAACCTCAGAGAGATGCTGGTTATGAGCCTCCATTTTAACCTCAAATAAAAGTCAATGCTGTGCTTGTTATAAAATCAAACATCTGATCTCTGTTATTCAGAAGGGAGTAATATTTGCAGAGATGGCGAAGGCACTGTGAATATCGATTCACAAATGCCACACGTGTCGCTTTTCTATTCCACATTTCCACCTGCCCGTTGTGATGTATAAGGCCATAGGGTCGCCAATTTCTTTTTTTTTTTGTAGTTTGAAAGAGGGCACAAGCACGAAGGTGCTCTGTGAGCATTTAAATTACTGTTTGGTGAAACAGTACCGCCCAAAAAAAAAAATAAAAAACGTTGTCTTTTTTTAACCCAGGATCAGTGGGGTGTTGACAATGGAGTTAATCAAATAACAAAGCCATGAATATTTTGTGCAACTGTTGATATGATCGTAGATCATTTCAGGGGGAATATATGTTGAGCTGTGCATTTTCTTGTGCTCTTTACCCTTTCTCTCTCTCTCTCTCTCTCTCTCTCTCTCTCTCTCTCTCTCTCTCTCTCTCACTCTCCTAAAAGAGTCTCTTCATGAGCCTCTTCAGACGTTTAACAGATGGAAAGGATAAAAAAAAGAAAAGCCTTATAGATAGTGAGAGAGTGTAAGGAACATAAAGAGAGCGCTTGATAAGAAAAGTGCATAATGGAACAGTAAAGCAAATAATAAAAATGTCAAGTGTGAGTAGAATTCAAACAGGATCCCAGTGTCAATGGGAAAAAAAGATACTCTGGTCTGGCAGATAATTAGCAACCGCCCAATAATGATCTGTAGAATTGAGGCCTGCCCTAGCCTGGCTGATCCCACCTCCTTCACGATGACATCATCCACCAGTTTCCTATTTAAGGAGGAAGAAGTGAAGCAATCGGCGAGAGTTGTTGTAGTGGCGTTTTGACTGGTTGTTTTGGTGTTTGGGATATAGCTTGGTTGTTGTTTATTGTGATTTTGACCTCTGCCTGTTCCTGACCTTGAGTTTGTTTAGCCCTTGGACTACTGTTGGTTGTATATATTTCTGTTTGTATTATATTGTAAAATCTTTGTTCACTGAACATATTTATGTCACTGGCATTAGGGGTGTGGCTGCCACTTACTTTGGGTCAGGGATTGTTTTGTCTTTGTTTTTGAAGCAGGGAGTTAGGGAAGCTGTTTGTATTTTCCTTTTCTTTGTTTTAAGGAAAGGTAGCTTCCCCGAAATAGTCCTTTTTGTTTATTGTTTTGGCCTTGGCCCACCCTGAAGACAAGCCTGTAAAGTCTGTGTACATATATATATGTGTTAATATAATATATTAACACCCGTGTAGCAAACCCTTGTGTGTGTTTGTGGTCAATTTATAAAATCCAAATCTTTTGAATCCCGAGCTAAATACTCTGTCCAGCCTATCCCTAGACTGGGTCGTAACAGATTTGTTCACTGTACAATCATTTTGGATTGCAACGAAGCAGGTTCTGGTGGGTCGTAACAGATTTGTTCACTGTACAATCATTTTGGATTGCAACGAAGCAGGTTCTGGTGTTGTGGATGGATGGATGGATGGATGGATAGCTAGCTAGCTAGCTAGCTAGCTAGCTAGCTAGATAGATAGATAGATAGATAGATAGATAGATAGATAGATAGATAGATAGACAGATCTATCTATCTATCTAGCTAGCTAGCTATCCATCCATCCATCCATCCATCCATCCATATACACAGTATCTCACAAGAGTACACCCCACATATTTCAGCAACCTTTTTATATTTTCTTAAGGGGCAGTAAAGATTTACTGTCCTCTGAAAATAACTCAATATTATTGTCAAAATCACTGGCAACAAAAGTGACTACACAATAAGTAAACATGTAAAAACTGTGTCCAAAGTTTAAATATTTTGTGTGAGCACCATTGTTATCCAGCACTGTCTTAATCCTTCTGGGCATGGAATTCACCAGAGCTGCACAGTTTGTTGTTGGGATCCTCTTCCACTCCACCATAATGACATCACAGAGCTTCTAAAGAAAGAGCACCATGTTCTGCTTTAAAATGTCACAGAACATGTTGGAAATCCTGTTTCCCTCAATGAACTGCAGCTCCCAAGTACCATGATGCTACCACCACCATGCTTGACTGTAGATCTTAATAGTCCTCACCAGGGCATTGCCACACATGCCAGACACCATCTGAGCTAAACAAGTTTATTTCAGTCTTATTAGACCACAGGACATGGTTTCAGTAAGTCATAGTCTTGGACAGGTTGTCCTCAGTAAACTGTTTGCAGGCTTTCTTGTAAGCCAGCTTCAAAAGAGGCTTCCTTCCGGGATGACGCCATCCAAAATGACTTGTTGCAGTGTGCAGCGTATGGTCTGAGCGCTGATCAGCTGACCTTCTGCTTCTGCAACCTCTAAAGTAATACTGGCAGCACTCATGCGTACTCACTTCTTTGATTGACTCTTGTGAGGCCTTGTGAGGCCAGTCTTGGAAAACCTCTGTAAGACTCTGGCCGCTGTACTCTATCAGGGTGCTGTTTTCTTATCGCTTCTTATAGCTTGTCAAAAGCACATGCATATATATATATATATATATATATATATATATATATATATATATATATATATATATATATATGGAGCCATGTCTGCTCCAGGGCTGCTGTATAAAGGTTGATCCTGTGCTCTGACCAGAAGCTGGGATTTGCAAAAGGAAAGAATTTCACTGTACTGTAATGTGGATATGATAAATAAAGCCCTCTTATTCTTTAACATCAGTGGGCACACTCTCCAAAGTACTGAGCTGTTCATATACTTCCTGTCTTGCTTTTGCACTCCCTGTTTATACCGTATACATTATGAGGACCTTTGTTTGACTTATTGACCCAGTTTTTAGATCATAAACTTGTTCTTTTCTAAAACTTCAGCACAAAGATTTTCAATCTTCCTCTTTCATCTTTGCCCTCTGTATTGCAAGCCTTTTGCCTTCTTCTTCCTTTTTTTTTTATAACAAGATATAGCTATCTTGAAAAGCTGCAATCAAAGAACGTACACATAACGCATGAAATCCATCATCTTAAAGCACTTAAAGGTTCCTGATTGCGCTGGTAGTCACACAAAAAAAAAAAGAAAAAAGCCACTCGTAGTACATGTAGTCTGGCTCAGATATAGATTTGCATAAATGCATTTGATTACGATAATCCTGAAACAAAGATCATAACTTTTGCGTTTCCAAAGCAAGAGCTGTTCATAACACATTGATCGGTTCTGCTCAGTGCTTTGTTGTTTTAAACTGTTTCAAAATACTTCGCTAGAGCCGTAGTCTGCTAATTCATGACGTCTGTCTAGCTTGAGATGTTAGCATGACTCGATAAGAGTAAATATTGCACATTACCCGTCAATGTTAGCAGCAAGCTATTGTGGGAACAGACATTTTATATTACAGGGCTGATAAAATGATAAGCGAGAGAGGTTATGAGACAGACGAAGAGGTAATGAAGTCATGGCGAGGAAGACCTGGGTCAGACGGGTGATGTCCACAGTGCCGCAAATCTTGTAAATGAAATTTGCCGCGAAGGTATTGGATCGCAAAGTGCTTTAGTCAGTTCGAGGAATAGAGGAGTTGAGGGGGAAGAGAAACTGAAGAAGGGAGAGAGTGTGTTTTAATTATAAAGGTGTGTTTAAAAGCATCATCCTGTTTCACACACTGATCCAAATTAGGCAACAAGAAAGGGCTGGAGTTGGCATCTCGTTGCGTTCTGTGCCTCCTCTCTGTCAATGAAACGTTCAAATATTAACATTAGGAAAAAGCTCAGAAAGATCCAGAGCCGAAAAAAACTTTCTGTTCCAGAGGAAGTGGCAAAGATGTTTTCTCAGTCTATTTTTAGTCGAGGATTTTTCTTGCTGCTTATCTAAAGACATTTCTTTATACTTTCTCCCACCTTTATTTTACTTGGGCACACACACACACACACACACACACACACACACACAGATGACCCACTTAACTGTTAAAAACTCTCGACTTCAGCAGAAAAGGCTCTAAAGTTTCAGTTTTGTCACATACATCTTATATAGGTGCAAAAACCTACGCCTATGTGTGAGCGCATGCGTGTACACCTTTTTTTTCCCCTTCCCCTGCACTGGTTTTTATTATCTCTGCCGTGTTTTGCTCTAGGTGGGCTTTAGATGAAGGGGAGAATGTCGTGTGTCTGTGTGTGTGTCAGTTGTCATCGATTGCCTTTTTTTGATTAAAAGCCCATTCCCTTGCGGAGGGCTCTCTTTTTTTCCTCGCATCTCAGAAATCATCTCCAGTTGATACTCTATAGCCTGTGGGCTTTATCATGGACATGCCTACATGTGCATACACACACACACACACACACACACACACACACACACACACACACAAATCCTCCCCTTTCTTACAGCTATTCATGCTTGAGCAACCTTAAAACAGGATTTCCGAAACCCTGATCCCATCTATTCTTAGCAACAAACACAAAATGTGCAGATTGTCGAACAATAAATAAATAAATAAATGAATAAATAAATAAATTTGTTCGCTTTGACTCAGGCCGGCGTATCCACAGGGGCTTTAAAAGCCTCTGAATGGAGATTTTAAGCTCTAAATGCAGGCTCGGTTTCACTGCAGCAGCTTTTCCTCGAATGCGGGTCAGTCATGAGTGCAATCCATCCATCTGCCCCGAACACCCTGACGGCATCCATTCATCTCTCACGCGGCGTCCTTCACAAACACTTTGGCCCTGATTTTAGAAAAGTTTTGTGTGGGTTAAAACGCTGCAAAAATGAAACCACCTGCAAAAGTCCAGGCTCATTTAATAACGCGTTTTTTCATATGACAAAAAAAGCACGTTAGGTTTGTTGGTGCCTTGATGAATCAGAAATCTGCAACCCATCACATGCAATTTCTTCTGTAAGTTTGAAGTACCTTAATGAACAGGGATCGCATGAGCAAATTATTACGACTAAAACACGGGTATTACGTTTGCAGAAGTCTGTTTTGGTTTTAAAACAGTTTGACAATTTAGGACCATCAAAACCATGTTATAGGAAAGAACAACAATCTGAGACTTTCTTACATAGGGGACTACGGAGGGTATTTTCCAGTCATCTTGCCTCGATCATGCATTGTTACACTGGATGTTCAGTTAGTCGTATACTCTATTTTAGTTTTCCTTCTCTGGGTGTTTCCTATAGATCCAATAACAGTACATGAATAAGCATTTACTAATATGTAAACTAAAGATTACTTTATTATTAACTAATAATGAGTTAAGGCATGTACTACCCAAGAACTAACCTTTACTACACCATGAGTCACATGAATTCATGTGTGAACAACGGCTACCTTAATTACGTTAGTACTTCGTTGTTGTTCTTCTTCTTCTTTCGGCTTCTTCCATTAGGGGGCGCCACAGCAGATCATTCGTCTCCATACCCTCTGTCCTCTACATCTGCCTCTTTCAACCCAACTACCTGCATGTCTTCCTTCACCACCTTGGTCTTCCTCTTTTCCTCCTTCCTGGTGGCTCCATCCTCAGCATTCTTCTATAAATATACCCCATGTCCCTCTTAGAAACATGTCCAAACCATCTCAATCTCGCCTCCCTCGATTTGTCTCCAAAACGTCCTACATGCGCTGTCCCTCTAATAAACTCATTTCTAATCTTGTCCGTCCTCGTCACTCCCAACAAACTTCTTTGTTAATTTATGTATTAACACTTTAGGTTAAGCTAAATGTAACTTGCGCTATGAGAGAATATGAATTAAAAGAGCACTATTTAAAATACATTACAAGCACATTTATATGGCCGATTATTCTTCTCATGGAAGGCAAAAAGCCACAATAATAAACACCTGTTTTCACCTGATTATTCATACCTTTCTCATTAAATCTACACACCCTGAGTGTTTACAGTGGACAGGGCCCCAAGGCACTGCTCTATTTTCCGTATAGGTGAAGTACCACACTAACATGCATCCATGAAGCAGATGTTACTTTCCAAAGTACAAATGAGCTTTAGCCTACAGTACAGATGTTGTTTTTTTCTTGCTTTATTGTGTCTGTTCTGTGTACCGGTTTATTGTGCCAGTACTGATCAAGTCTCCTATCTTTATACTGTTTAATGATGAACAGTCTATACGTAAGCACAGAAGCTCTGCTTTTTAACTTCTTGACAAACCACCAAAAGGCACTGAATGCTAAGAGATTTAAATAAGCCGAATATGTGCAGTACATGTGTAATTGATAATAACCTAAATTAATACATTGATTAACAAAGATGTACTAACGTGTAATTAAGGTAGCTGGTGTTCACACATGACTCATGGTGTAGTTAAGGTTAGTTCTTAAGTAGTATATGCCTTAACTCTTTATCAGTTCTTAATAAAGTAACATTTAGTTTACATATTAGTACATGCATATTCATGTACTGTTATTGTAAAGTGTTACCCATATATGAACAATTACCCATGATAATTTATCAAAGTTATTTCTGTGTGCTGTGTGTGAAAGAAAATGAAAGTTCTCTTACCAATTAGTTGACTACTTGGTGTTCCCATAACACACACACACACACACACACACACACACACACACACACACACTATTATTCGATTATAGGCAAGACTTGATAATTATGATTCAACTATGGAAATCCTTAGACTGGGAAACTCCTAATATATTTTATATATAACATACAGTGTATTTCACCCAGTTGAGGATGGGTTTTCTTTTGAGTCTGGTTCCTCTTATGGTTTCTTCCTCATAGCATTTCAGTGAGTTTTTCCTTACCACATTTGCCACTGGGGCTTGCTTATTGGGGATAAATTTATACATGCAAAAAATATATATATTTGTAATTTATTCAATTCTGTAAAGCTGCTTTGGAAGAGTGTCCATTTTTAAAAGCATTATACGAATGAAGAATCAAATAATTGCCATTTTGATATTTACTTTTGATATATTCATTTTGAAGTTTGACTATTCTAGTACAGCTCTGTTTATCTTGTTTGTAGATCATCTGGTATGATATTTCTGACTATGAGTTTGAGTCACTGTTCTGCCTGGAATAGTGTTTAACTGCACTGGGTGTCAACATGATTATTGACAAATCGTCATGTACCCCATGACATGATATCGTTGCTTATTCTCTATACTGTATGTTTCTGTATAGAAATTGTGTTACGAACCAAATATAACACCCTATTTTCTTTCTTTTCCTTCCCCTGCTTCCAAATGCTTGTGAAAACATCAACAGGTAAGTCACTTGATTTGTTTTCATGGCTAATTTTGCTCAAATGAGTTCTTCAGTGCTGGAGCTCGCCTTTAATCTGTTCAAGCATGTTATCGTTTAATTACTTTGCTGCAGTATTGTATTTATTCGACTGCCAAGCCTTAATGGCTAATTAGGAAAGATTAAGCACAGGCGAACTTAACACTACATTTCATAATGTTAGCCATGAACTACTGAAGCAAATCGAACTATAACGCCACAGGATCTCTGCCATTATTCATGTGGCTTGAATGTTTCATGCTGCATTCTTGTGTTGTTTGTTTATCGCTAATGTTTTATTTAATGGAACGCCACCAGGGAAAGCAGAGACAATGCATGCTAGCCTACTTAGCATGGCTAATGCACAGTTTGACATATTCAGCTCAGAGGGAAGGTGTTTATTTATTTTGTATTTGGATCATAAAAATTTTACGTTTGCAAAGGGTAATTTAGGGCTCTACCTAAAGTGTTTATAAACCATAAGTGTTGAATTTTTCAAAAATGAGTTGAGTGGAAAATTGGTCAAAATTTGATGAAGGCATATTTTGCAGTGGTTGGATTTTTTAAGTCTATGATTAAAAATCTTATACTTTTTATATTTGGCACATTAATTAAATTCATTCAACAAATCATGCGCCTTTGTGACCACCAGAACTTATTTTTGCACCAGTAAGTAAATACACAATATGAACAAACGTATTGGAACGCCTGACCTTTCCCAAACTGGTACCACAAAGCTGGAGGAACACAGTCGTATAGGATGCACAACATCTTCCCAGAAGAGTGGAGGTTATTATAACAGCAAATGGGGACTGGAATGGGACATATACTGAACATACACATCCTATGGCCAGGTGTCTACAAACTTTGTCTATATAATATATTCTTATGCACTTATTTTTTCAATATTATATTAATTCCCCCCCCCCCCCCCCCATTCATTCATATGGATATTTTGTGTGGATTCAAGACAAAATACAAATCAGGTCCATTCGATTTCATGGCTGTAACACTTTAAAATATAGGGATGTTCAATAGGGTGAATACTGCAAGGCAGTGCATTTCAAGAGCCCCCTTGATTTTCTCACCTTAACTGTTTCCAGAAAGTCAAAATAAAAATTTGGAATTGCTGTCAGATGATATAAACACAGTCAAATTTTCTAAGATGCTGTTTTAGGCAATCTGTAGCCTTTTTTTCATTACTGGAGGAAGACTTTTAAAGCATATTCTTCCACACTTTCTGCTCTCTCCGTTGTTGTCAGCAGGTTGTCTCAGTTATATACATGAATCAAGCTTTGTCAGTGAAAAGCAGAGTCATCCTTAGCACACATCACACGCTCTCTCCTCTCGCTCTATTCTTTCTTACCGTCTTGCCTTTGCACAAAAACAGCAAAGCTTACCTTTCATGTGTCATTCTTTTCTTTCTCTCGTTTTTGTCATTTCTACGCTTTTCATCCTCCCTTTTGTGCTCTCTCACTCCGAAAGGACGGAGAATAGCGATGCTACCATTGTGTTCATCGCAAACATGTGTTAGTCCTTCTTTTTTTAAATAAAACTACAAAAAAAAACATGAGCCTTTTTAAATTCATAGGATTGTCCATTCGCTAAACACTGAATATTTTACATTGTGCTGCTACGCAAACACGAAAAAACTTCCCGAGTACGAAATGGATTTAACCTTGGAGGCAATGTTTGTTTACACAATATGCAGAGGTAGAAATTGGAGGAAGGTTTCATAATGAACTGTGGGGTGGTTTGGTTCTAGATCAGGACTGGTTTTGTGAGTCAGGGCCAGCTGTCGCAGCTCTCGTGGGACTCCACAGGTGAGAGAGAATGAGATGAGAGGACGGAACTGAATAGGAGAAGCTTGTTAGCTGAAGTCTCAAGCTGCCTCGTCACCCCAGGCTGTGTCACCTTTATGCACAAACGAGTGCACTGCAGCCACACGTCATGATAATTGTGCATTGTTATTTTAGCCTGCACATTGCAGTGTACACAAAATTCATTTTAAAAGTCCAAGACAGAATTTAAATCCCATAAACTCCCAAAAGATCCATTTCAGTTTCTGGTCATATTCAAAAATTTGCATATTCATGTCTCAGTGCAGCTCGTTATTCAGAAACAGAAAGATCTTTGCCGAAAATCTGAGGTTGCAGTAACTGAAAAGGCAGGGGAGGGCATTTTAGTTCAAGGCTAGTAATAATACTAAATGATCCAGGACATAGTACAACTTGACAGACTGCATTATTAGCATTGCATAGCGCATTATTAACAGTTTCCGAAAATATACACACTGTTGGTGTAATGGTTGTGTCAAAGTGATAAATTCACATGGTATTTCTACAGCCAAGCATAAACTGGAGCTGTTTATCCAATCAATAAAGGTACATTTGTGTTTTATCTAACTGGTGTGGATAAAATCTCTCTTATTTTTATAAATTAGCACTTTATTAAGCATTTAGCATTAGGTTCTGAAGGCAGTTTTTTTTTAAACACACTACAAAGACAAAAGTTTGTAGACACCTGGTCATTCTACATTTAGTTCCCATCTGTTGTTTTAATAACCTCCATTTTTCTAGGAGGATGTTCCACTAGATTCTGGAGTGTGATTGTGGAGATTTGTGCTCATTCAGCCACAAGGGTGTTAGTAAATTCAGGTGCTGATGTAGGTGAGGTGAGGAGGCCTGGGGTGCAGTCAGCGGTCCAATTCATTGCAAATGTGTTTAATAGAGCTGACGTCAGAGCTCTAAAGCAGACCACACAAGATCTTCAACACATGTAAAGCATTTCTTCATGGAGTTTGCTTCGTAAACTGGGCCATTGTCATGCTGGAAAAGGTTTGAGTCTCTTAGTTCAAGGGAAGGGAAAATGTAATGCTACCACATTTGACATCAATTTTGTGGGGAAGAACCTCAAATAGCTGGAAAAGTCAGGTGTCCCAATTTGTTCTTAAACATAATGAACCTCCAAAGGTGAAAAGAAAAACAAGCACATTTAAAGATTCCACTCACAGGCATTCTGAATGTCAGTATCTAATTACAAATGTTGGCTTCTGTTTCTTTCACTACAGCATGTAGCTGCCGCAGTGGCATTCACTGTTTGAGGAAATCACACTTACTCTAGCTAGAAAAGTTAGATGTCTCTACAAACTAACTTTTACCACCTTATTTATTGCCTTGTTTGGTGAAATTTTGTATTTTTAAAGTCGAGGTATGTTATGAAGTATGTCTTATATAGTCATATATGCAGTAAAGACTCAATTTGGTCATTTTTTCCCTGAATTCAGCCACAACCACCACTAACAGGCTTCTCTACCCACCAATATTATGTATTATTTAAACAAAGTGGTGGGTATGCTAATTATTCGCATAGCTGTAATTTGGCCGTAGGTATTCACAACCCTGTCAGTTTTCAGTATTTCATCAGTACCTCGGTATCTCTTGTTTTGTACAACAGTTCCATAAACAAGAAATTATTACCGATTTTGATTATTACTAAGTGACATTTCAGACACAAAATATAACCAGTGTTCAGTTTATTTTTGCTCCAGTAGTTCCCATAGAAGCCACATGCACTTTACAGCATGTCGGCTAACTGTTTTTCCAGGCTACAGTGATTTGCACATTCTTGATAAAAGTGCTGCCAGTGCCACATTGGCCTCCCTTGTTCGTTTTTTTTGTCTTTGTTTCATTTTTTATATTTGAAGTCAGAAGTTGCAGCTTGTTCCTAAAAAATATAAGTAATGTTGCTACAATAAATTTCAGATAAGGAAGTGATCCATTCAGTGAAATGCCCCAATTTAGTTATACATATACACACTTTTAGACTGCCCCTCGAATAGGGCATTAGTGAATAGGAATGGACTGTTGTGTAAATACTGTATATCAAATAATATTTGCATTAAATATACATTTAAATAGGGCTAGTCTTAAGGTCTAAATGATATAATAATAATAATTCATTACATTTATATAGCGCTTTTCTGCAGCACTCAAAGCGCTTTACATATGAAAGTGGGGATTCTCCTCAACCACCACCAATGTGCAGCATCCACCTGGATGATGCGACGGCAGCCATATTGCGCCAGAACGCCCACCACACACCAGCATATTAGTGGAGAGGAGATAGAGTGATATAGCCAATTAATATGAGGGGATGATTAGTAGGCCAGCGGGCAAGTTTGGCCAGGATGCCGGGGCTCACCCCTACTCATTTTCGAAAGACATCCTGGGATTTTTTAATGACCACAGAGAGTCAGGACCTCGGTTTAACGTCTCATCCGAAGGACGGTGCTTTTTTTTTTGTTTTTGTTTTTTACAGTATAGTGTCCCCGTCACTATACTGGGGTGTTAGGACCCACACAGACCACAGGGTGAGCACCCCCTGCTGGTCTCACTAACACCTCTACCAGCAGCAACCTAATTTTCCCAGGTGGTCTCCCATCCAAGTACTGGCCAGGCTCAACCCTGCTTAGCTTCAGTGGGCAAGCTGTCTTGGGCTACAGGGTGATATGGCTGCAGATGTTATATATAACTTCATAACATCAGTCTATCTTTTATTTATTTTTTATACTTTGTTGTTGCTAATGTTTCTGTTAATGACATGGTGGCGCAATAGGGAGCACTGCCACCTCACAGCTCCTGGTTCAATCCTGAGCTTGGGTTACTGTGTGGAATATCAGGGTTCCTCCAGATTTGGAGCAATGCAATGAACTGTCTATTCCCTTATACCAGTGCTCCTAGAATTCCATCACCCAGCTTTTATAATGGAAATATTTATATTCTGGTATTGAAACACATTTAAAATTGCTAATAGGAGTGAAAAGTTTAAACAAGAAACAGTTAAGATTAAAATATGGAAAAGCCTGATTAAGAATTGATTCTATTACTGGTACAAAATACCCACCATGATTAAGTATTAGTCTTTGACCACATGCTGTTCTGCACATGTTCTTCAAATCTCAATAAGCTGTAATTGATCACTATGTGTCCCCATGTCTTAAATAGTCGTGACATTCATGTTTTTGAAGTAAAGAGTTCTCGTGAGCTGGGTGCAAGTATCAATTTGAAGTATGTGCATGGTTTGATACATTCCTTTACAGCTGCAGTGTCACAAAACCTTCCAGAACCCTCACTTTTTTTTTAAATTAGTTTAAAAAAGTTAGAAAGCAGCCTTCAAAGTAATTGAGAAACCCTTAATGTACATATCGCCTAATTAAAAGTGAGCTTCCTTCAGAAAGTTTGCTGTTTATTTAATCGATTTCTGTCTAAGACAGATGGGAGAGATGGAAAGTCCTAATCAGGGAGACTCAGGAGTGTTTTAGTCCGCTGGGCGCTGAGGGAAACAGGAGGGAATTGGCACAAAATCAGCTGATGCATGACGGCAGGTGCTTCAGTGCATAAAGTGGAAAACAACCACGTTTGTCTCCACACTTTTTGAGCGTTCGGTGAGTTTGTACATGTAGGTGTGTTGGTAGGCATTTGTTTGTGAGTCACTGTACTGTATATTTATAACAAATTCTTTAAGTCTCTTTTGGCAGTACAGTGTGATATTTTACAATTTCTCAGGCTTTGCTGTTTGTAAAAATATATATGAAACAGAACAGCTAGCACTAACTCATCGATCAAGTGTCAAGGAAACTTATTGTATTAGGTGTCCTATTAATGCTATATTTTATTATACTTTTATATGATGCATACGGATTTGCGTATGATTGATGACACCTTTTTAATATTGTACACATTTTGTTAAACACATATAACAAAAATATCAGCCACTGAAGTATTTTTAATCAATCATATCACAGCAAATTGAAAACTGAAATATCACATGTACATAAACCCTTTTTGGGTATGACGAACATTTGCACACCTGAAATAAAAGATTTTCTGCCTTTCTTCATCAAATCCTCTCAAGCTAGGTCAGGTCGGATAAGGACCATCGATGGACAGCTACTTTCAGGTCTCTCCAGAGATGTTCACTATAGTTCAAGACAGGACTCTGGTCCACTCTAAGACATTCACAGAATTTCCCCTAAGCCACTCCTGTGTTGTCTTGGCTGTGTTTTAGGGTTGTTATCAAGTCGAAAGGTGATCCTTTGGCTTAGACTGAGGTCCTGAGTGCTGTTGAAGCATGTTTTTATTGAAGATATCTCTGTACTTTGTCTATTCAACTTTCCTCTCAACTCTGACCAGTTGCTACTGTAAGTCCCTGCTGCAAAAACACCCCTACAGCATGATGCTGCCACCACCATGCTCAAATTTTGGGATGGTTTTGGGCAGGTGCCTCTTCCAGACATAAGTTAAGTTCAATCTTGGTTTCATCAGACCAGAGAATCTTGTTAGACCCAGTCTAAAAGTCCTTCAGGTGCCTGTTGGCAAACTCCAAGCAGGCTTTCATATGTGTTGCACTGAGGAGAGGCTTTTGTTTAGACACTCTTTCGTCTATTTTTCATTCAGAAATCGAGAAGGAGTGAGGAGGTGTTTTTCTTAAAGAATTTTAAGGAATTGGAAATGCACATAATTTGAAATATAAAATAGATTTTTGATTTGGTTCATGTGTCTTTTATAGTTGGGTATCCTTATTATAATTTTCTACTTAATCATGAAGAATGCCTAATCCAAATCTTTGATATTAAATCAACCCTCAACGTGCCTGAACCACCGATTTATTATAAAAAAGAAATGAAATATTAACCGCAAACCAACAACACTGTTTAGAGGGCCTGTTTGTGCAATTTAGGATTGGAAGAGTTGCGTCGTGCAAACAGTTATATGTCTTAACTGCATGTTGATGCATTGAAAAGGCAAGAGTAAATATAAGATGCACAAACTTTCTATTCCTGATTTCATCATCGGCCCATTTTCTATCGCGAGCCCTCGAGCCATCTGGCCTGGCTGTTGATTGCAAGACAGTGTCTCTGTGCTGTGCATCAGCATCGCTCTCATCCCTGATGCCTGTTCCGAGAGAAGATTGGAACAGGAAACTATGGGTGATCAGCATGTCATTAACACTAATTGTGACTAAATGGGTAGACTGGATAGAGAGAGAACTGTGACAAGAGAGAGAGAGAGAGCGAGATAGATAGGTAGGTAGTGATGAAATACTGAGAAATGTATAGCGACAACCACTACCAAAACCACAGCTGCCATCACTACCACCAAAACCACTATAAACACTACCACAGATACAACTAGAACTATTACAATAATATAATAACCAACACAACATCACAACCGCTACACCACAGTCGCCTCACCACTATCATTACTACCTATCACCAATAACCGATAACATGACCATGGCCAAACCACCACCAACAGCACCATTACAATCACTACCACCACCACTATTGCTACTATTATTATTACTACCACCACCACTGTCACTATTACTACTGTTATTACCATCACCACCACTATGACTTTTATCACTGCAACAACTACTGCCTTATCACTACTTACATGACTGCCAACACAACCACTGGTATCGCAATCACTGTCTGCCAGCAACATTACCTTCACTACTTTCACCCCCACAGTGTATAGCACAATATTTATGCTACCACAACCACAGCTGCCATGACTACCAGCAAAAGATAATACGATCGGCGTTCATGTCAAACCAGGACTTTTGAGTTTATAAAATAAAAGAGTGGAAACTGCATTAATTTTTCATCATACTCCCCTCCTACATTTATACACTTATCCCAGCATTTAACTAATGCCTGGAAAGATTTGGCATAAAAAAGATTTGTCAGTACGCCTGAACCATCCTACGACAGCCTGCTTCACTTCATCACCAGGGAACCACCACAACGGGGATCGTCACTGACGGACATACAGCCATCTTTGAAACAACATTTAAATGTCTTACTGCAGCTGAGGGCCTCATCACCGTACTCTGTTAGAAGCTTTCTGTAGATATCCGTTGCTTTTACCCCTTCGTTCACACCCAAGTTCATCACCACACGCTGTTTAATGCGCGCACTAACGATATTGTCTGCCATCTTGATTAATGGTCTCTGGACTGAGTCGTGACATGTGCACCACCCATACCACTGCATGTAGTATGCATCCATTTTTATAGCTGTAAAATTAAAAGTTCCGGTTTGACTTCAACGCCCTCGTACCATTACCACCATTATTACCACTACATCATTGTCACTACCACCATCACTAATACCTATTACTAAAAACACCACTGCCAAACCACTATCACACCTACCAGCACCCCTATTACCACTATATCACTACCATTATTACAAGTACCACCATCTCAACCACTTTTTCCACACCTCTCACTGCTATTATTACTGCCAACACCTCAGTTATCATAACCACTTTACCCATTACAAACACCACCACTATCGCCATCACCACCACTGTGGCGACCATCACTGCTATCACCACCACTGCTCCAATTACTACTCCATCAACACTAACATGACTGCCATCACTATCAGCCAGCACCATTACTATCACTATTAGCACCCCCACTAGTGCCAGCACTTCCACCACTACTAGAAAATATTGTTAGACATATCGCTTTGTTCCATAAAGCAACACACTGAATAAAGCATGCAAGCTTACTCTCTCTTTCTCTCAAGAAAGATGAAATTAGGTCACATTGAATCTGCAAGCTAAATTCTTTCCCTAATGACAAACAACACAGTTGCTCTGAAGCTTTCCATAGTTCCCTTTTGTTTTTGTTTTTATTTTTTATTTTGTATTTTGTGATGAAGCAGCCTAATGCAAAAATGCTTATTTTTTTTCACATTAGCCTACAATCCAAACCCTACAATGGCAAAGTAGTGCAGTGATGGTTGACCACCTGAAATGTTCTCCCAACTTCATACTTCATTTCTGAAACTCAACCAGAGTGACCATCAGATTTGTGGACACCTCTTTTAACAAGGCCTTTCTGCCTCATCCACAGTGCTCTTGGGAACCTTCAATGCAGCAGAAAAGCTTTTCTGTCCCTCAAACACAATACAGCCAGTTCCTTTAAACTCATGACTTGGTTTTTGCTCTGATATCCATTTTCAGCTATTAGACCTTATATAATAAACAGATGTATCTTTTTTTTAAATAAAGTCTAACTAATTAAATTTATCACTGGTGGATGCTAATCAAAGTGCAGAAATGTCTCAGATGACAAAAATATGAGATCTAGCCAAGCTACATTTTAATTGTCAAATCAGGCATAAGGACCAGGCATAACTTTATGGTCATGATTCTGTTGCCGGTTTTCCACAGTTCCTTCCTTGAAGTACTTTTGATAAGCTCTTTCCATGACACCCCACTGGCCATCAAAATTTGGCCCTTGTCCAACTCGCTCAAATCCTTACGCTTGCCCATTTTTCCTGCTTCTAAAACATCAACTTTGAGGAACAAATGGTGACTTGCTGCGTGATATATCCCACAAACTAACAGGTGCCATTTTGAAGACATAATCAGTGTTATTCCCTTCACCTGTCATAATTTTATGCTTGGTCGGTATAATTTTAAAAGTGTATGTGTACCGTATTTTTCAGACTATAAGCCGCTACTTTTTTCCCTCGTTTTAAACAATGAAGCGGCTAATTTATGAATTTTTCCTGGGTTTTTCCCGGTTTCAAAAACTTCAAGCCAAAAAACTGAACCCCATAACATTAGACCAATGAAATTTCCAAACGGAAACGAAAAAACGCACCTCACCTTTGTTCTGAGCTGAAAAAAATCGGGTGATTTTTAAACGCACGACAGTGCCATAAGATAAACTCCCGAGAGAAATAGTTGTGAAAGGAAGGAGGAAGACAGTGAACAATGACTTTCTTGGTCGGCTACTGTTTAGATACAAACCGTTGTAACGCGTTGAGTCTGGGTGAAGGGAAAGCTCGCTTCTGGCAGGCTATTCCCAAAATACCGCTATGCTCCTAAAGGAAGCGCAACATATTTCACCCGTTACACCGTGTGTAACGTGTCTTTCATTAAAGCCTGTGTAAAGTACATTAGTGTAGACTGCGGCTTATAGACAGGTGCGGCTTATTTATGTTAAAAATAAAAATATTTGTAAAATTCAGTGGGTGCGGCTTATATATGGGTGCGCTTTATAGTCCGGAAATTACGGTATATGTGTATGTGTATATATATATATATATATATAAGCTTTCACTTCACCTCACTCGCCCCCAAAGAACTCAGAAACATTAGGCATATAAAGTAAGTACTGCCAATTTTAGTTCTTGGAATGTTGTTAAGTCATGAAACCGAGTTCTGCAGAATTACCAGAGCAGAGCTTGTGTACTGAATGGCCCTAATTCCCAGAGCATCCTACACTGCAATTACAAAGGCATGTTTTATATATCCGAGGCAGCAAAATACGATCAGCAAAGTGGAACGTTTTCGTCAACACCTTTATTTTTTCAAAAGTGGCAAGTTACTAGTATGCATGTATTTCACAGAAAGCAACAAAAAGACCTCAAAGCATGAAATTGGCAGTGATTTTAAAAACGACATTAAGGTTAACATCGTATTCATGCAACAAAGCGAAAGATTTAAGAGTAAAAAAAGCAAAATATCAGCCTCCTCTGGGTTTGCTCGGTGTAATGCGAAATGAGATGGAAGGATGGTGAGGAGACAAAGTATAAAGAGCAGGACATAAGGAGACCTTTGTGCCTGAAATAGGCCACAGAGATAAATACAAGCTTGGTGATTACAGAAAGAAAGAAAAAAATGGATATAGAGCGTGCTCACTTAAAGAAGTAATTTATTGAAAAAAAATTTAACACAGAGGAAAGGTGAAGGTAAATTTGGTAGGATTAGCAGTTCACACAATGGTTTAGAAATAGAAATAGAAAGTGTAATGCGCACATGTATATATGTGTGTGTGTGTGTGTGTGTGTGTGTGTGTGTGTGTGTGTGTGTGTGTGTGTGTGTGTGTGTGAACACCATGTTCCTCTTTCAGAACTTTTGAAAAACGAGTAGGCAATGAAGTGTAGAAAGAATCATGTAGTGTGTGTGAGAGAACAGTTTCATCTTTCTTGTTCATCCTCATGTGTGTTCAGTCTATTGGCTGCATACACTACTAGACTAATATATTCGCTAGTTCCTTTTGTGAGAGCAGTGTTATAAACAGTGAGATATATCGTAAAAAAAAAAATGCAAGATAAATTACCTTTGGGTGTCTGATAAAATTTCATCTTATGTGTTAGCAGTGTTATTGTCAGTTACATGTTGAGGGAGACAGTGCTATGCTTTTTTTTTTTCAGATTATTATAATTTTTTTTCCTTCCTGTAATGGAATCTTTTCTTCGTTTTAAGTGTAGAGGTGTTTACACGACTCCTGAAGGAATTCTCAGCAATCCTGCCATCTCATGCCATCTGACAAAAGCCGATCCGTAATGAGACGCTAAGTTGGAAAGCCCTCAGTGACACTGCAGTAGATACAGTAAAGCAGCCTCTGTCCAATAAAAGACAGCTCATTACGCTATAAAGACAGTTCTGTTGATGGAGCTACCATGAGCTACCATGCTAAAAAATCCTTAGTGCAAAAACTACTATTTCATTCAAACCACATCTGCCACATCTTTAGATCGCGCATGTGGTCAGTATAGCACCAGTTGTACAGCTCCCAGGTACACAGGATAATGTTTTTTTGCACACTGACTTATCGAGCCATTGCTATTGAGCTATAGCTATTGAGCTATGAGCTATTGCTAATCGCTAGTGATGGAGTTTGTGGCTGTAAGTTGCAGGCCATTTTATTTACCAGGGGAATGCTACGAGGCACTGTTCAATGCCGTTCATAGACTTCAGTTCAGCATTCAACACAATCATCCCTCAGCACCTGATTGAGAAGCTGGGCCTGAACACCTTTCTCTGCAACGGGATCATGGGCTTCCTGACAGGAAGACCTCAGTCAGTCCAGATCAGGAACAGCATCTCCAGCACCACCACACTGAGCACTGGGGCCCCTCAGGGCTGTGTGCTCAGCCCACTACTGTTCACTCTACTGACCACTGAGTAGCAATGCACAGCTCAAACCACATCGTCAAGTTCGCCGATGACACAACCGTGGTAGGTCTCATCAGCAAGAACCACGAGTCAGCATGGTGATGAGCCAACAGCCTGTCTCTGAACGTTGACAAAACCAAAGAGATGGTTGTTGACTTCAGGAGAGCACATCGATGGATCCTTTGTGGAGATCGTCAAGAGCACCAAATTACTTGGTGTACATGTGGCAGAGAACTTCATCTGGTCACTCAACACCAGCTCGATCACCAAGAAAGTCAGGCAGCATCTCTACTTCCTGAGAAGGCAGAGGAAAGCTCATCTTTGCACCTCTCGACTGCTGCTACTGCTGTTTTTGCACATTGTGTTTATTTTTATAGGGTTCTATAAGGGAGCTATATATGTTAGAAATGACAATAAAAGCTTCTTGACTTCACTTGAACGGTTGGTGCTCCTTGTAACTGTTCGGTCAGCCTCGTGTTGCCATCTGTTGGCATGTTATAAAACTAGTTTGATACCACCTTATATATATATATATATATATATATATATATATATATAATATATATATTATATATATATATATATATATACACAGTATTTATTCTATATTCCTTGTACATATATTCTTTTTTTTTTTTTTTGGATAAGAATTTGCAAATGCATAAAACCACGTAGTTTAAAGATGAAAGCAAACAGTCTGCAATGGCTTTTGGGAGTTGACATTTGAATCGATCTAAGCAGCACAGCTCTAATTACTGTGTACATTTGTTCCTTTATACACACAAGTCTACGGTCGTCCATCATAATGAAATGTTTTCTGTTGTTGAGAATTGGCTTGATTTCGCTCTAATTCATAATAGATGACAGATCAGTATGCATTGCATTATGCACAGATTCTGTTACACTGGAATTCAGTAATCACTGCAGAGAGAGAGAAAGAGAGAGATAGGAAGAGGTTCTTATTAATTTAAACAAATATTTTTTCAGGGGATCATTATTAATTAAATAGTAATGATAATACTAAAATTAAAAATTTTTTTAGAATGAATTCTGACTCAGCTAAATAGAGGCATGACAAGAAAACACACTATTTTTTTTTTTTTTTTGTAGTCTCATTATGTTGATATTTTGGAAAATAGAACTAATTAAATTTATTAGAATTTACTGCTGGGTGGTACAAACAAATATAAGTGCCACACCCACTTCCCATTTACATTCTGTTATGATCCGACTGGTTAATTAACCTAAGAATACAAAAGGAAAACACAATTACCAACACAGTTATTATCTGGGATAGTACACCTCCAAATACAGTTTTTTTGGTGCAGTTGTAACAAATTATTTAAAAAAAAAAAGAGGTTCACTTATTTTGCTTCTAACGCTTGAGATGATGAACTGTTTGCTCTAAGTAAGTATGAGGCTAAATTCAAAACCTTCAGAAATACATATTTAACAACGTGTTTTGTATATGTCATACAAACGTCCTACCACTATTATTTGTAGCCTTGTTATTTCTATTTCTGCTTCAAATTCTGTCTTCGTTTAATTCAGTATTTTAAAAAACCTGCGTTTTTGTACACAAATATTTCCAGATGTAAACATAAGCTTTGTTCACACCTGCTTTTGAGATTCAACCTACTGTAGGTGACACATATGAACACAACACTTTATTGGAGAAAAATCCAAAAAAACACTCTCATATGCCTCAGAAAGTACCTTTGTCAATGCCGAGCTGGAAAACATGTCATTTTTGTAAGACAGTTAGAAAATAGAGCCTGGATTCTCTGTTCTGTTTCGCTAGTCAACATTTCAAGCAGCTCATAGAGGTACATGAGAGAGGATTCGCAGGACCTGAAAACAAAAGCAGTACGAGAGAGATGTAATAAGTGTGCGTGAAACTTTTCTGTCAGTGGAAATAATGCAGGAGATACACAAGATGACTCAAGATAGCGGTTTGTAATAAGGAACCGATTCTCTGCTGGTTGACACCAGAAAGAGTATGTTCCATATTACCATATTGTAAGAAGTCCTAAGTTTAAACACATCTTTTTTTTATGGTTCCACTAGCAGCTTTTAGGCACAAATCTACAATATCCAGTTAAGATCATCCATTAGAGGTAATGGTGAGACTTTTTGGCAAAACAAAGTGGGTCTCAAGTAAAAAAACAGCTGGCAGAGGGCAGAATCACGCAAGTCCAAAGAGCAAAAGAAGTGTGCAGTGTGTCAGAATTTGGCACCAGCTATAATCCAACTCTTTAATAGGCCCTTATGCAATTTGAGACACATCTTTTGAGTCCCCACACCAAAATGTACTCGTTCTATTCATATGTACATACCCTTACACCCATACATAGATTCTGCGACTGGCTTGCACACATTATTTTTAGCCCTTTTCTCGCTTTCCGGGTGCATTCCAACCAGCATCTAGGAGACTGACAGTGAGTTAGAGATACCATCTGTGGGCGAGTTAGAAAAAGAGAAACAAAGTACACTGTGTGAAGACATTGTCAGGGAGAGTCTGGCTTTGTTAACTTCCTGCATGGCAGGTGCGGAGGACGTGCTGGGGCCGATTACCGGGTCACTCTGCATGACCGCATGTTTCGCTCGCGTTCTATTTGTTTCTCCGTAATTGCATAGTGAAAACTGCAGGAGGACCTTCAGAGTCCATGAGAAAGGAGTTGAAAAGGATTAGACCTCCAGGGAAGTTTCTAATGTTTCTCTGTGGGTTTTCTTGGCCATCTTCTCCTCATACTTGTTGAACTCCATTCCCTTTAAGTTTTTATAGCGCTTTTTACAATAGACACCGCATTACAGAAACGCCAACGAGAGGCACCGTGTCGGAAAATACTTCCTGGTTATAAGGTTTCAACCTCGATAGGAACTCATTAGAGGAAAGCCGAGCCAGGCGATGGAGTCAGAGTCAATTCTGATCTGATTAACAATAGATGTAGGGTTGAATTACAAGCTTAGAATGACCATTTCTACATCCTGCTGTCTTGAGTTCTTCCTGCCTGAGGTTGTTTTCAGACTCTTGAGGGTTTTTTTGTTTGTTTTTTGGTGCATTTGGTAAAGTGTGAAAATAGTTTTTAAGTGACAGTGTGGTTTAGAGAACTGATTACTGGTGTTCTTGTGAATGGTGGTTTGGGATTCACATCAACCGAAACGTGTTGTGGTCTGCATCAAGTGTCACCCAGTAATGCGATTGGTTCTACATGTTTGATACCACAGCTCCTGTACAAAAAGCTCCAGCTGCCCATCAGACAGAGGTGTTAGCATAGTCATATTTCTTAGTTTCGGCACGCTGAGTCACATGACACTTGCAAATCGCTGTGTGTTTCTAACACACTGCAAACAGCAAACACCTAAAACATGTACTTCATCATGAACAGTGCATTACTGAGCTAATGAATCTAAATTATTAGCGACTATGGCATGATGAAAAAATGTCTGCCTTCTGATCATAAGTTATACAGGTTCTCTCACACACACACAGAGACACACACACACACACACACATGCATACACCAGGCAGTCCAGAGAGCTACTTAAACCTGCTTGTTGGTGTGCAATTGCAGATATCTGCATTGTACAGAAGATATAATGGACCCTTTGTGTTCTCTGCATCTTCTCCATCATTTATACACACACACACACACACACACACACACACACACACACACACACACACACACACACACACACAAACATGCACGCACACAGTAAGAGAAGATGAGAATAGAATAAAAGAGAAAGGAAGAGAGCCATTGCAGCAGTGGAAGGGAAGCCTAATGGCTCCTGGCATCTGTGAAAACATTTTTAATCTGTTTGAAGCCAGAGGAGAATGGAAAGATTGCAAAAATCCAGGCCAGGAAGACAGTGGGAGAAATGAGATAGAAGAACAAAAGAAAGCGAAGTTTGTGGGGTTTTTGTTGTTGTTGTTTCCTCTGCTTTACTGTCCAAATTTTGGTTATAAATAAATTCTAAACCTCCCATGGGTTTTGAGTTTGGGTTAAGAGCTGGTGAGCGTGAAGTCCATGGCATATAATTTACTTTATTTTCAACCTCATCAAAGCTTTCAGGGAGCTTTCGTGCTCTGTGGAGGCCATTTACATCAGAATAGAAGCGTATTTGTTTGCAGGGACAAATCCATAAAAGGAGGAAAAGGGGCAGTCATGATTGACTTTGCATTATGTCGATAATGTAAACCATTTTGGGGAAAAAAGCTACAAGTGCTTTAGGAACGCTGAGCAGATAGAATACCACAATCCATCCACAGATGCAAACTGAACGTAGTGTTCGTGAAAATATCCAACAATATGTGATGTTAAGTTGCTGAACACACCATGTCTAAAATGTTATGCTATAGAATTTTGCAACAATGTATTTTTATTGCATTTATTAAGAAATGACACATAGGTTTAAAACTTTTATAATTACCATTAACTCTTGTCTATAAAACATGTGTTTTGACCCATTTGTGGGCGGTCAGGGCAAGCAAAACCTTCTCTGCTGGCCTAAACACTATCAGAAGCACTGACCTACATTTACAACCTAAATTCTAATATTTGTTCCATGAAATTGTATTAATTTATTTCCGACAGTTTATTCTCTTCATTTCGTAGCGTTTCTCTTGACTGCACTGCTTCAAGTACATGTATGTGGATGTTAGATTTTTTGTCCAATAAGATTTCAGCCTTCATGTGCTGCCATGTCAATCTAATCTGCCCAGGGCCTTCAAAGTCAGTAGTGCTGGCCTTTTTA
The DNA here is from genome assembly GCA_039877035.1 of Silurus lanzhouensis. NCBI lineage: Eukaryota > Metazoa > Chordata > Actinopteri > Siluriformes > Siluridae > Silurus > Silurus lanzhouensis. The sequence goes on from JBCEWE010000287.1 coordinate 1,748,845, forward strand.
CCTTAGTCTCTATAAGAAATAAATCTAATTCTTTAACCAATAAGATTTCATATTCGCCTCACAGGGCAGCTAGCTGGCCCAGAATAGCTTCAGTATTTTTCCGTCCTCTGATTGGTTGGTCAGAGGAACACTGTTACAGCCAAGTTCGACTGTGTAACGATCTGCACACAATAATACATCTGAGTTAGACTTTTTTATGCCACGGTGGAAGAGAAATTGATTTGGTCTTGGACATACTTGAAAATCTATTTTCAAGAAAAGCTAGACATCGTGAGGAGGTTGGCCAACCCCGAAGCTAGCTAGCTTGTCTCAGCCTGGGAAAGGGTTTATTCTCCACTTCCAGACCAGTGAATACGAGTGGTACCAATGGCTTACAGCCTTGAGGAGTGGTGCAAATTATGAGTCTGAATCTCTGGTGAGTAAGTTGTGTTTTATTTTAAGTTTTATGTTTTTCTCATCTTATTATTCAAATAGTGATTCTGAACTGCTCCAGATGATGTAGGTGGCACAGGGTGGTAGTGTAGATGTTTGGAGTTGTCTTAACTGGGTTTCTTGCTTTAGTAAAATAGTAATCACCCTCCTCTCTGTAATGCCATGCCTTGTTATATTGCATTTTTGTATTGTATTGATGAGTGGTGGTATTAAGAGGTGGAATTGGTCGGGTAAGTTCCCACTGAAGGCCCAAGTACCAAATGCATGGCCCACCACTGAGTTGACATTTCTTCATTTTTTTGTCTTAACCTACGTTGTTTCTATCTTGATGACTCACCTGGGGTGGAAAAGCTGTTACAGAATAGTGACAATGGAGACTCCTTGGAGTTGCACTGGAGACATTTGTTTTTTTTTACACTTTGGTCGTTCAGGTTCAAATGACGAGGTTTATAACTTGTTTACAAGTCCCCGTAAATTAGCTGCTAGCTATCGAAAGGTTAACACGTTAAAAGTAGCAGTCGTATAACACAGACGTATGTTTTACGATTCAGTAAGGCTACCGCACAGTAAGTCATCAGTTTAAGCCGATCTACTACAAGTGCAGGAACATTGTCTCCTAACCATTTATTGTTTGCGTGTATATGCGCATGTATGCTGTGTGTTTGTGTGTTATGCCTCCCCTTCTGGTGATTCATCAGTTATTTACTGCTGTTTTTGCTGGCACTGGGGCTTAAACCAGACATTATGAGAGAGGCAGCAAATGGAGCGTTACACCACACACATGCAGCATGCCAGAAACGTAGCGAGAATCAGTGAGAGAGGGAGTGTGTTTGTGTGTGAGAGAGAGAGAGTCCAAATCAACGGACACCCTTTCGCAGACAGAGTACTGTAGACGTTGAAAATGGATTTTCCATTCAAATTTTGCCAGCCATTGTACAAATTTTGCAATTCAGTTTGAACTTCAGTATCAGATTATGCACACTCAAGCTAAATGCACTTGTGAATATGTGGTTAAATTATTTCCTAGTATTAGAATAGAAATTTGAATAATTTCTAGTGATGTCAGAGTTGTCGACCAATCAGCTGCTTTAAACTCACACGCACAAGCAAACACGTACGATATAGGGTGCTCCTACTATGCTTTCCTCGATCATCATTCTTTCCTTATCTTTTTACTACATGCCTTTCATCCCCTCTGCTCACTTATGCCTCCTATTTGTCCTTTCTCCCATTTCTCACTGAGTTTTTTTGTCGTTCTTTCTTAACATTTATCGCTTTCTCTCTCTTTCGAAATTTTTTTTGTTCTGCCTGCATGTATCCTGTTTTTCTTTTTTACAATACCCTCCAATCTCCCTATCATTTCCAGCTCCTTAGACACCCTGCATGTGTTCTTCATAGAATGCAAATCTAGTTATGCATGGTCTCCTAAGTTGCTACTTTGACTTTCCAACCCAAATCTTTTTTTCAAGCATTTTTTCTCTTTTATTTTTGCGGCAGCTTGTATTAGCATTTATTTTTAACAAATACTCGAATGATCAAATGAAAAGATCATATCGTTTCTCATTTTCTCATCGTATTCATGCTAATACACAGTGCGATAAAAAAAAAGCAGAGTGTGGTCAAGAGTCCCACCAATGATGCTCCGCAAGATTTTTTTATTTCTTAAAAACAAATCATAATGCAAGCACAGAAAACTTTCCAGGAAATGACACAGGTTTGGCTTCCCAATGTACCTAGTTTGAGTGTGGTAGTTTGAGCATCAGCCTTTTCTCTCACCAAACAGTGTGAGTGAAATTACTGCTGTGGGAGATTGGAATTTCACAAGATCTAGAATAGAAATAGCAGCATATAGGCTCAGGGTGACATTTCACATGGCTTCTTAGACTGAGTATAGAAATTTTGTTTATATTTCATCCGATGTTTTTTAGACACCTTCCCGACCATTTTAATCAGTTGCCCCTGGCAGATGTTCACTTGGTTTTAAAGCTTCTGCTGGAATTTCTTAAAATCAGAACCAGAAATGTAACTGAACAGCATTCTGTATGGACAAAGTTGTGTGGACACCTGACCGTAGGTTTATATATGTTCTTTTGAACATTTCTTTCTACTTTCAGTCCATAATTTGCTGAATAATAACCTCCACTCTTCAGGGAAGATGTTACACTAGTTGTTGGAGTGTGCTTGGGGAGATTTGTGCTAATTTCGCTACAGGGGTGTTAGTAAAATCAGGTACTGATCAGGCCTGGGGTGCAATCAGTGTTCCAGTTCCTCCCAAAGATGTTTAATAGGGCTGAGGTAAGAGCTCTATAGCAGAAGATCTTCCACTCCAAAAAACATAAACCATATCATCATGGATCTCTCTTTGTGCACCGGGGTGTGAACAGATTTGGTCCTGCTAGTTCATGTGAAGAAAATGTTTAATGCAACTACATCCTATAGAATTGTGTTCCTCTAGATTTGTGGTGATAGTTGAGGGAAAAAGCAGGTGACCAAATATTTTGGTTTATATAGTGTATATTATCTCTTATACATAAGTTCAGTTACAAAAATGAAGGAGTTGGTTTTAGATGTAAGTAATGCACCTTTATGACAAATGGACTCTGGTGCAGGTGGTCAAAATGGAAGTCAGACGATCTTAACTAAACCAGGAACGTAGAGAGCTCAAAAACTCCAAGTCTTTGAAAGGAGTAGATGTGTGCAAACAGTCTCGGTTTAAGTCGGTTTGTTGAGATTGGGACCATGTGCCAAAGTATATTGTTACATTGAAACACATACAGAAAAAAAACACCAGAAATCATAGTCCTCATTTTACAGAGAGGTTCAGTATGCGTTCCTAAATATAAAAACCCAGATGAACACTATGGCACTTAGAGAATCTTTAACACCCGATTACAACAGCAAATAATACAATTATAAAAAATCTGTCTACAAATTGAGCCATTCACATTGCCTATGATTCATTCATTTCTTTCACACTGCCCACATCTGCCACTCACTTATTGAATTTCATTTGAATTAAATGCAGTATATTATACAGAAAGCCTGCATTGGGCCTTAAGGTTCTTATAAATATGCACTATTACTGTACATGATCAATTGAAGTTTATTAGACAGGGTAAGCTGATTGTATATGAAGCCAGTTCGTGTGAAACGGTGCCAGTTATATCTGTGAGGTTCTAATTTAATGAGAAACGCATGCCATTGCTGTGCATTGAAACCCATGCAAAGTGATAATGAATATGCAAGAGAGACAACACAGGCTGTTTTGCAGGGATAGCAGCCAAACTTTTTTCAAGGGCACCAACTCTATGGATTATATAAAGCAGAGCTAAGTTTGAGTTTAGCGAATATTCGAACTGAAAAAAAAAGACCAAAATAGACGTCTGTATATAGCTTCCACAGCAATTCAATAATATGACGCATCTTTCAACGGCTAATGCCACTCTCCCAAGTGACAACCTCTATGTGTTCAGCAGCCGGTGACGCAGATGGTGTTTATACAGGAGGATATGATATGACTCTAAGAAAAAAGGCCATTAAATGTGTTCTTTGTTCTTTCTTTGAAACCAAGGCTATAAACTTCCTTCTTAGCTGCTTTATCCTTGTAGGAGAAAATATGTCTTAGCAAATTTGCCCTAAGGGGATAACTGTATGCATTGTATTTTAGACCACACTTAGTAGAGGATGTAGTGGTGAGTGTTAAGTAGTCTGTGTGACATTTCTATATTTGCAGACTGTGACCTCCATGCTTCGGAAACCTTTAGGTAATGAGACGAAGGAACTTACTCGCCCAGCAACCCTTTTGTTTTAATCCACACCCACTCTCCATTCCTTTCTCTTTTTATCCTGGACACCTGTGTCTGCATGATAACTAAAAAAAAAAAAAAAGTTAAGTCATTGATCTGTCTATTTCTCTCATCATGAGCTTTTGGTCAACATGCTTTTCTACAAAGGTCATCTTTATCCTCTGCTTTGGGACCGCCGAGTAATCCATCAATCAAGGTGGAATAGACGCTTGTACTCAAATTTATTGAGGCGGACGTGATACACTTTAGCTTTTACCAACAACAGAGATGACCTTTAAAAGAATGTCCAAGAAAGTCTTGTGTTGTTTAATATGGAAGGAAGTGGATCTTTGTGAAATCAATATCGAGAGGCGTATAATTAGCGCTTTTCAAGCCACGCCAGGGATAAACATGCACCGTCGTTTCATCAGCAACAAGACGATATATAAGGTCGAGGTATGGCTTGAATATCTATCGGTTTTTATTTTTTATGATTTTATTAGGTTTCTACATTTCTTCTATCAGTGTTCAGTCATTAATTTCACTGATTTTCTTTTTGTTGACCATTTGCATTGCATAGTTCTCACTATAATTTCAGAACATAGAGTCTAGAACCCTAAAGTTGTTTTGATTTTGTCCACCCTTAAAGGGCCTCTTCAGGTCTCTGCAGCAGAGGTTTTGTCTATCATTGAGGGCCCCAAGAAGAACCCTTTTAACTAACCCTGTTAGTGTATATTTCATTAATACCTGTGTATTTTATATGTATAAAGTATCTATGTAATGGTTTTTCAACCAAAAACCAGTCTCTCTGAGAGTGTATGAGGAAGAGGCCATTAGAGGAACAATACTTAGAAGGGATCCCTATTCTATGATGCCCGATGCCCAATGTCCATGTATTATAGTTCCATCATTGTTGAAGTTTCTCAAGGTCCCTGGTGGTCTAGTGGTTAGGATGCAGCGCTTTCACCGCCGTGGCCCGGGTTCAATCCCCGGTCAGGGAACCAACCCCAGCCACTCTTAGTGCCGGTCCCAAGCCAGGATAAATGGGGAGGGTTGCGTTAGGAAGGGCATGCAGCGTAAAAACATGCGCCAAATCAAACATGTGGATGATCCGCTGTAGTGACCCCTAATGGGGGAAGCCGAAAGAAAGTAATTGTTGAGGTTCCTCAAGTTGCTATCAGGCCCCTTTCACATACATGAGCACACAGACAATCAAGATTAGCTACCATCACTTTAATTAGCAGGAGAGAGTAAATGACATCCTTTCCACTCATAGAGAATGACAAAGTTTGCTGTCTTGATTCCAAGCCTTGGCATCATCCAGTGGCAGGCCGTGCATTTCACACCTAGGCCTTCTGCCATGTCCTACCTGAGTCCATCCATATCAAAGTACCATCATTATGATACCATGGCAACAGAAACCATCACTACTATACAGAAATGCAGTATAGCAGAGCACTGCATCATAGGCAGGTAATTCATGTAGCGAGAATGAACACCATTACTAAAGCAAGAAACCAAATAAACACAATTCAACAAGTCTCCTTTCACTGCAGTCACAGCTGCACCACCAGCATATACAGTATATTATCTCCAGCAGAGGCATCATTATTATCCTCGAAAAATAACCCCGGGTTCTCTGTGCAATTTTTCTGCGCATTAAGGTTTTCCTCGGGATTTGACATGAAGGCAAATTGTCAGTTTTTGTGTAAATTCGACAGAAACAACACAAAAGTATGAACGGGTCATGAAAAGCTTGCTATTGTTTTCAACTGTTTTGACTGACCTTTCCTCACCAGCTTTTCTCCATCATATAAATGTCCTTGTTAGTCTATCTGCGACCAAATCAATTTCTTCTCCTCTGTCAGCTTATGTGGAATTAACAAAAAAACAGCTATTAAATCTACACATGATAAAATATGATAAAAAAAAAACACAGTCCTTACAGTGCTGGCTTTACCGCACATAGATACCTTTGACCCGATTGGATAAAAACTCCAACATAAGAGAAAAACTATGAAATAAAGAGAATAGACTATTGGGAATAATCAAATGCATATCCATGGCCAAAAAATATTAACATTTAAGTCACTGAATCTGATTGAGTGTAGACCAGAAGAGAAGGGATTAATGGCCCCGACGGCCCGCCCCTGCCACCATCTTCATATATTAACGATAGAAGACAAAGATTTAGTCAAGGTTTATTTAACAAGTTGTAAAAGTGTATAATCGTTGCAATGTTCTGATTATTAATTAAGGAGTCTCGATTTGTAATGAGTAAGCTGATGCTGTTCAGGTGAGAAAATTGCTGTTATAAGATTGTACAACATTAAATAATATTAAACGAAATGATATTTCATAAATTCAATAAATAATAAATGGACAAAATACCACAAAATTCCACTCAACAAATCATTGGTAAATTGCTGTGATATAACTATAATTACCTTTAAGGTTTTTACAGCAACCCGACATCATCCCACCCCCATGTCATTGATTCATTTTCTACAATAGCACGCCCCGGTGTGCTTCATTCTTACACATATTAATACATGCATGTGTACAGTGGTGTACAAAGGCTGCGGTCTGTGTGCCGAGGCAAAACCTGTTAATAAAATCCCAACCAATTTTTCTCCAAAATGCGTTTTCTAAGTAAGACAGTGCACAAAAGTGGAACATTTTTTCTAACACAGCCACAGGATAATAGACCTGAGGGTCAAGAGGATCAATCAGTTAGGCTCAAAGCCTTAACTACTAAGACACTCTGGCCTCCATTACTCTTATTATTGTACATCACCGCATTATTACTATAATTTTGTCTTATACATCCCTTTGGGTTTTTGCCTCTGATCTGCTAAGCGGACCGATAAATCCACATCTACACTCCTTCTATGAACTCCACATATACACTCCTTAATAGTCTCCTGAAAATGAACACACATACGAAATCTTTTATCTGATGAATTTCGTAATAAAAAGACTGGGGGGGCTGATTGTGGATTAGAGGTCTGATTCGTACAACACCAGAGGAGCATATTTTAAATCGGATCTGAGAATTTATGAGCTCTCGGGGAAACGCAGATTAAAGAGTACGTGAATAAATTGTAGTGCTAGTGATGAAATAATAAAACGACTCTTCATCACTATCTGGTGAAATATCTGTTTCTTTCAGCTGGTTTTCTTTTCAGCAGTGCACAAATGTCATGTGGCATGTGATATTATGAGCTGGCATAAGCGTCGGTAATTCACTCACGGGAACACGTTCACAGCAATCGGCATGTCATCAGACTACGGTGCGTGCTTGGAAATTAATAAACAGCAAGCAGCTAGATATCCCCTCCCCCATTAAATTATTTAACAACTTCTCTTTTTCATCACACCTTCTCCTGCGCCACCCGTCTCCATGGAGAATAGCATCTTTCTTATGCACAGCTGTGTGAGGAAAAGGTGGAACGTGTTACCTTTTTAAAATTACATTTATTCAATTGTTTTAATTGAAAAAAAACAAAAAAAGATTGTATGGTTTGCTTGTATTACAAGTAGCATTTTTCAGAGTTATAGCAAGGATATTAAAATGTCTTTTAGAACATTTTCTCTATGATGTTCAGATTCTGTAGAGGGCGAACCATCAGTTCCAGGACTCCTTGTTCTTCTTTGCATTGAGGATAGTTATTAATTACTGTGTGTTGGGGTCGTTGCCGTGCTGCAGAGAAAAATTGGGGTCAATCAGACGCCTCCCTGATGGTACTGCATGACGGATAAATATCTGCCTGTGTTTCTCAGCAAATCTCCAACCCCATTTGCAGAAATGTAGCCCCAAACTTGCAAGGAACCTTCACCATGCTTTACTGTTGCCCGCAGGTACTCTTTATTATACCACTGTCCAACCAAACCAAACAACTTGCCCCCTGGTACAGCATCAGTCCAGAGCACCTGCTGCCATTTTTCTGCACAATGGTTCCTATGTTTTCATGCAGAGTTTGGTTGCTTAGCTTTGTTTATACAGTACATCAGAGGTATGGCTTTTTGACTGAAATACTTCCTTAAAGACCACCTCTGGCCAGACTTCTCTAGATAGATGCTGGTTTCTGACAAATCTTTGCTGATGGCACTGCTGGACATCATCTGACCTCGATGTGGACACTATCTGATGTCTGGTGGCATGATTTGTCTTTCATCTGCTACATCAAGCTTATTTGGCCCTCAACATTGCCTTTTGCTTTGTGCTTTTTCAAAACAGGTTGAATAGGACAACTTGAAACCTCTGCTTTGAAATCTTTGTCTGGGAGAAATCTTGCTGTGTAACTATCTTTCTCCCTTGTTACCTTGTGTCTTCAGTCTTGCCATGGTGTAGGAACTGTGACATTAAACTGTCTTCCACAACCTCACCTTTGTAGCAGATCTTAACAGTTCCTCACCCAGCTTAAAACCTCCTACACAGCTGTTTTTGTTTCAGTTAATGCCTGTATTTCAACCTACATATGTATGAAATTGATCATGAGCACCTGCTTGGTATAATTGGTTAATCATATGCTTGATTCTGATCCTACAAAATCAATGACTTTATGCAAGCATAAGAATTAAAAAGTTGTCCGGTGTTGCCTTTTTATTGTTATACTTATATTTATTTATGTTTCAATTAAAGTAACAAAAAAATCCCTAGACTGTTGGCTCTGCTCATAATAGAAGCATAAGGATTTTCCAGAGCAAGGATATTCAAATGTTTTCTCGAATCTGTGATCCCAGACAAACTCAATGATGTTAAATTCATTGCTCTGTATGGGCCAAACCATCACTTTCGAGATTCGAAGAATGGCAGAAATTCTCCCAATCCAGGTGTGCAAAGCTTGTTGTGTCAAACCCAAAAATACCCAAGGCTGCAATTGTTGCCAAAGGTGCTTCAACTAAGCCCTGAGTAAAGGGTCTGAATACTTATGTACATGTGATATTTTATTTTTATTTTTTAAATCAGTTTGAATGATTGTACCAATACAGTATATATATCTTGAAGACATTCAGCCACTGCGATGTTTTTGCCTTTATGTTCTATTAAATCCCGCAGTACAGCAAGCTAAACTCTGACTAATGGCTGCTGCTGATAATTTGAACATCACATTTTAAATCCTAAAGTGCTGTCTGACATTCCTTCACAATTCTGACGTGTTTTCTTGGTGTGTCTAGACGTGCCATCTCAGATATATTTACAGAAAGCAACAGAGAAAAAGGAAAAAATAGCTAATCAGACACTATCTTGGTGTGACATTGCCTATCAGTGCAAGGCAGAAACACATTTAAAGAGATAAAGGCAAGTGTGTGTGTGTGTGTGTGTGTGTGTGTGTGTGTGTGTGTGTGTGTGTGTGTGTGTGTGTTATAGCAACATGCAGAGGGGTGTGGGAATTGAAGTGTGTGTGTGTGTGTGTGTTAGCATCTGCATGCGTGTGGCTGTAGGATGAGAATGGGGTTGTTTTTGAGGTGGAAACATGTGGTGTTTGTGGAAAAAAAAAGAGCTTTAATTGGGTCTCAATGTTCTGCCTTTCTATTCTCAGGTGTAAGATTCGCTGTGTTTTAGGTGTGTGTGTGTGTGTGTGTGTGTGTGTGTCTGTGTGTGAGAGATGGATGTTCTTTATTTAGCGCCAGTCCACTACAGCATCGGCCTTGAGTAACACTAATTAGAAGCAGCTAAGGAGAATTGCTTCCCTCACTTCTATGTTTCTAAGGCAGACACAAACACACACACACCACTTTATTGTAGCTGTAGCTTTCATTACTGTTTTCAACCCTCACAAGGTCCTTTTGTCCAAGAGGAAGCTGTTAGCATTAATTACTACTTGTTAGCTACTTTAGCCCCATAGGCCCAGTGCAAACCCTGTTCAACAAATCAACAGTAACCCTCTTGAAATTTTTAATGGTTTTAATAGAAACTGTAATGGTCCCTGTGGGTTTCTACTGGTAATTTGTTCCTTTGGATTGGTTACATGTTGTGTCTAGTGGATACCATTAAGGACCAATAGAACACCTTATATCAGATAGATTTCAGTACGCTTTTACAAGTTCTTTTAGTATGATAAGGATTCAATGAAACAAACACGATACATTAAAGAAATTATATGGTAATGGCTTCAATAAAACAGCTAATGATATGAGATGGTATTTTTAATAGAAATCATAAGAATATCTCTGATGGACTTAAGGTGGTGGTAATGGAAAAAATCAGGTGTAAAAAATCAGTTCCGGTTTTAAAGAAGCTTCTGGTTGCTCCTTTTTTATTTTTTATTTTTTCAGATGAAAGGTTTTAAAACAGCTGTCTGCAGTATTAATCTCGCCATTAGCTACTTTTGCTTTCACGCCACCCTGTGAACCAGCTCTTATTTTGTCACGAGTTGAAGTGTGAAGTAAAGTGTGATGATTGACATTCGCATACATTTGATGAATTATTCAGGAGAAGCGAAGCATAAGAAAATATCAAGACCAACAGGTTTATTAATAAATTTGAGCTAATTTGGAAAAACAGCTGACTGTAAAATAACTATTTTAGTTTGAATCTAATTCCAGTAGCTAAATCTTTGTTTTGTAATGCTTGTTTAGCTCTCTCACCTCGGACATAGAATCTGTGGTGTTAAAAAGATTAAACCCTCGCAAGGAAAATGTGCGCTAACGTGAAATTCAAACTTTCACTAACTGGGTGTTGATCTAACACTCAGATACACACCTGCTGTAACACTTTAGTTGTTGTTGTTTTTTTACCTTTCTGCATGGCAGCATGTAAAGCAAGGTTCAGAATATGATTATTGGTATATTAATGAATAATATTAATCAAAACCAATGCCATTTCATGTTAATCTAAAATTATAAATTTTTGGTGTAAGTATTTTATCCTGAAAAGTGCATCCAAATGCATCACACAAATTGACAAAAGCCTGAATTGTCATTTAATTAAACATTACCCATTCCTCCATTAATCACTAAGGCCGAACAAATATTGCAGCCAGTGTGGTAATGAGTTCATAATTCAAATCTTTGCCAGTATTTATATTCCTTGTGTATAAAAAAGTGCCTCTGATATGCATCAGTTCATCTTGGTACTCCAAAAGCCATCGCCTCTTTCTTTTTCCCCCCATTTAAGTCATGCATGCTATTTATGCAGAAAAGAAAATTAGTTTGGAAGGTTAGCACAGAGAGCGGGAGGAAAAATAAAGAGAGCATGAACCCGGTAACGTTTTCAGATTCTCTTTAAAGTCACTGCCTACATTTTGAGTCTGCCAGACAGTTTTACAAAACACCTTTTTTTCTCTGTTCCATCCGTTTTCAGTTTTCTCTCTGGCACTGCTGTGATAATTATCAGAGAAAACACGTTGAGACAGTGGCAGAGGAGTGGCAGCAAAACAAGCCGGAAAACAATTTAGACCCTGGAGAGAGGCAGACAAGTAAAGACATGGGATGGATGAATAAAAACAGAGTCTTGGTGCTAAGTCATTATAAAATTGTTCATTAGCATGTGAACCATGAGAGGCTTTATGTGACACTGTGATCAGCCATGTGCAGCTGAACGCTGGATATACAATAGCCAGTAACCAATAACCAGTAGCTTCATCATATAGTCCAAATGACTTTCCTTGACTACAAAAACGGGCAACTCGCCTGAAAAGAATTCTTATCTAAGGGGTATTTCGCGAAATCTGTTATCTCTAAACCTCAATATAATGAAAATATCTGGTGTTCAGCAGTTCTTTTTCAGATTTTATCGTATACAGAAAGTCTGGTCTATAAATATACACATTTTCTGTGCAAGGTCTGCCTTTAAAGATTACAATTTAATTACTAGCAAAAAGAAAAAACGATCCTCATGGCTCCAATTGTTTATACTGTAGTTAATAATATCCTATATGCTTATTATGAATCTCACATGACAGCTCTTTCGTTTGGGGAACTGCTATAATGTAAGCGATAACAGAAACTCTTTTGACAAGGCACATCACACATATCATTTAAAAATAACCACTACATAGATATTTTTAAATACCAGCAGGCTCTTAAATGTTTTATTCTCTATAGATAATTTTTGCTGTAATACAGCGTACAGCATGAAGCTCTCTAGCTCTTGTTTTGCCCAAACTTCCTGCTGAAAGCAGTCAGTGGAAGAGCTTGTTAGTCACATACTGTGACAGTGTTGCGTCCAGATGGTGAAATCAGTTCTACACTGAGTCAGCATCCTGTATTAACACCCATGTCCATTCACTTTGTCTTTGAGTACTCAACAAGAGCAGGTACACGCACACCCTTAGCTACACATACTGTTTTAGCATGCTGGTCTATTTCAGCACATTACACCCTCTTGACACACATCAGAGTAAAAAACAGTCCCCAAGTTTCTAGACAGGCCAATAAACAGAGTGCCATGAATCAAGCCCTGTGGCTTCTGTCATGTCTGAGTCTCAAGATTTAAAAGCATTCAAAGAGTTACTTAGCTTGGGAAATTACTGTTATATTAAAATGTTTTTCTTTCATGTTCTTTCCATTTCTAGCTCACCCTTTTTTTATTCAATATCCTCTTACCTCCTACACTTTTTTCTTGTCTGCAGCTGGGACTACTTACATCTTTGGCCGTGGAGGAGCCCTCATCACCTACACGTGGCCTCCCAATGACAGGCCTAGTACACGGGCAGACCGACTGGCTGTAGGATTTAGCACACAACTTAAAGAGGCCGTCCTGCTACGGGTGGAGAGTGCCAAAGGATTGGGAGACTACCTAGAGCTTCACATAGTAAGTCCCTAATGGGAAAATCTGTGGCTTGGGGATGGGATCAAGTCTAGTAGTGTTGTAAAAAAGTGAAAGCTTAGCTGAGATTTGATTTGAGTATCATGCCCTTACGATCAGAAGTACTTCTATATATATATATATATATATATATATATACACACACACATTTAATTGGTTCAGACAGACAGCAAGTTAAAGTAAGTGCTTTCTGACTTCGAACTCATTGCACTTTCACAAACAAGCCTTTGAAGTACAAAAAACATGTAATAAAATGTCTTTTAATGGTCTGGATTCAGGTAGATGAAGCTCTACCTCTGCCATGTTAATCTTTATGCAATGCGACTCTCAGGAAACGCCTCCATCTCCATAGTGTTCTGAGACATCATATTCACGCAACAGCAGCAGCGGTATTGTTCACAAATTATGATCACTTACTAAATAATAAAGTACAGTGGAACCCGGTTATCTCGCCCTCGGTTATCTCGACAACCCAATTAAGTCGACGTTTTTGAAGTGGAACCGCCAAATTCTCGATTTTGTAGGCATTTTTTATCGGTTATGTCGATATGTTTGATTTTCGTTTATCTCGATCAACGGTTACCTCGATGCTTTTTGGCGACCCCCTAGGACATCGACATAACCGGGTTCCACTGTATTTAGTTGCACATCTACTAATAATTATATGCAAATTAATTGCTTTTTTATCGATGCAAATATGTTAAAAGCAATCCATCTCGATACAAATGACAACTTTTAAATCGATGCATCACGACGTTAACTTTTATGCCGATGCACCGACGCAAATCATTGAATTTTACCATCCCTAATACAGTATATCGAAAGACTGCTGGTAAAAGCAGCACCTGATACCTTGACCAAGCAGAAACCGCTGTGGTCTACCCAGTGCAAAAGTAAATGGACGCTTTATGTAGTTGATCTGCTGCTTATTTTACACTAAATAAATTTATTTGACCAAGACTCTCATTTCATTGTGTCAAGTGTTGACAAGTACAGTTATCTTACCCTTTCAACAAACACTTAGGTTTAATGTGGGCCTCTACTTAAAATCATGCTTAATCCTTTATATTCAGAAGATTGATAGTAACCTTACAATGCAGCTGGTTTGGAATAAGCCAGTTAATTGGATTACTACTTACAGTGAGAAAGTTTTGGAGTAAATTACGTGACTAGATATTTGTCTGGATGGAATTTTTCGATGTTTTCCAATTTTCTTTTCAAGAATGAAAAAGTAAAGCGAAATTTCTGAAGCTTTATGATACAGATAAAATCGAATGGTCAGGATTGGTTAGCGAGATAACAGAAAGATGGAAACAGTGACTAATCACCAGCTGATGGTGGGAAGACCTCCGATCATACATCGTTACCTAGAATCTACGCAAGGTTTAGAGGTCCAAATGTGTAAAGAAGAACAGGGAATAGAGAAACGATTAAGTGACTGCTTTAAATAATTTATATGCTAAAACAGTTTTACGGTTATAGGGTCAGAAACCATGTGAGAATGGAAAAGGAGACACGAAAGGAAATAATGAGTAAGTGTTCGTGACCTTACTCATTATGATTTGAATATTCTATTGAGCAATTTGGAATATTCCATTGAGACTAAAGTGAAGTCAGAGCCATAGGTCCAAATATGAAGAGAGCCATTGTGGAAAGTAACAGAATATTGATTTTTCCTGCTGGCTGTAGTGAAAGACTCCTACACTCTTAAAAACCATCTGCTTTTGCATGGTCTGAAGCTGCTTTTATCTGGCAGTGATTGCAGTACATTTTTTAAACACACACACACACACTCACACACACACACACACACACACATACACACACACACACACATATCGATGATTAACTCAGATTTAACCATTGCATGTGGAAAATTTACTATTAAAAGTCCTGAGCAGTCAAAGAGCTATCTTGCACTTTACACTCTTCAATAAAAGCATCTGTTTCTCTCTGAGTGCTCCGAGGCATCTGGAAGGATATTAGGAAAGCTCCATCTCTAGGTCAGTGTCAGGGCCAAACATGTTACCATTGCTTGCAGCAGCTTAGAGTCTAAACAGATTGCAGTGTGGCTAAGGGGACAAACATTGTGGAAAGGAAATAAATGGAAATAAAGGATAAAACAATGAGACAAGACAAATATAATGCAGGATAAAGCCATGAAAATATTGCCAGGCCTTCGCAAATAGGACGATGGCAAAGAAGAGCTTTGGCGCTCATATTTAATATTTTTCACAAATAACACCTTGTATTTCTTTGGCTAGATGGGGTTTATTAGGTTACCTAAGGTGGTTCTAGATTGAAAGATTCTGAATTCTGAGTTTTCCTCTTATTTTCCCCAAAATATTCTATTAATTAAATGATCTCTGCGAGCTTTGTGTGAAACTTCAGGTGTCAACAAATTGTGCCCTGCAATTGTATCCCTGTCTAGGACACTCTTAGTCCACATGCTCAGGAATTTCCAGGAAAGGACCATACTTCTACTAGTTTTGGTTTCTTGTCGCTCAATAGTATAAAAATATGGAGCTGCGTTTCCTAAAAAATCTAAATCTTCATTCCCTTGCTATAGAATTTGAACTCGTGGATGAAAGTCCCACTGGGTATTGCAGTATGCTGTCTTAATATTTCTCCTCACTGCTCCACTGTAAGTCATTGAACTTCCAGTTTGCCGTCATAATGTTAACACAGCACAAGACAGATGAAGATGATGATAATGGTATG
This sequence comes from Silurus lanzhouensis, assembly GCA_039877035.1. Taxonomy (NCBI): domain Eukaryota; kingdom Metazoa; phylum Chordata; class Actinopteri; order Siluriformes; family Siluridae; genus Silurus; species Silurus lanzhouensis. Next base: position 1,764,559 of record JBCEWE010000287.1, read on the forward strand.
CCACAGAAAGCACACAGCAGCCATTCTCTCCACCTCCAGCCCCTGCATAATATACCGTTTTATTAAGCACACATCCCACCACTGTATATCTTATCTCTCCTCCCTGACAGCTCTGTGTATCACACAGTTTTTTTACGCCATCTGTCTTTCTCTTGTTCTAATTCTATCCCACTTTTACTTTGCACTTTGCAATAACTGCCATGACTGCCTGAACAGTACAGAGCAATAAGCTGTTTTAATTGCAGACCCTTCTTAAGGTTCTCATTTAATGCCACGTTCAGTTGAAATCTCGGAATTAACAAAGCAGAGCTGCCGAGTCCTCGTTCATGGCTGCTTTGGATTATAGATAGTTGCCCGAACCAACGCCAGCACTAGTTTGTTTAGTTTAGAAAGATAAATCCTTCTTTTCTGTTTTCCACACTGTCTTTGCTTAAGCATGACTCCCTCAACTTTAATTAATCTTGATTCAAGCTTGGAGGCTGGGTTTCCAGCTCAAATTTGTACGCTGCCAGATTAATTATGCGTATAGAAATGTGATTAGACATGCAGTAGCAGTGAGGGTGAGATGAGGCCTTCAGATAAACACATTTGTAGAGATAAGGTGCTCCGATAAACCCTGATAAAGACCCGATGAAGAAAAACTGATTTATCCTGTGTGTGTGGTGTGTGTGTGTGTGTGTGTGCATGCTTCAAGAAAATAAATGGACAAGTAAGCCCTGTGTGTGAGTGTGAGAGAAAGAAGTAATGTGTATTTTTTTTGCTCTGATAAATACCCTTTGATCAGAGCCACTGGTGTGTAGGGGCAAGCAGGTGGCCACAACAGGCTTATTGATTAATGTTTTCTCTATCTGGAATGGAGGGCGAGAGTAATTAATTTCTCTCTGCTGCATCAAAGGAGGCCCTCTCATGCCTCAGGACTCTTTTTCCTACCTCTCACCAACTCGTACCAACCCACACACACACACACAGTATAGTAATGCTATGTTTCTGGGGTATTCCGATTGACCTGTATAGCTGAATAAGGCCGTATTTAATCATTAGCTTGGCCATCTTAACCTTGAACTTACTCTTTATTTCGATCTCTTATCCCTAACTTTAGTTTCAACAGCTCTGGATGATCTAATACTTCACATTATGTTCACGTTTCTGGCTGAAAGCCTGCAGTCTGACTGGATGTAGATACTGTTCAGCACAATTATCTTATTTCAGAACAAGATCTAGTCATTGGTTTGAAAAGAGCATTGTGTCTAAGTTATTTGGGTTTGTCTGAAAAGGTCACTGGGCTTGGGCATGTTTAATATGCATTTAATTGAAAGTCCCATTTCTAATATCCCTAAATGTAACTTAAATAAGCTTTTTATTAATACAACTAACAAATTTGTTTGTAGCTCTAAACTTTAAGCTCACTGACCCTAACATTAGCCTTATTATCACTAATATAAACATAAACCTAAACTCTTTATAAAATAATATTTGTGTGGTTAATTGGTGTTTAAATTGCTGAATTGCCTAATTGGAACCTAGAATGAAGGGTTTTGCCTTTTGAGTCTCTAAAAAAAAGCACCTGTTAGAACGTAACGCATAGTTGCAAACCTTTATAGATTTATAGATCTGTGTCTTGGGAAAACTGTAGTTGTTAGCTCTAAAATCAGCAATCGATACATGTAAGCAAATGACCAGAATTAACCATAAAACCTTTCTTTGTGTACACTAACCAAATGTACCAACTTCATAGCCCAAATCTTCCATAGTTTAGTGTTGAGCATTCATGTCATAGCCCCAAAAATGCATGCCAGCTTTTTTGTGCCACTCCTAAAAACTTGCATAACATGATTGGTTAGCTCTGCATGGGTACTTAGCCTGCTAATACCAGCATGCCCAAATCCATTACCAGGCGATTTCATTGAGTGTACTCAAAAGCTGCCCTCAGCCTTCAGTGTCCTGCTGTTCGAGTCAGACCAAGCCAACTGGATTCTGCTTACGCTGATCCACTCTTAAGGTGCTTTGATATCCTGCAGGATATCAAGAATGTGGGTCCACTTGCCAGAAAGTGAGAAAGTCTTTTTCTGGTAAGGTTTGAACAGGTATTAAGTAAAAAAAAAGTAGAAATATTTTTTTTAGCATAGTAAGGTAGCAAAAGAATTGTGGCCATTCTTTTTTCAGCCATTCAAGGACAACAAAATGAAAGCAAAGTTTATGCCTAAGGAAAACCATTAAGCAGCAGCAGCTTTGAAAGAGCCTTGGTAAAGCTCTGCTTGTCTGAGTGGCACTCAAATGTCTTCATTGGGCTTGAAGGCCCAGCTGGCTGAGCTAAGCGGCAATCTGCCAGGCCTGTCAAAGCTACAATGAGTGACTACAAAGCGCACTTTCTCACTAACTCTTTTATTTCTCCAGATAGACAAATTTTCCTGTTATGAGGGAAAATGTTCAAAAAATTCTGTCAATGCTGAAAGGGTGAATAAAGAATTAGTCTTTTTGGTGGCTTTCCACATTTTCTTCTATGTAGAACATTTTGTGGTTACTTGGTGGATCAGCGCTCCTGCTTTGTAATTTAGTGGCACCCTTCTGCATAAATAGCCCAGCTTCATTGGAGCACAACACTCCAATGTCATTGTTAGATAGATGGCTTCGGCTCCCAGTTTCTGGCCCAGCCAGACCGCTTGTTCCTGGACACATGGTTATTTATTACAAAAGTGTGTGTTTACACACATTTGTCTAGATGTGCTCCAGAAACATCCTCAGTCTCCTGCCCACACCACCATGCTCTTAGATTAATTATTCTTCGGTTCCATTTAGATTTCTTTTTAGCAATTTTAGCTTATAACAATTTAGTTATTGTTTGTTTGTTTGTTTGTTTTTTTACTTTCCTGTTGAGGCATTGTTGATGTCTAGCAATGTTTTCTATCATCTTGTCAGTTTCCAAGAATGACTGGTTAAACATTGTAATTGAAATGCCCTGCTGGTTCATTGATCACATGTTCAAGCCCTCAGGAACAGCAGTTCACTGGGGCTGCTGTGGCATCAGAGTGATTGGCAGCACATTACAGACTGATTGGCAGACATGCCTCGCTCTTTGGCACACAATGCTTTAAAGCGACAATTCACAACCTGGTCTGAAGCACTCAACAGGTTTTCTTTTTTTTTTTTTTTTTTTTTTTTTTGCTTTTTCCTATTATACACTTGATTACGAAATTTACAATGGTTCATGAAATAGCCAAATATTTGACATCTTGATTGACTTGATGGGATATTCAAAGAGAAAACCAACACGGTGCAACAAAATACTTGAAAATGTAGTGATTTTATGATATAGTTACTGACTTGTAAAGGGACCAATTGCTAATACGATCTTGTCAATTCTTGTGAATGAGATGGTTGGCTGAATGTCCTGCTTGAATTTATGTTCAACCCTCTACTGCTAGACTGCACCCACAGGAGCAACTGTCCCACTGAACTTACTTCACAACACACAACGCTCTCATTGGCAAACATTAGAAGGCATAAAATGGTTAATAGCAGGTAAGCAAGATTTACAGACAGACAGCATGAAGTCTTTGTCTGTCAAATAGCCCATTCCTGGGAAAGTCTGGTTTGTGGGAGTATAGACTTTTGGTTCAATATTCTCAAAAACAAAAAAAAGCTGTTGATAATGGGTCAATGCACAAAACAGCTCGATAGCTGGGTTCTTACAGAATGTTATGAAAATCGCAAGACAAATCATGATAGACTGGTGTCTGATAGACCTACTGAAGATTACCGAAGGATGAAATACTAAGAGTGGTGGCTTATAATTGGCAGAAACCCCCCATTCGTTTTCTGTTGATTCCATAACCAGATTTAAATTGCATGATTATAAAATGGATTTTGCTGTTGCAAACAAAAATCACACATTATAAAAGATTTAGATGGTCATGAATTGAAACCTAGGGTTTCTAATATGCATAATATGACATTCTTACTACTGGAGTATGACCAGTGCTATAATAAAACTTTCTTTTAGCTTCTTCCATTAGGGGTCGCCACAGCAGACCAGCCACATGTTTTATTTGGCACATGTTTTTACTCTGGATGCCCTTCCTAACGCAACCCTCCCCATTTATCCGGGCTTTGGACCGGCACTAAGGCTTGTGCAACCCTAATGGCAGGGGTTGGTTCCCTGACCAGGGATAGACCACCAGGGAACCTATGACCAGTGCTATAATAATTGTCTTAAATCCACCAATTGGAGGGCAGCATATTATTGCATGAAACCAGTGGTGACATGAAACAAATAAATGTAATTTGTTACTGTACTTAAGTAGCTTTGTGTTGTGTATCTGAACTTTACTGAATTATTCCCAAAATGGGAATTTTGGGAATAATTCATATAACACACTTATTGCTCTAAATTGCAGCACATCCTTCCCTGTTTGTTCCCTCTGCCTGGCCAATTGGTATAAATCCTTTTCTCTTTTCTTAGTGTCCAACTTCTCATACATCATACATCTCCTGGTTTTCCATTACTTTTGCCACATCCCTCTTCACCTACTGCCACATCTTCTTGTACTCCTGCCTACTTTTCTTATCTCTCTGTTGATCCCAATTCTGTTTTGCCATCCTCTTTCTCCTTATGCTATTCTGTATTTCCTCATTCCACCACCATGTCTCTTTGTCTTACTTTCTCCTTTGAGAGGTCACACCAAGTACCTTTCTAGCTGTCTCCCTTATCCCTCCTGTAGTAGTTTCCCAATCATCCAGCACCTTTTCACCAAAACCAAGCTCCTCTCTGACCTCTTCCCTGAATCTCACAGTCTTCCTCCTTCAGTTTCCACCATCTTATTCTTCTTTCAGTCCTCACTCTTTTCCTCTTTTTTTCACCTCCATAGCCATTTTACAGACCACCAACTGATGCGGTCTAGCTACACTGTCCCCTGCCAACACCTTACAGTCTCCAATCTCTCTCAAGTTGCATCTGCTGCATAGAATATTGTCCACCTGTGTGCACCTTCCTCCACTCTTATATGTCACCATATGGTCCTCCTTCTTCTTAAAATAAGTATTTACTACTGTTATTTCCATCCCTTTACCAAAATCTACCACCATCTGCCCTTTCACATTCCTCTCCTTAAAGCCATACCTACCCATCACCTCCTCATCACCTCTGTTCCCTTCACCAACATGCCCATTAAAGTGTGCCCCAATCACCAATCTAGTCTTTTCAAATAAACTGAGTTGATTAACTCAAGAACATGGTTTGTGTATTTTATCCACCACTGCATGAAACTCATGGGACATTTATAAATATAGTAGTATATTAAAATACACACTGAATGTGCTAATGGACAGGCGTTCTTATCTCCAGAGGAATGTTTCTGTTTATGAACAGAATGTAGTCATTTTCTCTAATCACAGATGTATCTTTAGATGTTCTTTGTGTAATCTGTAATGAAGAGGACATTATCACGCACCATGGTTCGGAATTTGGATAGGATTTAATCAGGATCATCTCATTCAGTGTGACAAGTAATAATCTTAAAACGACAAAATCGCAAAGTGTAAAATCGGATTTATCCCCTCATTTCTACTTCCTTTTTCCCCCTCATCCTTTGTCTTAAATTGCATCTTTCCGCTGTATGTCTTGTCCATTTCTCTTTGTTACCCTCGACATGGGTAAATCTCTCAGTCTTTATCCGTCAGTGTCTCGTTTCGGCTTCTTTCACTGATATGAAAGATTGAGGTTATATATCAGTGTAGCAATGAGGTTCCCTGTACTCTGCTCTGATTCCATTGTGGGAGGTACATGAAGACTGAGAGCTACAGCAGTCCAGAGTGCACAAGTTCCTTGCAAAGCCACTGTACACTTTGAATCTTTCACAGGTTATCAGGTCACTTGATAAGACAAACATCCTTTAGCCTGTGCTGGTTGCTTGTGCCAAATCCAGAGCATCTGTCCTTGTAGATAAAATGAAGTTTGACAGCATTCGTGTATGAAGGTAGTAGAAGAGATAAGTGTGTGATGAGTGACAGATGTTATTGATAGCCTTCACACAAATGTGTCAAGATTTTGCAGTCACACAAATAGACAGATAAAGCAAAAGAGGAGGCATAAATGGGGTAGATGTATACATATTGAGATTCTGACAAACAAAAAATAATTAGGACAAAAATTTCTCTCTACATTTATTTTTCCAATTGATGCCTTTAGAGTACAATAGATGCATTTACATGCCACATGTACTTTACAGCATTGTGTAATTCATTCTTTGCATATCCCAGTGATATTAGAAAGCTGAAGACAGAGCACAGGGTCAGCCAAGATACAACACCTCTGGAGCGCTGAGGGTTAAGGGCCTTGCTCAGGGGCCCAAGAGTGGTGACTTAGTGATACTAAGAAACTTAAACCCCTGACCTTAAACCCAGAGCCTTAACCACTGAGCTCCCTTTTCCTTTAGATTGATAGTGTCTAAAAAAACATTGTCTACTTTAAGACAACAGACGTTTGCTGACCTACAAAAAAGTGTGTGGTCTGCCACCCAAAAATGTCGAGTTCCAAGCTTGTTTAACACACTGAGGTGTAAATATCAGGAAATTTTGACCTTAAACCTACAGACCTTCATTAAATTGTAAAAAACAAAAGAAATTGCTTTGTTCCAATACGTTTAGAGGGAGAATATGATATGAAGAAGAGGGCAGGTAGGGTTAGGGTTAGGGTTAGAAAAAAGTGTTTGCTAGCCTTCACAACAGGTTTGTGTCTGCCATGTGGGAGGGAAAAGCTATAAGCTATGGTATATCAAATCATATTGGGATTCTGCTATGCAGTATTGCATACTGTATATTGTATAGTGAACATGGTTTGTATGAAATACATTGGAATTGCATGTTTAGGAGAAAGACATGAAAGAATGCCAATAAGCACTGTTGCTTGAATAGGGTGAACAATCAAAAACAAGAAAATAAGGGAACAAAGTTAGAAATGCAGGGACACACTTCACAAGGAGAATCAAGCCACTGTAGAGAAAAAGCCAAGATGCTAAACTTTGCTCCGGTTGTCCAGAGAATAGCCGTCTGTACACCAACGATCTATTTATGCAGCACAAAGGCTTTAGGGATGCGTCCTCCCATCAACCTTCGTCATATACACACAAACACAATGTCACACTACCGCACTTCAGGAAAAAAAACACAACACTCTAAACCTCCTCCTAATCTTAACCCATCTGCATAAGCGCCCCCCTTTTCGAAATCCTGTTAACACTCTGAGCACATCTGTAATTTTCAACAAGTTTCTTCCAGTCTGCCATTGTTGTTGGCTAAGAGCTCAAATTCCTCCTCCTGCTGTTTGCAGCCAAAAAAAATGTCCTATCTTCTAGTCAGGACAAAGTGCAATTACATTCAATGAAAAGTGAAGGCGGAAAAAGAACATCAGTTCTGCGCTGGTTTGGTAAGCACTGAGATCTTCCTCAGCTCCTTGCAATTCACAAACTAAACAACACAAAAAAGCAACAACAAAAAATGAATATATTGATGTTTCAGCTAAGGGCATTTAGCTGTAATAGAGAAACATGATGCAACTTAAGGCAAACATTTAAAGATGTTGAAGCAGTAAAGTAAATGGAGTAGAAAGGGCAATTCAAAAACACTTTTGTTTCTTTAGCTGCTACACCGCCGCCCCCCTCCCCCTCCCTCAAAAAAAAAAAACCTGATAGTACTATTTTTAATTGCTTTTTTTATGGTAGGCATGCTATGCATTTCGCTATTGCAATTTTACTAGAGGGTACATTACTTCAAGATATGTGTATGTCATGAACTATCCTTTAACCGTGCTGGCAGAAAAGCTGTGAATGGGCAAACAAAATCTGTTTTCAGGGTATTACATTTCTATAACATGCTCAGGGTCAACTGGCATAAATGCTTGCAATAAAAAATAGCGATGTAAGGTTTCAATTGTGGTATCCCAGACATTTGCTCTTAAGAACTGTCCTAAGGTGGATTACTGGTGGAACCAAGCACAACAGCACCATTTGGAGAGACAATGGGAAGGCATGGGTGTAGAGGTCGATTGATAGTAGATTCCACCAATATAGATAGTTAGGTTGGATCGTATTTGCTGATAACCAATTAATCAATTGATAGTTTTTTCAAATGGATTCTGGATTAAAAAAATATACAAACATAACACTCCATGTAAAATAGTACTGAGCTTTATTACAAAAAAACAAAAAAACAAACAGTACTGAAATATATCAAATGGGCTAAATTAAATATGAATAAATATATTTATATAAAGAATACATTGTTAATATTAAATATAATATACCGCTCTCCGTGCAGCGTGCAGTCTTGCATGTAAAAACAAACAGCACCTGCAGTTGGTGATTCGCCCCTAGAGGCAGCTCTTGTAATGACAGCTGCCCGGAAACAATAAAAACTATTGGTATGGATTTTCAGCAATCAACAATTGGTGTCGAATAATTGGTAGAACCAATTAATTGATCGACTTCTACTTGGGTGTAATAATAGCAAAAAGGTATTATGACTGCTATGTCACTGAATAGCTGAACACACTCAGAGAAAAAAGCCCTAAATGGCCTCCTCTTACATGACCCTGAGATGCCCACAGCTGACATGATGTTAGACAGGGGAGAAAGTAAAGCCATGCCTCACACACACACACACACACACACACACACACACACACACACACACACACACACACACACACAAAGCATGGCCAATTGCACAATTTTGGATTTCTGGTCTCTTGAGTTTCAGGATCGAACCTGCAAACTTCTGACAATAGTGCCAACTGTTGCACCGCTGGGGACCTTGTTTGTCCTGGTTTTTTGTAAGAATCTGGGACAGGGACATTGCTAGTAGTCTCCAATAATCTAAACTCGACTGTGCTTTCAAAGGACTGTGAAGAGAGGGGATGTCAAATTAAACCAGTACACATGAGAGTGAATTGAGTCTTGGTACAAGTACTTGGTAAAAGTACAGCATCAGTACCATTACATGTAAAACTTTGCTTATTAAATCAAAATTTGTCTTTTTCAAAGTTTAAACTTTACATATAGCTAGGGAATGACAACTTGCCCCTTACTCTCAGTCTAACTTGAGAGCTGAAGCTGAGTCAGACTTTAAATACACACACACACCCACACACACACACACACACACACACACTCACACAAACATTTTGGGTCTGAGCCTGTGCCGTACCATCTAACAAAGCCAGAGAGAGAGAGAGAGAGAGAGAGAAGGAGAGAGAGAGAGAGAGAGAGAGAGAGCAGGATAGATTATGCCTGCAGAAAAAGTGACTTAAAAGGATCTCTTAGGCGGAGGCAGACGGATGAATGACTCAGACAAGGTAGTTGAGAATGTCATCCTGTGCAAGCTTCAGCTACAAACTTCAGCTCTGCATATACTACCAGAAACTCAGAGTCAGCTAACAAGCCATTATGGTGCTCATATCTTCATACAGCTCAGAGAGGTGGATCTTAGCAGCAGGAAAGAGGGTTTGCTGGAAACTTTCCCACAGCTATTGGCAAAGGCTTCACTTCTATTTGATTAAAACAAATGGAATTAGCTTTCTCCCTGCCCTGTTTTTGATTCAAAGCCAGACCAAAGGGATAAGGCTGTGCTGCTTTGTTTGAATTTCAAAATGCAGAAACCAGAGTAAATTGGAATGGAAGGTCAAGAAATACAGGATGCTCAGAATTACCATATGTCCTTTCTTGTTCAGAAATAGTTTGTTCTGGATGTTTTTTTTTTTTTTTTTTACAATTCATGAACCGTACAATGTACGTTAATTAATTTATATTTGCTGACCATTTACTACATAGACATTAGTAATGTGCCATTGCTTATGAATGATAGAATCTAGATCTCTACCTTTTTTTTTTTCTTTCAAGAAAGTAAATCTAATTCCTTGATTTTCAGTAGGGGTGACCCAGACTAAAGATTTACATATTCGAATCAGATTTGTGAAGTCTTGCCAATAGTGGACTGATATATTATTCAAATTATGTTACTTGCGAGTGTGTGTTGGGGGAGAGGGGGATCATAAAACATTTTCCTCATAGCATTACATTTCTGGATTGGTCTAGACTGATTTCATGTATTTATATATGAAATAAAAATGTTCAATGCAGGAAATGTATATTCAAGGCACTTCCAGTGTCTATAACTTATCTTTTTAAGCAATATGAACTCTGGATAATGGACAGTAAAGCCCAAAGTGTCTTCTTTCCAAAGACATCTAAATTGTGTATGTAGCACACATTTGTCAGCAACTGTTAGCATTTAAATTTAGGTGTGTCCCAAAAGCAGGGGTGCAGTTAAACTAAACTGGTTAAAAGCCACAATTTACAGAACATCACACACAGATATAGAAGGAAATGTATAAAAACATTTTGAATCAATAAAACTAAACTACCGATACCCACATTCCAGAAAGGGTGTTTCACATGTCGGCAAATCACAGTACAGCAATGTCGATGCACCGAAAAACAATCGGAAATTAATTTACAGAATTAAATGAGAGTGTATTTTGACAGAATCTCCAAGGCAATGTTAAATATTTAAATCACTGCTGCCAGGATGCTTCTGTGTCAATTATGGAAAGTGAAACTTAAATCTGTCAAAGGGGAATTGGATTTATTCAGGCACATTAAAAAATATTTATTAAAAGCTACTTTTTCACATTTTGATTTACAGCATTATCTTAATAGGATGTATATTAACTTATAGGGAAATAAATGGTAGTTCTATGTGAAATCAGACATTGAGAACCCCCACATAATCGAAATGGCACGATCCTGGTTTCATAACACCTCAGTAAAGATTTCACGGTCACAGTATATTCAAAACTTTTTCGGGAAACCTCCTGGATTATTTTTGAGAGAGGGAAAACCTGAAGGAAACTCACAAGGGCTAACCTGCAGCAGAATTGAAAAACCAGGAGGAAAGGAGCATACAGTGCATGCAATAATGAAGCTGGATACAAACAGACATCTGCGGGAGCTGATGTGAACTGGCAAGCTCACATGAGCTATGGCTTGATACTTCTTGATCCATGAAGCCTTTTCATTTTGCACAAGGGTTCACTAATTCAAACTCATAGTATCCTCATTAAAACAAACTGGAGTTATTTTACTAGTCCCAATAAGTTTGATTAAATATTTGGAATTAAGGACTTGTGCAAATCTTTCTGGTAGGATTAAAGGTTATCCTCGCAGCACGCTGCCTGACCACTCTAACGAGCTAAACAATTTCACGTCAGCCTGTAAGCACTGATTAGCCGAGCGCTAATGGTGGGGCTGTATACGACCAAAGATGAAAGGGCTGAAAATGAACATATTATGACAGACACCTCTTGGAGTAATATAATGTTAGTAGAAGCTTAAATTCTCTTGACCAGTTGATTAAATGAATATTCTTCAAAGTGTTAAAAACAGCCTTCTTTCAGACTTCAGACAGAGAAAAACAGAAAGAGAGGTTTTATATGATCAATTTATAAACCCTTATTCAGATCAGGTAGTGGAAGGTCAAAAGCAATCTACCCATTCCCACCTAGCGCTGCCATTAAATTTGGCAATTATACTCCTCTGAACGTTAGGAATGAGAAATAAGCTGGGTCAAAGCGCATTTAAAACGAAGTTTGCGCCTCTCATGGAGTGTGTTCGGATTTCCGAAGTGTGTCCGCTGAGATAAGAGGGCAAGAGAGGGCTTAATCTCTGTTTCTGTGAAGTGCTAGAGTGGGTACGATGGTGTGCAGTGGCTGATAGTGCCAAGTGCTCTGAAGGAGGTCCCAAAAATTTGGAGAAATTCTAATATTCAGCACTCAATGCCAAAAATTTGTGCTTTTTTGCGAACAAAACCTACATTTTTGTCCCCGATTGATTAGTGACCCTTTTCGAACATATGACACAACATGCAATTTTGGCTTCACTCCTAACAGCCTACTAGTTACATTAATGATAGCTTTGCTTAATCTCTAGGGTGTATTACTGCAATTACATTTATTGCGGAGGTGTGGCGTAGGAGATTCCTTCCAGTGATTTTATTAATCCCAGAACAGCTGTTGAATATGCATACGGGAATGCAGCATGCCAGAGGAGCTCTCCTCCTTCAGATAAATCGCTGAGTGCATGGTTTCAGGAGCTGATGAGCAGAATACAAATGACATATAAAAAAAAAAACACTTTGAACTTTTGAACTTGGATTTGAAACTGATAATAGGAAGAAAAGGAAAAAGTTTCTTATGTCAGAGGTCTTTAGAAAATAGGAAGCCATGCTGCGATTTTGCACAAGCATTAATTTTGCATTGTGTACTTTGTGCACCTACTCAAAAACCATGAAAAGTCCACAATTTAATTTAGAGTAGCCAGTGTACCTTCTAGCTTGGTCCCTGGTGGTCTAGTGGTTAGGATGCGGCGCTCTCCCCGCTGCGGCCCTGGTTCGATCCCCGGTCAGGGAACCAACCCCAGCCACTCTTAGTGCCGGTCCCAAGCCAAATCAAACATGCAGATGATCCGCTGTGGCGACCCCTAATGGGAGAAACTGAAAGAAAGTTTAGTGTACCTTCTAGCTTACTGTTAGAAGGTGAAAAAAAAAACAGCAGAGCCTGGACCAGGGACTTCTTTTTTGTGAGGAGAGGATGTTATCCTTTGTACAACCATATACTGTAGTAAAACTATACAGCAAATTCTTTAATAATTGTTTTTTAAACTGGTAAACATCTGAAGAAACCTCGAGAAACTTTTTTTTTTTTTTTTTTTGGTTTAAACTTAAGGAGAAGTTGGGTTAATGGACTGTAAGGGCAATTTGAAAATATATGATAAGTCCTAACAATGAGTGAACTTGGTGGCCTGCTTCTCCCCAGACACTACAGAGATAAATTCCTCAAAGCTTTCTTTCATTTTGTGTCAAAATGTAATGATGAGATTCTTATTACGATCTCTTCCCTAAAAGAATCTTGCAGTAAGGTTCCTAACTCCAGAAACTAGCACCATTTCCCTTAGGATTGTAAAACTTTGGTTAATTAACATTGCTTCCTTTCCTTGAGGAAAAACGTTTGAAGGAAAATAGTAAAGGATTTGGGGCTCAGTCAGGAGCATTTGACTTGGAAAGGAGAAGAGAGTAGGGATTAAGTCACACAAGCTCAAGAAGACTGCCAGCTCAAGGCCCAATGTACAGATAAGGAAGAGCAGCATTCATTATAGCTGATAGAAAGCGGCTCTAGTGCCAAGAAACGGTAGTATGTGCAGTAGGGTCCTGCAGACAGAGCAGATAATCGGAGATGGAACTGCAGGAAGAAAAACAAACCCTCACAAATACACACCCAGACAGAAATGTCATGGTTTGATTTAGTGCTGTGCGGGTATGGTGCAGGTCTACAGGAGGTAGTGTGTGTTCTTTCAGTGGTAAGATTTACAGAATACCGAAATCACCATGAAATGGATAGAGAATGTTTCAGGAAAAAAAGATTGTTTACTGTGTGGCTTGGTGGTTGGATAAATCACTTCTGCAGTCCCTTAAGATTTAGTTTTCTATGTCAAAATTGTGCCTTTTTCTCCCTGTGAATGATGTGAATTTGATGGGGAAACATATTCCTAGAGCACAGCACATCATCCAGTGCCAGTGAAAGTCTTGAATCATACAATAACTATGCTTGTCTTGTATCTCTCTCTTTTTTTTCATTTGTTGTTTCATCTTGACAGTTTCCAACTGGCTCAGTCTCTGTATGACTCTCATCTGTTACTCTCTCTTCACGTTTCAAAAAAACTCTGACTATGACAGATTTTGCATTTCTTTGAGACAAATGTTTGATCAGGTAAACTACTTCTGAACAGGTTTACTGTCGAGAAGTAAACTACTGAAAATCCGACAATATTAAAGAAGATTAATAAAGCAGAAAAGTGGTAATATTTTGAAAATTTAACAAGAAACAAAGACAGGACCAATATAATGTATGTACTGGAAATTCAGGAGGAAGGTTAATTAGCTGCTATAGAAAACCAAAAGAGAGTATAATAATAAAGTACAAACTCCAATGTCTGCTAAAACATTCAAATGGTTCAATGTGTATTGAAAAACTTTTCCAGCTCTTTGCTTGAGGTAAGCCCCGAAGCACTGAAAATAAGAGGCGCACACACACTGGGGCATGAAACCTCCTAGAGTATTACTGTACCACACAGATTCACCAAGTCTAATTAGTAATTTTAGAACAGATATAGTGAGTTTGGATTTAGTGCCATGACTGGTTTTCCTAGAAATATAGTTTGTGCCAATAAAAGCTCCACACGGTGTACAGTAGCTCAAAACCAGGCAATCAATCAAGATATGTTTGAAACCCAAAGTTGCCTTATTTAGTGTAGTGTTCAGTGCCCCGAATTAGAGGTATGCAAGGAATTGTGTTTGAATCCCACACAAAATACCAACTATCTAACCTGCTCCCACAGACTCTCTTATACACTCCCACCCTTTTACAAAGTCTCATGACCAATCCCTCCCACTCCCACAGACACTCTTGACCAATCAAATTCTCTTGATCAGTCCCGTCTATTCCTGCAGATTCTCTTCAGAAAGCCTTCTCACTTCCACAGTCTCTTTTGACCCATACCACCCACTTCCACAGACTGTCATGCCCAATCTTCCTTCCAGATTCTCTTTATCAGTCACATTTTACCGGTAGAATCTCTTGACTAATCTTGCACAATCTTTAAACTTCCTTTGACCAATTCCATTAACTCCTTTTGACCTTTTTTGTCTAAACCCACTAACTCACAGCCTGTTGCTACAGACTTACTTGACCAACCCACTCTGGAGATTCCCACTTGATCAATCCTATAAACCCACTTCATCTGGACTTCAAATAGCAGCACTTGATCAACAGAATCATTGATATAATTTTATTTTATTGAATAATATGAATAATAAATCATTTCATTTTGGAAATAAAAGCCTTTGTACTGCATAATACTAATGAAGTTTAATCACAGACTACTTTCTTGACCAAACGATTGCTTTACAAGGAAAATGTATCCTGTAAATATCAAGATTTAACTACAGTAAAGTGTAGCCGTTTCCAAGCATGTAACACATATCTACACCCAAACATCTGTTCCTAACCACCCTTCCTCATTTCATATTTCCCATTGTGCAGAATTTGTTGGCAGGCAAGCACAATATGAGTCAGACAGAACAAAGCTAATATAGAAGACTCAATTATATCACAATTATACAATTACATACAATTACCGCCATTATGAAACCTAATTAAATCCAAAGGGGTTCTGCTCTCAGCTCACACAGTTCAATAAACCAATACGCACAATTAATTACCAGACTCCACATTTTCTTGAGATGCAATAATTCAATTGATCAGGCTGGTGGCACAGCAGATGTCTACATACAGTAAGGCAAAATAAACAGCCTGTGATCAAACAAAAAGTTGCATTACAGCAAGTATCCTGGTATCCTGTGTGTATGAGCGTTAATGCAGTAATAGAAAGAACAGAAGCAGAAAAAAACAGATGTTGAAAAGATCCCTCTAAACAGAACCGTTTTATTAAACTGACTGTCTGCCTGCAAGCTTTCAATGATTACTCCAGCCCTGGTGGAAAAGGTGGATCTCGGATATAAAATTTTCTTTCAGCTTCTCCCATTATGGGTCGCCACAGCAGATCATCCGCATGTTTGATTTGGCACATGTTTTTACGCTGGATGCCCCTCCTAATGCAACCCTCCCCATTTATCCGGGCTTGGGATCGGGACTAAGAGTGGGTGGGGTTGGTTCCCTGACCGGGGATCGAACCCAGGCCGCAGCGGTGAGAGCGCCGCATCCTAACCACTAAACCACCAGGGGACCTGGATCTCGGATATACCACTTTTAAATTTTCAAGCTTATGTCTTAGGCCATGTTCGCAGTGTGGACTGTGAAAAAACGGAGGCTTTTGAAAACTGTGACGCAATTTTTTGTCATGTGACGGTGCTTTTCCTCAACATTGCCGCAAAGCGTTAAAGAGCCAGAAAGTAAATACAGGTGGAAATGACGCAGATCGAAACGACTTACGTTTTTTTTAGACAAAAACACCACTTTCAGATTGATCCGGATTAGTGTAGAAAAACTCACTCTTTTTCTTGCCAATGGCGTTTTTGCTTGGCCTTGGCCAAAATCGTAGCCAAGCATGGTCTTGCTGAGGGCCTGGGCCCACCCATCAAGACCAGCTGAGATGCTTCATTTATTGTTAGGCATACTAATATTACATTTTTATCCAAGCCTCATTAGAAAATCAGTGCATGTTTGTGTGTTCCCACATAATGGGGCATGCTGATATAGGAAAAAGGATAATGTTCCAGGGTTATGTGATTTGTGATTGGGCCCTGTGCCAACATATAGCTACTGTATATTATTTGACAGTTAAGGCACTAATTAATGTTTTTCTCATTTTATTCCACAGCCTATGATTAGATTTATTTATTTATTTATTTATGAATATATAATTGTTTTTTAGAGCAGTGCTTTAGTGCCACGTAAACAAATGTAATAATCATAGATAATGAGATTCGTAGCAGTACAAGAATAAAGTCCTAATATTTTGAGAAAAAAGTCAATTCCGCCAATGTTCAGCTCCTTTAGGGTCGATTACTTTAATCATCATCCTCATTGTCTTTTGAGAAACATCTGCTCTTCGAGTAGCAAGCGGATGTAACCATCGAAATCTTTGGAGTCGACCAGTGGTCACCATTTCAGACCGCCCAAAAGAGGCAATTTCCTTAATGTCTGTCTGATTTTTTCTTCTGATTGTATTGAGTTTTCTACATAACTGCTGTAGTGTTTGTTTACTAGTTATAGCTCTGCGCTGATGCGCCAAAAGACAAAGAATTTTCGCGATTTCGTGATTTTTCTCAAAACATTACCACCATTCCGGATTGCTACAACATTATTCTTAAAAAACTGTATTTTTGCTTTTATTCTCGAAATATTTGGATATTCGGATATACTTTTTTTAATTTATAGGATAATTTTTTATCCAATCATAGTAATATTTAAATGTTCACTTAAACATTGAGTTCCACAAAACATAATGTCTTGTGTCTTACATTATAACAGCTATAAACATGGTTCCCACATGAGCCTCACTTCTTTCTGCAGGTTAATAAACTAAAAAAAAATAAAACCCTGCTTGTCCGTTAACAGGAAACTGCAAGGCAGTCTTTCCTTTGTTACCACTTATTGTCACAGTGCACATTCAGGCAAGGAATGATTTGAACCCAAAAGAAGGAACTAGACAGTTAATCAGGGCTTGTGTAAAGCTGAAGCTTGAGTATATGTTAATAATCTTATGGTAATCCTTTCTTTTTCCACTGTATCCATACTGTTTAGATAACAGACTGTGTGTGTGTGTGTGTGTGTGTGTGTGTGTGTGTGTGTGTGTGTGTGTGTGTGTGTGTGTGTGTGTGTGTGTGTATTCCCGAATCCTTCAGCCAGGTGAGACGGTTGTCATGGTAACAGGGCAGCTACACATGAATAAGTAGAGAAATAATGCTACATAAATAGGTGTATTTCACCCACTGCTGCTCAGTGCATTTAACTCCCAATAGTTATCACATGAAAAAAGATTTTCAAGCAGCACATAAAGCTAAATGTTTACCGAAACAACATTTTCGGCTGTAACTGAACAATGCAGCAAGTCAGAAAGTCAGCTTTTCTGACCCCCAACCCTGCCAGGCTACAGTTAACAAATCTGAGCTGATATTTGTTACTCAAATGTGTTTGTGTGCCTCAGGCTGTCCTTGCGAAATGTGTCCAACTCTCACACTCTGTAATTCTCTCACCGGTTATGTGTTTGTTCTCTCGTCTGTTGACTGACTGTTGCACTTGTGTAATGTGACAGCCGTGCAGTTAAATGCTGAGTGCTTAGATTTTTCCGGAAGAGCGAAAGAAGAAAAAAGATGCGGAAGCCGAAAAAGGGTTTGAGTTAGTGCTAAAAGAGGGAGAGAAGGAAAGGGGGAGAGAGAGAGAGAGAAAAAGAGAGAGAGAGAGAGAGAGAGAGAGAGAGAGAGAGAGAGAGAGAGACAGGACTAAAAAGAAAATTACACAGATTCTCCCCTGGAAAGAAAATGTGAGGGGATGAAGGCATAGAAAAGAAAGTGGATCAGAAACAAGCAGAGGAACAGCAGGTAGAATGCTGTCAAGTTAAGACCAAAAAAAAGCGATAATGTAAAGACAAATGTATTTATTTTTTATTATTATATGTGTACACACACACACACACACACACACACACACACACACACACACACACACACACACATGTACTAATAAATTACATAAACATTTTGAAAAACTATTTTATTATTATATTATTTATTTAAATTCATTTGGTTTATATTTTTTATCCTTTAAATTCTATTCCTTTTTTATGCTTAAATGTTGGACAGTCATACAAAGCATGTCACTGCACGTCGTACTCTGTATGTATGTGTATGTGACAAATAAAATTTGAGTAAATTTGATTTTAAAGTAGTAAATAAAACATGTATGGCACGTAATTCACAATTTTTGTTGAGTTTACAGTACAGTACATTTACAATTCCCCTTAAAAAAGGAACCATCAAATAGAGAGAGCCAAATCCTCACCATAGAACGTAACCGTATCGAGGTTGCACTGTATATATAGCTTTGGTCTTCATGGTTGCTCTGGCTTTGCCATATTAGGATTTCCTGACCTTTGTCTACTGTGTTTTTACTGGAAATTGTCTCATTAGAATTCCTGGCCTTGGTCTTGGTCAGTTATTTTCCTAATCATCTTTAGATCTAATGGATCTTTCAGATTTTTCTGTACTGTCATTTTTTGGATTTTAAATGTTTTATTGTTTGTCATATGTGCAGGAAACAGTCTGTTACACAATACAATGAAAATCCTCCTCCAGCCTATAACCTAAATAAAGGACATAAAGAAAACAAATGCAAGCAACAGTTTGGGCACTGACCTTGATCCTGAATTATCCTTCATATTATCAGATATTTCATATTATTATATTTTAGTGCGATTATCTTTTGTTTATTATTTTGTCACTCTTACATTTTCTTTCTTATTGCTGCGGGTCTCTAAGAGCTACCAAACAAATTTCTTAATATCACCACAATGACAAAGTCTCTACATGTTCTTTCTTCTTACAACTTAAATCTGGATATTTTCGACCAGCTTCTCATTACATGATTGTCACACCCTCAGAAATGTTCTTCTTTTTTACAGTAAAAGTTTTAGGAATTATTGCCGTTCCTGAAGACGTCAAAACCGTACATGAGGCGGAATGGTAGTGGAATTACTTAAGTTTCTAGATTTTTTTTCTCCAAAAATTGGTTATGTTTAGTAGATCTTTTTTTTTTTTTTACTTTTTGACTTGTTTCACAAAACCCTGCTGCTTTAGACAACAAGATGACAACAGCATAGAGTGATAAAGATAAAATTAAGTGAAGTCTTCCTGTTGCTATGTGTTGTCCTCATGAACCTCACTTGCCCCCACTAACAGCTTTTCATTAATGGTTGCCAGATGAGACAGACTGATAGAAAGCTAGTGCTATTGGTTGGGGTCAAGACTCCAATCAAAGGAGCCCAGAAACAAAGTAAAGAACAATTCAACAAGCACCTACAGAACTCCTACTTTTCCCTTACATCATTCAACTCAGGGTTTTCTAACAATAACTCAAGAGCCGCTGTATATTTATATATGTTTTGAAATATCACAACTTCACAGCCTATAGTGTAAAATATATAGTGTAAATGTAGTTTTCTTTGCTGTATACTTTAAGTAAAAACTGTTGTTTGTTTAAGTAATGTTGTTTGTTTATTTGTTTGTTGTTACTAGCAGCTTCTGTAGGCGTCATGTAGCCCCATGAACATCACCTTAAAATATAATTGGTAACTTTATTTTTAAGAATCTTTCTTCTTGATAATAACTTTTATAGCATAATGTAAGTAGCAGGTTTTGACAGCCGATTAGAGATCATTTCTCTCATCTTCTCTGCAGGCCCTTAATGTATTCCTTTTTTTCTTTGTCTTTTTTTTTTTATTGAGAACTAACAGATCCAGAATGGTTCCCACTGGGCTCTGGCATATTGAGAATAAAAGAGACTTTCATTCCGATTTGATGAAATTCCCAGTCAATCAGCGATCTGCTCAGTTTCTGCCTATAAGCCTATAATCAGCACTAATCACTGCACACTCATTCCTTTATATAATCATCTTCTGTTTTTATAGTTGCATCCTGTGCTCCTTGTTTCACTAATTTTATGCTTTGCTCTTGTTGTTGCTTTATAGCATCCTTTACTTATCTCATTCATGCTCTCTTTTAGTGACTTTTTGTCCTACAACGCCATCGGAATCTAAATTCTGTTTAGCAGCTTGGATGTGCAAAGCAAATCACAGGTTTACATCACAATGTCATTGTTTCTGAACTCATAATAACTTAAACATGGTCCTAAATAAGTAAAATACTAACTTTTATTTTTTAAGTTAGTATTTTATTTATGTAGTATTTTAAGGTTTTTTTTGTTAGTATTTTTCGAAAGAGCTTCCAGTGTCAGATTTGTTTACTTTTTCTGTACAAAGAATCCCAGCGAATGTTTATGGCACTGTATCAACACCATCACAGCTGTCATAGGGCTAAACGTTTCTATAAGCAGATTTTATTTGTCAGAACTATAATAAATAGAGACTATAACAAATAAAGGACACTAATTTTTTCTTAATCTTTTAAATACCTTTTTAACATCATGTTTACAGCAGCATTGTATTATACACTACTACATTTCCCTTTAATTCTTTCTTCTAGATTTTTTTCAAGCGGCTGCGTTTGTATTTACAATTTCTATAAGACAATCTTACCGATTGCTAGCCCAAAGCTAAAATGTTAAACAATTGAACTTAACAGTCAAAGAAAGATGTGGTGACTTTTTTGTCTAGAAATAATGTCAACTAGCATTGTGTTTTTCAATTTCTGTTAGCAATGTTAGCAAAAACACAAAGTTAGCGATAACCTTATTTCACACTTGACATATTTCTCAGACTTATATAGTCTATGACAGGAAGGCAATAAATGCAGTATATATACAGACTATAAAGAGGCTTTGGTTGTCCCTGGAGTGATCCAGCATCAATCACAGGGTTGACACTTGTTCACTCTTCTGTATGACAGCTCTACATTGTAGAGGGGAAAGCACAAGCATTGCATATCTGCTTGACTTTTATTTGGGTAGGAGAATTTTTTTACACAATCTGGGAATTAAAGTTTACGGACTTGATTATTTATAGTAGATAGTGCTTAGATACAGTCATGAAATGAATATTAAATGAAAATGCATTCACACCCTATTACATTGCATATGGTTTTCATATTAAAACCCTTTGACATTAAAGTCTGTCGTAGCACATAGAAATCTGGTACAGTAATAGATTCCTAGCTACAGAGCATGTTTGCTTTAACTGCAATAACAAGTGTAAATTAAAATGTATTTGTATATATAAAATACACCCCACAATGCAATACAGAAACGTTAATACACTTTGACTAGTCATGCCTAATGGATACTAGTATAATGTCCATTTACTGACTTCACAGTCCATTTGGAATTTTCTGTCAATTGGAATTTTGGAATCTTCCCAAACCAGCATTATCCAAATTGTCACAAATTTTGGATTTGTTGTATCATGAGATATACACATATTATCAGATTTTTGCCATAATATGTGGTTCACCCATATTATGCAAACATATGTGTGTGCAAAGTTGCAAAAAAAAGACAGTAAGGCCATTTCTCAGCATAACATTTAACACTGAACAGATGGACTTGGGGATATACTTCTGCGATATATTGTATATTTATCAGTTTATTTCTGTAATGTTGCTTTAGAACGATTTACAACATTGTTCAAACAACTATGCAAATAAACCTTAATTAAATTTTCATATTAAATTTGCTATATTACCTTGGGAACAAGGTGGGAGTAGGTAGCATGGGAGGTGGTAGGTAAGTGGTTAAGGTATTAACGCTATTGTTATACATGTTTGGATATTGATATTGATTTGGCATTCATATTGATGCTGAGGTAGCCAGACAAGCTAATGTTTTACAGTCATTGTCATTCCAATCCCAACAACACACACACACACACACACACACACACACACACACACACACACATTTCAAGCATTTCTCTTATAAAAACAAACGGACAATAAAACGTATAACATTATACAAAACTGTAAAGGGAGATATATTGTAACTTATAGATGTATCATTGGCTTAGAGTTTAGGTATTTAACTATGGATTGGAAGGTCAAAAATTCAAATATCAACACCACCAAGCTGCCACTCCTGGGCCATTGAGCAAGACCCTTAACTCTCAACTGTTCAGTTGTAAACCACTATGGATAAATGTAAACAAGTGCTGATGGTCTTCCTTTATCACCAAGCTGAAGGGTCAACAAGTACTTGGTTTGCTTAATAAGTCACAACACAACATTACATTATGCCATGTATTTTTTATAAACTGATTAATGAAGCAAAAGCGACAGAAATGTTGCCGGAGCCATCATCGTCTCTGTGAAACCCAGCACACTGTATTTCCTGTCATCAGCTTCCCACCTCCTGTGAAAGAGTGTGAACAAGAAAATGATGAATGTAGATAAAGTGCAAAGAGTTTTGTTCTAGAACAGCTTGTGATAGATTTATTAGACAGTACTGTCTCTCTCTCTCTATTAATTCACATGCATCTCTTTCTTTGGACATTTGAAGATGTCTCTTTCTCTCTGTTATAACAATATAAAATAGTATAGTATGTAATATATTACAATGAATAATACATAATAACTTTCTTATGCTCACAAAAAGCAGAATAAATTATTTTTGCTTTTCTTACTGTATGTTCAGACAATGATCTGTTTAACAGGGAAAGACTGAGAACTTTAAGCTGAAAAATATATTAAATGCGATCTAATTGTTTTGACTTACGATCTCATTACTTTAAAGAATTCAAACTAATATCCTGTGTCAAAATAAGACCTAATAATTATTTAGTAAGTCATGTTAAACTCACAGTGTCTCGAGGCAGCCAAGTAAAAATTATTTAGTATTTTATTAATCGTTGTATAAAGATGTTCTGTCAAATTAAAAGCACAATATTAAGTCAAAACAATGACAGGTCTTGCATTCATTTCGTGGGTTTTTTGTGTTTTCAAAGTCAAATTATTTTGATCATAGATGTTTGAGCTTTTATATATAAAATGCAAGAATATTTGTACTTGGGTGAAGCTTTGGCATCAAACTAATCACTTTTAAAGCTGATTACTATTTGAGATTTTGAGTGTTTTGGGGGGCATTTGGTGGATCTTTTTTACATTTTGTGAAATCTTAAACATACTTTTATTTTTGCATGTGGCTCATTCTGAATCTGCAGTTGGTATAAATAAAGTGGGATTCAAACCATTCTTGACATGTGAACTTTACTGAACTTTACTGAAGATTGAAGATTTTCCAACATGAAAGCTGCTAGTTGCACTTCGTCTTTCTTCTTCATTTTATATATATGAGATGGCTGAAAGGGAGGCACGATTATTATAAGAATCATTATCAAAAGCAAAAGTGTCAGTAAATGGGGT
Organism: Silurus lanzhouensis; assembly: GCA_039877035.1. Taxonomy (NCBI): domain Eukaryota; kingdom Metazoa; phylum Chordata; class Actinopteri; order Siluriformes; family Siluridae; genus Silurus; species Silurus lanzhouensis. The sequence goes on from JBCEWE010000287.1 coordinate 1,788,208, forward strand.
TAGATATGTATGTATAATTAAGCTTAGCAGTCTGGGAGAAATGGAATATTCACAATATTCACGAGTAAAGAAGAAAAATAAATCAATCGTAATGGGCTTTTTCTTTTTCTTTTTTAACAAAAGCGGTCTTATGTCATCTTTTTTAAAATTGTAAATCCACATACATTATTATTCTCCAATAACATTAAAAAAAAAAAACAAGTATTTTATTCCATGATACCTTAAAGTTTTTTTCTTTTCTTTTATTTCTGACAAACTTAATTAGTGACATTTTGGACTATGATGTTTGCAGATGATATTGTGATTTGTGGTGAGAGTAGGGAGCAGGTGGAGAACAGCCTGGAGAGGTGGAGGTACACGCTGGAGAGAAGAGGAATAAAAGTCAGTAGGAGTAAGACAGAGTACATGTGTGTGAATAAGAGGGAGGGCAGTGGAGTGGTGCAGTTACAGGGAGAAAAGGTGGAGAAAGTGGAGGAGTTCAGGTACCTGGGGTCAACAGTGCAAAGTAATGGAGAGTGTGTTAGAGAAATGAAGATGGGTGGAGTGGGTGGAGAAAAGTGATAGCAGGAGTGATTTGTGATAGAAGGGTATCTGCAAGAGTGAAAGGGAAAGTTTATAGGACTGTGGTAAGACCTGAGATGTTGTATGGTTTAGAGACAGTACAGGAGGTGGAGCTGGAGGTAGCAGAGCTGAAGATGTTGAGGTTTTCATTGGGAGTGACGACGATGGACAGGATTAGAAATGAGTTTATTAGAGGGACAGCGCATGTAGGAGGTTTTGAATACAAAGTGAGGGATGCACATTTGAGATGGTTTGGACATGTGCAGAGGAGGGACTTGGGGTATATCGGTAGGAGAATGCTGAGGATGGAGCCACCAGGAAGGAGTAAAAGAGGAAGTCCAAGGAGGAGGTTTATAGATGTGGTGAAGGAAGACATGCAGGTAGTAGGTTTGAAAGAGGCAGATGTAGAGAACAGGGGCGTATGGAGACGGATGATCCGCTGTGGCGACCCCTACTGGGAGAAGACGAAAGGAGAAGAAGACTTGGTGACATTTTGATTTATAATTATATTTAACATTACAGGACATCCATAAGGCAAGTTAGTTCCTGTCCTCACTTACTAATAATGATTGAGAACAACAGCTTTTTTTTGAGGAACTCATTTATTCATTTGTCCAGGCTGTGATATAAAACGTTGGTGTATCCGAAACATTATGTGAAGCATGTGAAGTGCAATATTGCAAAACATATCGGTTATTTTATTTAACCTCGCATGACTATATCCTTCCTTTACAATGGCTTCAATGATTAGACTCTAATTAGAGCCTCCCACACTCGCTTCAGGCATCAGGAGCTTTAATTAACAGAGGGGTGTTCACAGTGCGGCACATCACTTTCCCAACCCACCTGCCGAAGGGACCGAGGGATTGAGAAGTGAGAGGTAGAAAGAGAACAGAGAGAAAAGCAGAGAAAGTGAGACAGATGGAGAAGAGCAGGTCGAGGAACAGAAGAATGAGAGGTGGGATGCATTTTATGTACCACAGCTGTCTGTAAAGCTTTGTGCTGATAAAAAGAATAAACCCTTTAACTGAGTTTCTTGTGGAACATGTCAAAGGACAGTCAAACCCACAGGCAGAGAAAAAAATACGTAAACGTATATACTGTAATACGGCTGCAGGCCGAAAGAAGACGGCTAATTTGATTATACAGTGCCACGATTATAAAAGCAGCATTTTGCAGTTGTGTGCAAATCACGACATTACAAAGCAACAGAAACACGTGGCGCCAGTAAATTTCTCCGACCACTTAATAATATATGAGTAGAATCACTGCAATTCTGCAAATGCTGTGGTGGAATATTTCTCATTCTTTTAAACACATGTTTCTGTGGAAAACATCTGAGATCAGATCAAACCTGTCGCAGTGAGAAACAAAAAACTCTATTACCTGCACAGCTGCATTTTCCATGGAGGAACAGAGCGAGCGAGCGATTGAGAGAGAGAGAGAGAGAGTGAAGATATACAGAGAAAATCTTTGGTTTTATTTCTCTGACAAGACTAGAATTGATAGTAGAGAAAATAAAATGGAGAAGGGAGAAAAAAAGGAGAGCGAGAGGAGGGGGAAGAGGGAGGAAAAAAGAGTGAACAGGAACACTTGCACTTTCTGAAGGTCAGACACAGACTCTGTGGTGATCAGCATTCCTCTCTCACGCTCGCGTTCTATTCCATTTCAAACACACACCCCCACACACACTTCCTCTTCACAGTACACTCATGGAGGACAGAACTACAAATACGACAGATGATGTGATAAATATGTAGGAATGGCCATGAGCACTCAAGGGACAGCAGCAATCATTCATGACAAATTCAATAAATATTAGTTTTAGGTTTTTTTTTTGTTGTTTTATTTAATCTTGTTTGCATGAATTTGCATTTTCCAAAAAAATGCACTCTCATTGCATGCAAAGACTTTGTCCTAAGTGGTTACAGTGGCACCCAAAACAAATGTGGTCTCAAAAGGTCTGCATTCTGACAAAATTCAGAATATAGTCCAAAAGATCTGTGTTCCGTGTTCTAATTGGTTAGTGGCAGTGACCAGAAGAACTGGACACTGCATGTAGTATTATTTTTCTAAAGAACTACATGGTGATTGGTTTACAGTGTTACTGCTTATAAGGACTGAATTATGATCGGGTTCAGTGTTATTTCTTCCTGTAACTGCATTTTGATTGGTTTACAATGTAAATGTTTAGAAAAACTATGTGCTGATTGGGTTACAGTGTTACTGTCTAGAAGAACTACATTCTGATTGGGTTACAGTGTTACTGTCTAGAATAACTACATGCTGATTGGCTTACAGTGTTACTGTGTAGAAGAACTGATTCAACAAATCTAATTAACTGTGCTGATTGGGTTACAGTGTTACTGTCTAGAAGGACTATGTGCTGATTGGGTTACAGTGTTACTGTCTAGAATGACTATGTGCTGATTGGGTTACAGTGTTACTGTCTAGAAGGACTATGTGCTGATTGGTTTACAGTGTTACTGTCTAGAAGTACTATGTGCTGTATTGGTTACAGTGTTACTGTCTAGAAGGACTACCTGCTGATTGGGTTACAGTGTTACTGTCTAGAAGGACTATGTGCTGATTGGGTTACAGTGTTATTGTCTAGAAGGACTATGTGCTGATTGGGTTACAGTGTTACTGTCTAGAAGGACTATGTGCTGATTGGGTTACAGTGTTATTGTCTAGAAGGACTACCTGCTGATTGGGTTACAGTGTTACTGTCTAGAAGGACTATGTGCTGATTGGGTTACAGTGTTACTGTATAGAAGGACTACATGGTGATTGGTTTAAAGTGCCACTGTAAACAAAACATATTCTAATTGGTTTACCAGGCTACTGTCCAAAAGAGCTCCATGGTGATTGGTCTAAAGTGCCACTCTATAAAATAAAATGCATTCTGATTGGGTTACAGTGTCACTATACAAAAAACTGCTTCTGATTATGCCACTAAATAAAAGAACTACATGGTGATTGGGTTCCAGTGCTACTGCATTAAAGAACTGCATACTGATTGGGTTACAGTGCTACTGCCAAAAAGACTGCACTCTGATTTGATTATTGTGCTGTTGTTCAGAATAAACGCACCCTAATTGGGTTCCAAGATTCCCTCTAAAAGAACTGCTTTCTAAATGGTTACAGTTGTATTGCCTAAAGCAAATCTGTTCTCGTGGGTTAGTTTTGTCATTTTTCAAAAGAACCACATTGGCTGGTTACAGTAATCTACAGAATGTGCACAAATCTCCAACATCACTTTAAAATCTGCAGAACAGGAATGTGGAAACAAAATGGTGTGAATTTCCTGGTCACATTTAAACACATGTTGAGCAAATGAATATATGCCAGGCAGATTAAAAATAACTAATAAATGCAATCCAGGCAGTGCAAATGAAAAAAAAACATACGACACAAATTGAGTAATGACCCAGTGCTGGCCCACACCTAACACTTCATCTGGCACACATGCTGCTGAGAAATGATGGCGATTAACACATCCAAAAATCCAGCTCCCAGAACACACCCACAGCTCCACCTTGATAATAGTTTATGCAAATGAGGTGCAAATTGAAATGCCACACAAGCATTTGTTTTGGCCAGATTTTAAAAAGATACCTGTCCTTGCATGCCTAAAGCAGCCTGTATTTAGCCCAGATTTTACCAAATGTTAAATTACTGATTGTTACAGAGCACTGATTCTGGAGATTTCTTTTGAAATTTGGATAGTAAATACACTATATTGGCAAACGTTTTTGCGGAAACTTGGTCATAAGTATGGGATGTGCTTTTTTGAGCATCGCACTCCACATTTAGTCCCAATTTGCTCTTAAGATTTCCTTCACTCTTCTGGAAAGATGTTGCACTAGATTTTCGAGAGTGCTTGTGGACATTTGTGCTCATTCAGCTACAAGGGTGTAAGTAAAATCAGGTACTGATGTAGGTGAGGTGAGGAATCCTTAAGTGCTTGATTTAAACCTCTAATAAGCACAATTTAGCACTAAAACAAGTATTTACTGTGCATTGGATATTTGATAAGGAACATTTGTCCATATACTTTGTCCAAATAGTGTATCTCACATGAACCTTTTTTATATTAACAATTACACACTTACTTTAAAAAAAATTGTATGAGAAACAATTGTAGAAACCAATATATATTAGCACAAATGCATTGATATGCGAGAAGGGAAACCTGTGAGTGCTTTTGTTCTAGAAAATGATTTACTGTATTCCTAAAACCAAAACCATTCTGATCAGGTAAGAAGGTAATTCATAAACTCCTTAATTCCTGTTTGTAATTTGCATCTCACTTACTGTTCTGTCCAACATAAAGCAAGCCAAATCTCTCTTAAATCAAAATGAATTGGCCGCTAGCATCAAGTCAGCCCTATGCAAATGAAAGAACTAAAAATAAATGCGAGAAATCAACGCATATGGGGACAGAGCAAGCGAAAGGAGGGCATATGGAGAAAAAAAGGCAGTAAGAATTTGCTAAGTGAGGTGGATGGGCAGCCATATGCTGAGTAGGATGTCATGTGTGGATTGATGTGTGGAACTCTTCCTGGAAAAAGAAAACAGCATAGTTGTCTGTCCATCACTTCTATGCTTCACCTTGCCCTCCCTGAGCAAACTGGTTAGGAAGCAGTAGGCCATAAAAAAGACAAGCAACCTGATTCAGCATAGGATGTGGTCTGAATGGGATATGCCATGCAAAAGAATGGAGCAGCCATTCATTCAACCATTTGTGCATCTATCTATTGATCCATCCATCCATACATCTATCCATACATCCATCCATACATCCATCCACCTGGCCATTTTTATGCTGCTTAGTGATTGAAGTGAAAAATAAGAAGTACTAGTACTCCAATTTATTGCAAACTAGTGTGTATGCTGCTGGTTATGACAATTTGCATGTGTGTGTGTGTGTGTGTGTGTGTGTGTGTGTGTGTGTGTGTGTGTGTGTGTGTGTGTGTGTGTATAAAAGACCAGAGACACTGGTAAATCTCTGAAGGACATTCTGACTTTGTGTCCACCTGATTAATTCCATCCTCTAGCCTGTCTTTCTCTCTGTCTCTCCTCACCATGCGTTTTTCTATTCGTTGCTGATCTGCTGATTTGTTTTTATTTTATTTTTTAGATTAATAAAATCAATTTAATGCGAATTGCATCTTTGTGCTTTTCGAAATGAAATAACAGCCTATGCGATTTTCCATTTGATGGAAAAGATACGAATGTTGATTTTGCCTTAATTGTTTTTTGTGAAAAGCGCAAACAATAGGGCTTTAATTTAATGCCTGTTGTCAATAAGACTGAAATCTCCAAAAGTAATTATTAAAGACCTGCATCAAATATCCATATTTATGGACCTATTCTCACTTAATTAGTACAATTTGCCTTGTAAAATTGTGTGTGGGTGTGCGCCCCGAGATTCTGAGCATGCTCGGTATGACTCACTGGTACTTGGTGGAGACGCAAACAAGCAGAGAAACACCCAAACAAAACATTAAAGAGGAAGAGGGGGTTAAAGAGGAAAAGATTACAGAGGAAGGAAAGGAGTAGAGCAATGGAATGGACAGCAAAGCAAAGCGGACAGATGTGAGAGAGGGAGAGAAAAGGGAGGCGAAGAGGGAGAGATAAAGTGCTATTAGGATGAGACGATGGTTAGAAGTTTGCCAAGGTGACTGCTGAAGATTACCACTGCTCCATACAAATAAGACACACACACACACACACACACACACACACACACACACACACACACACACACACACACACACACACACACCGACAGCTGGCTTATCTTCAAATAGGTCCTGCAGGCGCTGTTATTCATACTGTTGTGTGTGTGTGTGTGGTGTGTGTGTGTTGTCTGTGTAAGAGCACCTGATATGTAGGAACATGGCATTCCAGCAGTGCCTTTAGTGAACAAAGTTGAATAATACAAGTATACAATGATACAATAAATCAAAATGTGTGATTTTAAATGTAGATTGTAAAAGACAGGAGGTGGAGCTGGAGGTAGCAGAGCTGAAGATGTTGAGGTTTTCTTTGGGAATGACGACAAAGTACAGGATTAGAAATGAGTTAATTAGAGGGACAGCGCATGTAGGACGTTTTGGAGACAAGGTGAGGGAGGCGAGATTGAGATGGTTTGGACATGTTCAGAGGAGGGACATGGGGTATATCAGTAGGAGAATGCTGAGGATGGAGCCACCAGGAAGGAGGAAAAAGGAAGACCAAGGAGGAGGTTTATGGATGTGGTGTGGGAAGACATGCAGGTAGTTGGGTTGAAAGAGGCAGATGTAGAGGACAGGGGGGTATGGAGACGGATGATCCGCTGTGGCAACCCCTAATGGGAGAAGCCGAAAGAAGAAGAAGAAGAAGAAGCAGAAGAAGATTACATTTTCATAAGAGCAATAAGCAAACTTTCTTCTTCTCCAAGATCTGTTCAGGAAGCATCTGGTCTGTATCTGTATAAAAAATATTCAAATATGTGTTGACTTAATAGAACAAAACCCTTCAAAATGAAGTGAGTATCTGAATGACGCACCAAGGAAGAGAAAGTCTTTGTATCATCAGAGCTTATCAAAGGCTTTTTTGCATCATCAAGCCCACTTTGATATCATTACTTTTAACGTTCATCTACATGTAGGCAAAACACACACACACACACACACACACACACACACACACCACACACACACACACACACACACACACACAAAAGCATTTCTTCTTTAAAATATCACTACCTACTCAGTGGTTTTCTAAAAGGTCAGTTTATTACAAAAAATGTAAGTCATAAAACTCCTACAGCTGTTCACTTCTAGGAAAGTAATCAATAACAGAGGGTTGTGATGAGGCAATCACATATTTGATTAACAGCAAACTTATATATAAAAGTATGACGAATATATAAAGAAAAATGACCAGAACTGCACACAGAGCTGCTGTTATGGAAAAAGTCATCTGACACCATCTGGCTACAAATTCAAGAATTCAACAGCAAAGTACTTTATCGTAATAGGAGCGATATTTAAGTCAAACGGGGACTTTGAATTTTACAAGTATAAATTAAATACATGTAGTATATAGTAGTAAATTCTAGTAGTAAGTGGCTAGTGTGTCCTATAACTGATAGTTGGAACACATGTTGCGAGTCAGTCCAGAGACCGTTAATCATGATTGCAGACACATTAGTGCATGCATGGAACAGCGTGTGGTGGTGAAGGTTCTTGTGAATGAAGGGGTAAAAGCCACGGATATCTACAGAAGACTTCAAGCACAGAACATTGATGAGAAGCTCAGCCGCAGTAAGACATTTGAATGGTATAAACGTTTCAAAGATGGCCGTATTTTCGTCAGTGAGGATCGGGGTCGGTGGTGGTTCCCTGATTATGAAGTTAAGCAGAATGGTTTAGAATGGTTCAGGCGTAGTGATAAATCTTTCTGTGCTGAACCTTTCCAGGTATTAGTTAAACGCTGAGATACGTGTATGAGTGTAGCAGGGGAGTATGTCGAAAAATGCAGTTTCCACTGCTTGGAATGCTTTCTTTTATTTTATGAACAAAAAAGTCCTATTGTATCCACTTCATAATAGAATTGAACTTATTTTTTTTCTGCAACATTGATTCGGTACACCTGAGACATATTAAGTTTTTATTCCAGAAACAATTCAAGTTGTGTCGCTCAGCTGTCATAAAGATGCCCCGTTGGACAAAATGAAAGAATGAAAAACTTCCTCTGTGCTTTTGAGTTTGTCTTGGCCATGCCCCATTAAACACATTTTTGCTTTACGTCAATGCCTCATTACCACTCACTGGGCAAATTCTAGGTTTTTACTTGAACAAAACACTTCTAACCAATCCATTATTAGTACTTGACTATGACTCAGAAACGCTACATCGTCCTGTAGCTCTAAAACCTGTGGATGCTATAAAATGATTGAATTTTTTTTATCTGGATAACAAAACCAGTAACATATGGATTATTTGCCTTCTTTGTTATTTCTTTGTAAACCTATTCGAATGATGCTGTGTGTTGGTGAACGTTGGAGTGCATTAAATAAGGTTAGTCTGTTTTAATGTTCTACGGTAAATAGATTCAGTAACACTTTATTTTAGGGATCAGAAATTAGCCAGTAATAACTAATAACTGTTTTTGGTAATGACTAGTTATGGATGCTATTACATACTATTTATAATGCTATTTATAATGGATATTATCTTATTTTTTCTTACAGCACCTTTACACTTGTTTTTTGTCCTTGTTAGCAAGGAATAAATGGTACTAGTAGTGTTTACGGGGCAAAATAAACACTTTGTATTTTTTTAACTCTAAAATAAAGTGTTACTGAAAATTCTAAAGATTTCTAAAGAGGAAGCTGGGTTTAGAGCACCCCAGTGCAGATAGGGTTAAGTGCCTTAGTCAATGGCTCAACAGTGGTAGCTTGACAGTGCTGGGGCTTGAACTTCCAACTATATGATCAGTAACCCAAAACCTTAACTCTTAAACCACCATTGTCCTATATTGAGAAGAATTCGGATGCAAAGAGTCAGTTTGTCAGTGAGTGTTGGTGAGTGATGTTGAATTCTGGTGTTTTAAAAAGAAATTCCAGTGTTTGTTATGGTATATTAATGTTTAATGAGTGAACACTGATGTGTGGTTTGAGGGTCAATGTAATATTAGTTCAATTATACACAGTGTTGTTGGTCATTTTTTATGGAACTTTCTTGGAGAAAAAATTAAAAAATGTTATTAGAATATTGTGGATATTATAATATTCACAATATAATGGATGAAAATAAATATGGCTATTGAGTTTATATATCATTTTGCTCCATATTTCAATATTATATAAGGGAAAATGATCTTTTTGTTGATTAATTAATTTATTTGTACTTGATTTCTAGTGTTTGATATCAAGCGTGGATTAAATGAGAATGATGCCGTTTAATCGTAAAATCTGGGTGATGAAGAATAAGTAGGTTATGCTTTTTTAAATGCAATTTGATATTGTTATGGTGAATGTTCCCTGGTGGTCTAGTGGTTAGGATGCGGCGCTCTCACCGCTGCGGCCCGGGTTCGATCCCCGGTTAGGGAACCAACCCCAGCCTCCTCAATGCCGGTCCCAAGCCCGGATAAATGGGGAGGGTTGCGTTAGGAAGGGCATCCAGTGTAAAAACATGTGCCTAATCAAACATGCGGATGATCCGCTGTGGCCACCCATAATGGGAGAAGCCGAAAGAGTTTTTATTGGTGGATGTTAATCACACAGTGAATATGGCTGGTGGGGGTTTGCATATTACTGCTAATTGATTGTTAATGTTAGGTTGGAATGTTGTTAGATGGAGAATGATTGTGTTTGTAGGTAAATATTGGAGTTTGGTGGTGTTCCATGTTGCTGTGTATTAATAAATTGACATGTCTGTTGGAGGAATGTTTTATTGTAATGTGAGGGTTTTTGTTTAATTCATTCAGCTGTTGCCGATGGGTAGATTTCGTGTTTGTTGATGGGTGGTTGAAGATGAAGATTGTTGTGTCGATAATGTTGCAAAGTTTAATCAGTCAATATTTTTTTATTAAAAATGGTATTTGATTGAGAATGTTGATCTTTAATGGGAAATAGTAGTAGAATAAACAATGTGTTATAGGTTTGATTAGAGATGATGGTGTACATTGTCAGATTTAATTACAGTTTATTAAAGTAAAGGACTTGTTTATTAAAGTTAATGTTAATGGACAGTAAATAAGATAATGTAACTGGTCTTGTTCCAGCGTGATGGTAACACTTTTTAAATACCAGCGTAATGTCAGTCGGGGTAGATTTGAGGGTAAACAGGCATTAAAATGTCATGGTTGGGGTATGTAAGTATATTTGTATATATCTATATATAACATAGTAAAAGGAATTAATGTTGCAGAACACAACTGCTAATTATGTAAATCTTTTTACTTTTCCCTTTCAAGTTTCCTTTTATTTCAACCTCATCAATTTCTTTCACTCATGGAGTCTCTATCATCCTCTCTTGCACTCTATCCTATAGATAGTTTTCCTTGCGGGGTAGGATTAACTCTTAAAGGAAACGCAAACGTAATGAGCCAGACTTGCTGTGTGCTTCTGGGAGAGCGAGAGCTGCACTTTCCTGCCGGATGTATGAGTACAACACAACAAACCCATCTATTCTTACCCAATAAACCCTTCTGAGCTTCTAGATAAGGCAGTGTTACTTCTACTGCTGGAAAACTAGAAAATAACAAAAACTCAGCTCCTTTTCCTCTGCAGACAAACAGTACATCAATCCTTATCTCATGCTTTTACATTCCTGTATGTCACAGAAATTATGACAACTTCCTGAAATCCAATGGTAGAATTTATTAGAATAAAAATGTGAATGGTATTGGAATATCTCATAACAAGCAAAGTGTAGCGTAATAAGATAATACGCATAAAACCCCCCATGATCAGGTTCATCACTAATTTATCCAGCAACCTTTGCTTCCATTTGCACAATTAAATAACTTTTTAGTCGCTTTAGACACTTTTTCATTCCCCGAGAAAGATTTCATGAATATTTATGGACCTGCCTAAAGGCCATACTTTAACCATAAAAAGTAATGTCTTGAAGTGTCATGGTTTATGAATATGGCTCATTTCATAAAACAGACCAAGTAATGTCAATAATAGATGGGGGTAGACTGGAAACTAAGCATTTTTCATGTACAGATGTATTGCAAAAACCTTAGGGTTGTATGCTGTCATATGGAGCCATTAGGAAGTATCAAAGGTTTTACATCATCTATTAATTATCAATCAATTTACCTGTCTATCTGTCAGCTTGGCTTTTTATCTCTCTCTGGCTATATCTATCTATCTATCTATCTATCTATCTATCTATCTATCTATCTATCTATCTATCTATCTATCTATCTATCTGTCTGTCTGTCTGTCTGTCTGTCTGTCTGTCTGTATGTCTGTCTGTCTGTCTGTCTGTCTATTTGCCTGTTTGGTTGTCAATCTGTCTTTTTGCTTTTCTACCTCTATCTTCCCCTTTCACTTTCAAAATTATTTCCCTCTCTTTCTCTCTCTCTCTCTCTCTCTCTCTCTCTCTCTCTCTCTCTCTCTCTCTCTCTCTCTCTCTCTCTCTCTCGATAGTTCTCTGTCTTACTTTGCAACACAGTAAATGACTTTGACCTTTGGTGCCATAAAGGGCAAAAGCACAGGAGGAGTTAATGAGTGAGTGAGTGAGTGAGAGAGTGGAGGAGTGGAGGAGAGAGAGGGAAGGATAAAATAGAGGAATTGGACAGAAGAGTCAAAAGACAGCTTGAGATTAAGTAGGAGACACTATAATGAAGTGTAAGCAGTAGGTGGCTGTCAACACTAATAGATATAAAAAGAGTCTGATGTCAGTATACTGAGGCATATTCATTACTAAATGATTCATACAGAGGTTTCAGTAGCACGTCTGGATCACTGCTTTACCTGCTTTAGGTTTTAATTCCAAGAGATTTTTATTTATATAGTTTACTAATCAATACAGCAGTACATTCTATTCAAGTACTTTCAATTCAGTTTTATTGGTATATCACTTATACAGAGATGTAGATCTTTAGAACCGTAATGGACAAGACATTTCTGAAAGTGTCCTGGAGACACTGAGACAACAAAAAAGAAATAGACACATAGATAGAATGATGGAGAGATTATTGTGGAAAAAGTTGAAGAATGCAATAAGCAGGACATGAATTGATAGAAAGAAAGAAAGAAAGAAAGAAAGAGATATAGAAATGTAACAAAAGACAAAACTATGCATATGATATTAAAGAAACAAAAAGAGAAATGGAAAAATAGAGATTGTGAGGAATAGAGAGAGAGAAAAATAGAACTGAAAGAGATGTTAAATATGGAAACGAAATAGAGATTCAGAGAAATCAAACAAGAAATTAAAAGAAAGGGAATGATAGAAAAAGGGAGAGAAATAGACAAGGTATTGTAACAAAAAAAGTATACGATTTTGGTTATATTTTGGTTTCTGTCGCCATAAAATCTGTTTTAAATCTGCATCACACTTTTGCATTCGATTCTATATCTAACAATGAAGGTCATTTAAGCTGCGTTTTTCTTTCTCTTTGTGTCTCAGGAGCGAGGGAAGGTCGGCGTCATCTTCAACGTGGGAACAGACGACATCACGATCGAGGAGAATGGAGTGGTGGTGAGCGATGGCAAATATCACGTGGTGCGCTTTACTAGAAGTGGTGGCAACGCTACACTGCAGGTGGACAACCAGCCGGTCATCGAACGCTTCCCAGCAGGTAGGAAGCGTACACACTTTTATACATTTGGGTTAAGCAGTGTAACACCAAACTGATTTTATGAGAAATTGTATGAACTTGTATGAGCCAAGACACTAGAGGTAGACTCACATGTAATATGAAGGGTTGAAGATTTTCAACATCATGCCATTTATATATCTGTGCAAAGCATGCCATGATAAAGTATAAATATAAACTTTCTTCTAGAAGCCACTAACTCAAGAGCATTTATATATACAGTATGTATATATATATATATATATATATATATATATATATATATATATATATATATATATATATATATATATATATGTTTCTGAATTTTGGCAATTTACTGATTTTTCATATATATATTATATTTCATATATATATATATATATATATATATATATATATATATATATATATATATATATATATATATATACATGAAAAATTTGTAAATTGCCAAAATTCAGAAACAAACAAAAAAATATCTGCTTTAGACTTGAACTATTGAAGTTTTACAAATTCAATCAATTAGAATCAATTGATTCTATCAATACTTTAATTTTCTATTTTTTTTAAACCTGTTTATCGGTTGACACAATAGCAAAAAAGGTTTCCTTAGAAACCAATTTGTAAATTAATTCATCTTTTGCATGTCATGACTAAAATAAATATTTTGATTCAAACTTCATCCAAAGACTAAATTGTGTTTTATTAAGTATGCAAATCGAAGCATATTTATTTAAATGACCCACTTGTTATGTGAAAAATAAAATAGATGTTCTATTGAAAAAATAAGAAACCTGTTCACCTCTAATGTCTTGTCATAAAATAACAGAAAGAGAGAGAAGAAAAAACTTTGGTTGCACAAACAATTCTCTTTACACAACACAAGAAAAGGATTTAAATTATGTTTTTCCCAATAATCAATGATCATATTCTCGCTATAAGGGACTGATGTTGTAAAGACAGATTTTATTCATCTGTTCCCTTCCGTGCAGCATGACATTAGCGAGTTCTCAGCTTTCTGATGACTCTTACAGCTACATAAGAATCTAAAAGATGCAGTGACTGGATACATGTGTCACGGAGGAAGCACATTAACAGCTTCCATGCTGTGGAGCGTTAGATAGTAGGCGGGAGTTGGGAATGACTAACATTGCACACCGAAAGTATTAATAAACAAATAAATACTGTTGAACGCAGCCTCGGGGGAGCTTTATATTCATGCTGCGTGTGTGTGAGTCAAGCTGTGTTGGTATAAATCATTCACCTGCAAGAATAACAATATGCACCCACCTAAATGCACACACACTCCGCCATGCTGTAGATGACTCCACACTTTCCATCTTTTATTTAGGGTTTTTTTTTTGCTGGTTTTTTAATATTTCTTCTCTCTCTCTTTGTCCCTGTCTCTGTCCGAGGCAGCAACTTTACATCCACTGTATTGCAAAAGAAAAAGGAAGATGTTGTCTGTCTTTATTTTCCCTATTTTCACACTAGGTCTCCATCGGAAATCTTTGAAACTGTAAATTAAATCTTATGTTATGCTGCTGTTGATTGAGACTGAAATGATTTTTCCATGTTGCCACACCAAAACTGTGCATTTCTTTTTCCCACAAATAAAATTGTAATTCTGGTGGAAGCTTCATAAGAGAATTCTGTTTTGTACATAAGGGTGTGCGTTTGAATATTTTTAGCCTTTTGTGAAGACCCAAATTATGTCCTTATACAGGTTACTATAGAGGTGCCAATATTTACAGTTTGCAAGGGTTTTGAGGCCTTCTTACAGCAGTACAGGAGATCACAGTTCATTTAATGAATGATATAAATAACTAGCACTACTAGAGTTTTCTTTCACACAGACTTTGTTTAACTGTATCCTAGAATCTCAGATCCAGTAGAAAACAAGAGGCAATAGTTTTTTTTATAATAACAAAATGATTTATCACAAAATATTTCCAGTTGGTTACTAAGCATGAAGTAAATACATTACAGTTATTAAGTCAGTGGAATGTAAAGTTTGTATTAAGTTGTATTAAACCAGTTTCCAAATCAACTTTTCATTTCCTCGAGGTAAGAAGTTGTGATATTTATGATTTCTATTATAACTGATCCCCTAGAAATACATCATATGGTCAATATTTGTGGACACATGACCATCCTATCCATGTTATATTCCAGACTTAGTCTCCTGGTTTTGCCATAATAACCTCCACTCTTCTCGAAAGGCTTCCACTAGATTTTGGAGTAAAGCTATGGGGAATTGTGATCATTCAGCTGTAAGACCACTTGCTGTCTCATCCAGTGAAGAATAATGCTGCCTAAAAGGCATTTTGAATTTAAAGACAAATGAGTGCTTGAAACTTTGTGGTTACAGTTTTGGTGAGATAAAGTGGAGATTACAAGCTTCTGGCTATATATAGTGTACTTTATTCAATTGTGATGCAGTTTCATTTAGTTGTCAAACAAAAAGGTATTAGTGAGTAATGAAACTTACTGTTACCTACCAGACTTTATAATTATCCAAACAGCTACAGAATTTATTGTATTTTAAACAAAGGTCTGTCTAGATAAGGGATTTTCAGTAGAAATTTAGAACATAAATTTTTTTGCACAAAAAGACCTGCATTAGCTGGTTAGTGCCGTTAAGTTTGTACACTATATGAACAAAAGTGTTGGTACGCTTGACTTTTCCTGTCATGTATGGGTTATCCCTAAACTGTTACCACAAACTTCGACACACACAATTGAATTTGGATAGAGTAGAATTAAATTTCATTTGAACTAGGAGACCCTGTTCAAGCCTGAAGATGCCCCCAGGCATGGTCTGGAATGGAAGATCGTAAATAGCCTACAATAGAATGCTGACTTCTACCCTACTGAACACCTTTGGGATGAATTGGAATGCTGACTGTAAACCGATTGGATGTTTATAAAATCTCAGACAAATCTTTAGGTGTTCTAACTTTTGTCCATACACTGTTTAAATAGGACTAGTTATTATGGTTATGCCTGGTTTCCACTTCTGTCTGGTGTCATGGAATCAAAATAGCAGTGAGAATCCATACATGCATTTTTTTCCGTCTGTAATTTTTTTCTTTACTTTATGAAAGTCATGTTGTTGCTTTAATGAAATCAAATACCTATAAAATATGGGAAACCTCCCATTTGTAGGTCAATGTCTCAATAATGACATATAATTTATAGCATAAATGACAGTTTCCATTGTGATTGGAGTGCAGCTCTGGAAAAGGTCCATGTCTCTGGATAAGGGCGTCTGCTAAATGCCGTAAATGTATATGTAAATGAAAAGAGGATCTGCTACAGATGCTGTAATGGTTCTTGTTTAAAAAAAATAAAAAGCTTTGGTCAAGTGTTATGCTTTGCTTTCAGATTAGACCACAGTATTTGCAATGAGAGAGGAAGAAAGTGAGAGAATGCAAGATAAGCATAAAAGAGAGAAGGGGCAAGAGAAAAAGTGACAGAGATAGGGCAGAGATCTTTCTTATCTCAGCCTGTCCACACTCATTCTCTCATTTTGTGTCTGGAAAAGGTCGATCGCTCCATCATCCATCATCGCTGAGCAGCCGAGCTACACATCTCCACGGTAACAGTGCAAGTGTAATGGCAGACACTGGCTGTTCAGGCTTTGTGATGTTAAACATGGCATTAAGAAAGAATCAGGGATGAGGAGAACCTCAAGGCTAAATTTACAGCTTCTTTTACAGTATATTGTCACCTCTGGATCTCCTGAGAACTTTGATGTTTTGGTGGTTTTGTATATTCGACATCACTGAGAGTCCATTTGCATTGCAGTCCTCCAAGCATTCCTGTATATTGTGTGTCTGTGCATTTTTGTGTGCGTGTGTGTGTGTGTGTGTGTGTGTGTGTGTGTGTGTGTGTGTGTGTGTGTGTGTGTGTGTGCGCGTGTGTGCGCGTGTGTGCGCGTGTGTGTATTAGCATATTTCTGAGCGTGTATATAGTTTTGCAGTCAAAGCAAAAGGTAAGGGGAATGTGCGTATTAATTTAATTTTTTTTATAAGAAAATAAACATTTCAACAGTAATATGTACAGTAAATGTATCCATTTTAAATGTTTATGTTGTATGAAAGGGAGACCCTGTGTTCCCAGGTTCTACATAAAACTACTGAGTTCTTCTAAAGGGACAAACCAAAACACCTTTAAATGGTAAACCTTGTTTTCAAATGTGTTCAGTCAGCTCCGGATGACTCTCTAAAATTACAGGCAAAACCAAGCCTTAAAATCTGCTTGTCTCGCCAGACAAATTAAAGCTTGAAAATATAGAGTAGAAAGAAGGAGAGGTCATTTGGATGATTATGATTAAACACTGACCCAGTTAGAGAGGCACAAATGACCCCAGGAATGAAGCAGATGGAGCACATCCAATATATAACACTGACTGATTGAGTAATAAGTATATCCATATGGTTAGGCTTGGGTATGAAAAATATTTGTAGATTTTCTTAGGAAAATCTAAGTGTTTGTTATTCAGTAAATTGTTAAACATAAGGGGTTTAGTCTGGGTTTAGTCAGAATTAAGTATATAGAACGGAAAGTTTCCTATATACGCTAAAAAAGGATATTTTTCTAAATTAATCTATAATCCTATAATGTCCTAAAACAGGATATTGGTGAGTCCTGGTGTCGAATTTCAAAACAGAAAAGACAAAACGTTCACCAGACATCAGGGATTTTACTGAGCTCACTGTATTGCTTTGTTTGTCCAATGCATCCTCTTGGGTCTTTCTTCTCTCATAGAGTGTTTGTCTTTCTGTCCGAAGCTAAGCTGAAATCTTTTGCTGCTTAGGTCACCTTAATAAACTGAGGCAGATGGTTCCCCAGGGACATGCACACTATTATTGCGTCTCTCTCTCTCTCTCTCTCTCTCTCTCTCTCTCTCTCTCTCTCTCTCTCTCTCTCTCTCTCTCCCCTTCTTTCTCACAGTATTTGGCTCATTCTTCCCTTGCCTCAGTCAGTCTTATCTCGCTAAAAATGCCAAAGGCTTAACCATCCTTTATTAATGTTTTTTAGTAAATAGGCTGATTTGATTTTTTTGTATACAGATGAAAAAGCAATTTTAGAAAAACATGCATACTTTGCAAAGAATTTGTCAAGGGGATTATGGTTGGTTAACAGTTATAGCTTTTTAAATATGCTACTTTATTAAGAGCATTTGGTCCACTCTAGAATTATTGACACCCTTGAAAAGGCAGAGGGAAAAAGTTATTCTTTATAATAAACCTGTCTCTCTATTTCAAAAAGGTTATTTATTGGTCACGTATATTTCCAAACCAGATATTTGTTCCAATGGGAAACCCAAATCAAATATTTAGTAATAGCTTTATTAGTCTCAATCATATCTGATTCAACCCTGCTGAAAACCAGAGAATATGAAAGAGTTGAAAATGCTATGTATGGAAGAATAGGCATACTACAGGG
The DNA here is from genome assembly GCA_039877035.1 of Silurus lanzhouensis. NCBI lineage: Eukaryota > Metazoa > Chordata > Actinopteri > Siluriformes > Siluridae > Silurus > Silurus lanzhouensis. The sequence continues at coordinate 1,806,541 of JBCEWE010000287.1, forward strand.
GTAACTTAATAAAAATGGTAATTTATGGGTTACCAATCATTGGAAAGCACTGTTTTATGGAAGCAGGAAGAAAGTGTTTTAAATCAAATTCTCCTGTATGCCCAGGTATTAATACCTTTTTATATGTGTGTGTCTATGTGTGTGCACGTGTGTGTTTGTGGGCACGCACATGTGTGTGCGTGTGTGTGTGTGTGTGTGTGTGTGTGTGTGTGTGTGTGTAGAGCTGGATATATGGAGGATATAGCTAAGCCGGATAGTACAGAGACAGTGCGGATGGATGAATATAGCTGGCAGTGTTTTGGTAATCAGCAGAGAGATCTATGTATTAATCTGGCTAGCAGAGTGCTGCACACACCACTGCTTTTAATTCACTACTTTATAATACTTACTGTCTCAGAAGCCCACCAACTCTGCAAAAGTCATAAAGAACACCGTGAAGCTCACTAAGGGATAGAGATTCTGCTTTTACTCTCTATGGGAATTTGTGTGTTTAACATCATCTCTGAGACTGCTGCAAAATCTGTTATCTGAAATAGCATGGCAAACAACAATAATATATTTCACACTGGCCTCTGCACCTGTTTACTCGCCGTATCCATAGCAGTCCTCTGCAGTTTTTTTTTTAAATAAGTGCTGTATGTTCAGAACCATGGACAGCTACTCAACAGAGTATACAGATGCAGAATTTGTGTTTATAATGTATTAGATAATTACAAAGAACCTCTCTAGGTCACGTATGTAACCCTTGTTCCCTGAGGGAACTAGACGCTGTGTTGAAACGCTTTGGGAACATGCCCAAGCTCTTAAATAATGTGTATAATCAGTCAAAAATTGGACGCTGGCTGTCACCGGCGGGGTGACATCACGACCAGGAGTACAAAACGCATACATAGAGAGGCAGCATCAGCTTCTGTAAGGAAGAAGGAAGCGCTGCAAGGACACTGGAAGGTGTGGCATAGAGACCCAGCGTCCCGTTCCCTCAGGGAATTAGACGTTCCCTTTCAGGAACTCAAGCTGCATCAAAATGCTTTGAGAACATTGTCCAATCACACCAGACTGACCAGTCCCTGCCTAGTGTGTGTCTGTCAAACACAGCTAGAGGAGGACTGAGGGGCCAGGAGTGGCACTGGGGTCTAGGTTATAGGACCTGCACCGTTATATATGTCTTGGAGGGGAACTCCAGAGGACCAAGATTTTAAGGCAGCCACACTCCGTTTGGAGTGAGCTCTGACCCTGAAGGGAGCAGGGAGACCAGAGGACTCATAAGATGATGTGATGGCATCAACAATAAACCTGCTTAGAGTCTGCTTATTAGCAGGGAAGCCCTTTCTTGGGATAACTGTAGCAGACAAGCAGCTGAATCAGCTTCGCACTGTTCCCTCTGGTTCTCACTTACTCCTTCAGTGTACAGATGCAGCCTTGGCCACACCTGAGCCATGGCGTCCCCCTGTGCAGGTTCCAGCCATGGCAACTGGAGGAGTAAGCCATGGTGTCTGGATGAGTAAGAGAGAACCAACGGGGACAGTGCAACTTCTCTGGAGACGCAAACAGATCCATTTGTGCTCTTCCGAATATCTTCCAAACCTGCTCCACCACATCAGGGTGAAGCCGCCATTCCCCGGGTCTCACCCCCGGCCTCGAGAGGGTGTCTACTGCCTCATTCAGCCAGCCCAAGATGTAGACTGCTCTCAAAGAGAGAAGTTTCCCTTGGGCCCAACGGAGGATCTGGTGAGCCAGCCTGCACAGAGGGCGCAAATGCAGACTGGTGACAGTTAAAGGCTGCCATTCTCTGACCTTCCTGATGGCTCTAAGGATGGCCACAATGCGGCCAGGAGAAAGCTGCGCACGTGAAGTAGTCAGATCCCATATGACACCAAAATAGGTGGTTCTCTGTAATGGAGAAAGCACACTCTTTCCGTCGTTCAAAACAAAACCCCAACGCCTTCATGTGGGCGAGAACGACATCTCTATGCCGGACCGTTAACTGCACAGATTAAGCTAGGATCAAACAATTGTTGATTTAGTTGAGGATGTGGATGCCCTGAGACCTCCACAGCATTTTGTAAAGGTACGGGATGAAAGGGCAAGGCCAAACGGAAGAACCCGGTATTGGTAAGCTTCAGCCCCGAAAGTGAACCTCTGTGAGAAGGTAGGATGGACACATGAAAGTACGCATTCTTTAGATCTACCGTGACAAACCAGTCCTCGAATCTGATTTGAAGCACGACCTGTTTGAGGGTCAGCAACTTGAAGTCTTGAGTTTCATGAGGGAGCGGGTTAGCTGATGTAGAAGTAAGATAGGACAGAACCCTCCGTCCTTTTTGGGAACTATGAAAACGGAAGGAGACCCGAACTGAATCGAGTAGCCTCTCTCCACAGTGTGCAGGACCCCCTGAGACACATCTGGAAGAGCTTCATGGCAAAAGCCCATTCACGGCCGGATCCCCAGAACGCTCTATGTCAGGCCTTTTTCGCCGTAGCCCTCTTGTTTAAGATGACAGTCCTCAGATCTGTCATTTCTCTGGGCTTTGGCACAGATCCCTGACAGTGGGAGTAGGAGACGCTCCATTTTCCCTGCCCGGGCACCTCCCACATTCAGTTAATACAGCAGTTCAGCCTGATACGCCTTACAGGACCGCCATGGTGTGCAGGGATGCAGCGGCTTGACCTGCCAGGGCTTAAACCTCCCCCCCGATCCCGGGAGAAAGATAGCTCGCGAACGTTTCTTCAACCCGCAGAGTCGCACCATACCCGTGTACTTTCCACTGAAGTGTCATGACCATGACACTTCAGTGTGCAGGTCTGGAAAGAACGGGAGATCCTGACATGTAGGTTGCGACCTGGTGTTCAGCATGCTTTCGAGCCTGTGAGCGAGTGCTGGACCAAGCAGGTGAGGTTGGAGAAAGAGACAAGCCTGTCTCAAAACCCTCTGCAAGGTCCATTTGCAAACCCCAGAAACTGCTAGTCCCGTGAGGAGCGCGAGCTCTCTCTTTAAAAAGTGCGGCTCGGGAGTGGAACAATGGCATTGACATGCAGCCCGCTCTCTCGAGAACCAACTAGCACGCTCCGCTCTCAGGAATATATATATATATATTTATTTTATTTTATTATTATCTTTTCTTCTTTACTTTTCTAAGACAAACAATTGACAGACAATTCAACACATACACACAGAGCTCTTCGTGAACAAACAGAAGCTGACGCTGCCTCTCTCCGTATACATTTTATACTCCTGGTCATGATGTCATCCCACCGGTGACGGCCGGCGTCAAATTTTTGACTTATTATACACATTATTTTAGAGCGTGAATACTCAGTCGCGTTCCCAAAGTGTTTCGATGCAGCTCCAGAAAGGGAACCTAAATTTGTTCTGTTTCTTTGGGTGGTTGTGTGTTGCTGCTGCTGTTGTTGTTGTTGTTGTTTAGAATATCTGGTTGAGACTAGAGGTGGGCATTAGGATAGGGATTATGGTACTTAATGCTGTTTAGAGAATGTGTTTGAGACCAAAGGTGTGTATTAGGATTGGGAGTGGTGGTGTTCTTGTTGCTGTTGTTTATAGAGATTGTGGTCAAGAAAAAAGATGTGCATTCAAACTTGGGAAAGCAGGAGTTTGTTACTTTCAAATAGGGACCACCCAATATACAAATTCGAAACATTCATTCATTTATTCAGTCATGGTTAATAGCAAATTGGTAAGGTTTGTAGTGGCTTTATCTTGGACCTTATATTGTGAAAAATATACCCTTAACTAGAAATTTTGTCCATGTAGATTTTTAGCCCTTACTATTAAAGCAACTTCTACTCCAGGTTTAAAAGCGAACATACCAAATATGGAATTTTAATTAGACACCAGTGTAGGTGCATGATGGTATGGTTACCAATACTGCTATATATTTTCCACTTATCTGTGAAGGCTTTCAACTAGATATGGAAAGCTTTCCTCAGGCAGTTCACAGTCTGTGAATTCTGAGACTTGAATTTATGTAAAAGTATGTTACATAAAGCATACTTCATAACCAAACCTGAACAGAACAGCTGGCCAGTGATAGATCCTGAATGCAGCCTGCATGAAGGCATTCCAACTGTTTTCACAAGGTTGTAATTACACACTAATGAAGTACGCTTACCCGGGATGATACAGATGATGCAGCGCTGACACATGTGGCTGCCATTCCTGGAAGTCAGCCAGGGACTCTGGGTAGTCCCTTGGAGGAATTTTGATTAGTTCGTTTGCAGTCAAGTTGCACTACCAGTTAAGGAGTCGGTGGCAATGGATTGAGCAACTTTATTAGAGTGAGAGTGTTAGAGAGAGAGAGAGAGAGAGAGAGAGAGAGAGAGAGAGAGAGAGAGAGGGGGGAAGGGAGAAAGAGAGAAAGGGAGAGGGAGACAGAAAAAAAAGATTGCTTCCACTAATTATATAACTGACAACTTTGATTTCTCCAACATCTCCCGCTCCTACTGCTGGCGAGAGTGAAAAAGAAAAAGAGAGACGGATAGAGTATAATAGAGATTAAAGGACAGTCAACACTGAAGTCATTAAAGGAAATAATGAAATAATTTTCTGTCTATATAGACACAGATCATTAAATGTTTGACGTGTCTGAATTTTGACCGAAAAAATAAAACGGAAAAGCAAATCAAACTGTGTGCAAATGTAATTGCTGTGTTTTAAACTAGTTGGTTCTTTACAGCAAGACTACTCAAGTTTCTGGAGAATAATATATTTGGCAAAGGCTATGTATACATTTACATGCAAAAGTTAGCACACCCTTGGGCCAAAATAAAGAAAGAGTAGAATTTATATTTAGTTTTCACAAAAATTCCTTCCTTATTGAGAAGTTTATTTTGCTACAGTTTTACGAGTAATCTAAGAAGAACTTCCTGTGAAGACTATATCTATAATAAACTACAGACACATTCCATGTAATCACGTCATAATACCCTGGCAGCGGTTCATGAATGGAGGGCGGAGCCAGACTGGAACAGAGCGCACTGATTAGTCTCATCAGCTGCAGGTGTAGTCTTACCACTCGTTCCGTCCAGCTTCGTCCTCCACTCACAAACTGCTGCCACGAATACATTCATAAACCATTATGCACACTTTCATAATAATGTATTATATAAATTACATTATATAGACAAAAGTATTGGACATAGCAGCATAACATACCCCTGTGCTCAAAGCCAGCTCAATGAAAAGCTCTGACCTCAACCCCATAGAACACCTTTGGGATAAATTGGAATACTGACTTCACCCCAGGCCTTCTCACCTTACCTACATCAGTACCTGATTCTCTTAAAGCTCTTGTGGCTGAATGAGCACAAATCTTCGCAAGCAAACTCTAGTGGAACATCTTCTCATAAGAGTGAAGGATATTATAACAGCAAATGGTACTAAATGTGGAATGCAATGTTGGAAAAGCTCATATGTACTTAATAGTCATGTGTCCACGAACCTTTATATGCAGTATATATAAATAGCTATTGTTCTGTTATTCTGATTGTATAGTCAGTGAGTAAATGAACAATGTGTAAAACAGCATATGGTTTACATTTGGTATATAAATGGGTCATTAGACATATAGTCTTTATAGGAATTCTGAAAATGTATAGAATTTAACTTAATTTCTGCTTATTTTTTGTTCATTTTTGCAGCAAATTTCATATTTCTAATATCTTTCCATGTTTGGACTTTACTGTGTTTGTCTCTCAGTGGTGTAAAGCCTTTAGATAACATTTTGGCTCTCAACTGTGTTCACCTTTGTCGTTACTTCACCATAATAAAAACATATTATTCAACCATGGCAAATTTTTTCAAATCAGGGCAGTATTTGATATGGATTTGGATAGTGGGTAGTGAGGATTTAATAACACATCTAAGCATACCAGTATGCAGAAGTTACACAGGAAGTATGATGTAAGTGTAGTAGATAAATGATCAACTCTATTAGCTTATCTTTTTAATCACTGGCAGATATTTTCTTTCAATGCATAAATAACAACATACCAAAAACATTATGATGTTAATGCATTCATTTGCAACCTTAAAATAGCAAAAGGAAAGTGTGTTAATATTGTGCATGCTTGTTTCGATTTCATGACCTGGATGAAATTTGGCTTAATATTGTGCATTACCCAATAAGTATAACTTTTACTCTATAATAATTGATGCAATGTTTGCACTTAAGTTTGCAACTTTGTTCAAATTCGAGGTGATAGTGATACAATGAACTGCTTATCATTGCACATGCCATGTTTAGGGTCCTCGTGGTGCAGGATTTGCATAGAATAAGGGATAGAATGAGCTGTGTGTGTGTGTGTGTGTGTGTGTGTGTGTGTGTGTGTGTGTGTGTGTGTGTGTGTGTGTGTGTGTGTGTGTGTGTAAGAGAGAGAGAGAGAGAGAGAGAAAGAGAGAGAGAGAGAGAGAGAGAGAGAGAGAGAGAGAGAGAGGGGGCCATGTTATCATGTATTAAAGTTGTTTTTTTTGTTTTTCTTGACAGCTATACCCCTTATTTAAACAGTTTTGGTGTGGCAAAGCTAAATCAATATTTAAAATCAAATATTTGTTTGATGAGCTTCACAGCAGCAAGAAATCTGCAATTCCTTTTGGGTTAAATGATCAAAGCTTATTGAAATTGTGGTTTTGACTCATGTCTTTTTTTATTTTCACACAGAAAATATCTTCCTTTTTGGTTAACATTATGAAAAAAAAAAATGTTCAGCATTATACAGTATATCCACTGCATTGTATGTTGTTCAATCTGATTGCTATTTTTTCGAGTGACTATTTTGAATGTGTTTATAAAATCCTATACGTTGTCTGTAACGACGGAGCAGGAAAACGCTGGTCTTCTAAATTCTTCATAAATATGTTTAACTCATTTCCTAACTAAACTACTATTTTAAATACACATGGTAACTAAAGCTTTGTTAACTTCCTAACCAAAAAAAAAGAAAAAAAAATCATTTAACCGAAGAAAGCATAACAGCATTTTTTCGCAAACGCTAAAGCTGATTTTAAAGATAATAACCTGCTAAACTCCTGCTTATTTCTAACCTTTGACGTCTAATCTTCTGACCTATGGACATTGAGACTGTAAGATGTTGAATTTGTTTTTTGTTTGTTTTGTTTTGCTTTCTCCAAATTCTCTAAAGGGAGCTTTGATAATGAGCGCCTGGCTATTGCCAGACAAAGAATCCCATACAGACTTGGTCGGGTAGTAGACGAGTGGCTACTCGACAAAGGTAATAAACTCCATTAATCCCACTTAATGAGCTAATCGTCTAATTGACTTAACCACATCTCTGAAAGAGGGGCAGACCCATCAGTGCTTGTTGTAATTCCCCAGCATTTGGCGACAAAACAGACAGCAGAAGGGCCAAAATGAGAAAACTAATGAACTATCCAGTGTGCTATCGTGTACTGATCATAATGGTCATGAATCAGCCTCTTTTAAACAAGAGCTTAATGGATTAATTGTAATTGTATTCAGTATCATGATATCTATTTCTGTGAAATTGTGTAGATATATCCTGTCGAAAAAAAATTTAATCTTATAAATAGATTTTAAACTTATTTACATAAAAAAGTAACTATTTGTAATTCTTTGACACTGGACTATACAATATGTCCAAAAAAATGGTCAAAGATGTCTTTTGTATTTCTTGATATGGGACTGCACCTCTTCAGAGTATTAACCCTACCAATAACAAGCACATAACATCCCCCTAACCCCCAAAGCAACAGCCAGCATACAACCCCATACAAACTGGTTATTACTCTTAATCAACATCCCAATGTACATGGCTGTTGTGAATTGATGGAAATCATGTTAATCATGGAAGCATTAAGCCAATTATGACCTTGATCCCAGTTTGGGCAATTGAACCTTTACGCTCATAATTATGGGCATCTTTAAAAGTTAAAGGGACTGAACGATCTCAAATTGACTCAACTTTAACCCTTTGAGTGCCAGACACCCCACCCTGCGTGTGCGCTATTGTTGGTGATGCCGTAGGTGGTTAATTTCTAAAGCAGTGTGAGCATTTAAATTCCTTTCATCTTTTTTGCTTCCTATACCTTCCCTTTCTCTTCAAAAGGAAAGCAGTATACGCATTAGGCTAGCGACACTAATCACATCACTAGGTATATAAAACGCACGAGCATTAGGTTTGTCATCTTTTTTACTTTATGAAAGAATTTAAGTCTACATTTTGAGCCAATTGTAAAGCTCTAAGCAATCTTCACGAGGCTATTAAATATTAAAAACCAGTCCAGGCATGAAATTCTAAACCATATTAATTAGTTCGAAATGCTGAAGTAGAGATTTCTGCACTGACATATCCTATTAGGAATTTTCTGATTGTATATATATATATATATATATATCCTACTCAAGCATTACATTTGAAAGATATCTAAATTATATTATCTGAGCTGTAACATCTTTTAAACTCCTCTATAATTACTCCTTCAGATGAAATATGCCCAGGCAGTGAACCACACATATTGCTTAGAAATCATTAGCAAGAAAGATTTGTTTTTGTAGACACGCTAGAGATTTGGAGATTCATCTGCTCCTACAGTAGGCATAATCTTCACCAGGCAAATGAATGTGTTCATTAATAGGTCAATTAGTGTAGGACATAATATTAGTTCAACATGAAGAGAAGTAAATGAAGAGAAGGGAATAAATGAGGGAGAGTCAGAAAGGGGGGCTGTTAATGTGTTTCTTTCAACTCAAAGGGTTAAAGCCATAAGCCATAGTGATAACCAGAAAGATATCCAGATGGAGAAAGACAGATTCCCAAGGATGAGTAGAATTTAACCACCTAACAGCAAATCAAATCCAACCTCGGTCTAAACTCTGAGAGCTGCCAGGCCTCCAATCGTCAACACCAATCCGATTTTTTTTTTTTAGGATTTTAGCTAACAGGCAAGCTCTCAGTCATAAACCTATTTCTAAATGCACATAACCTTTGAAAATATTTGGATGAATATAATCGTAACTGTATCCAAGACATACCTAAACACACCACTAACCAGATTTAAATTATTTTAAACCAAAATTAACTAGTCGTGTATTATCGTGTACATGTCACCGCCAGCCTTACTTCCCTAACAGACTGCAAACTCAGAGGGTTAAAACCTTGACATGGTTTGTGGAAAAGCTACACATTGTAATAATCTAATGCCTGACCATTGGATGACTAAAGGTTTCAAGAGATTTTTGTGAAACGAAATGAGGTCCCTTTAACATTTATTGTAATGTAACCATATTGATGTTTGTGATGTACTATGATGAGACTCATGAATCTTATTTGACTGATTGAAAATTGGCCGATTTTTATGTCAAATGTGGCACATTTTTACAACTTAATATTGTATTGTCTGTAATTGTGCATGTATGAATCTGCCCACTGTGTATTAGTTTAAAGGGAATATCCAATTTTTTTAGCTGTTGGGTCTCTCACACTGCATGGTCTCTCTGAAATGACAGTAATCTAATCTCCTATCTCGGTTATTAACAGGAATTTGGTGGCATTTGGCTTTTTCTTTAATAAAAGTACAAAAAGAAGTCATTATGCTACTAAAAGTGAAATGTTTTCTTCTCATCAAAAACACTTATTTTTTTCTTCCCAAGAGCTGCATTCCTTCTCGTTTTTGCTGTGGCTCAGATTTTTCCTCATGTTCCGGATCGCCAGTATTCCTCCCGACATTGAGGTCGATGAGAGCGAGCACGTGTAGGACATGTTACAGTGAGGGAGTTATAAATCCAAAGCGGCAGCAGTTATAGCAGCTCGATGGAGGGGAAAAAGAAGTCACTAAACTTTGCAACGACTCGATTCCACTGAAAGCCACTCGGTCGTGTCATCTCGTTTTCTGAAGCCGCGCTCCTCTGTTCCCTCATCCCTAGCATCCTCCCATCACTCCATATCTCATTACATTTCCTTTTTTGATCCCTGCTGCCTTCCGTGTTCCTGCTGCCTCTTTTTTAAACTTACTCCGTATCTCTAATCCTCTCCCATTTGTCTCCTACGGTCCTAACTTTTCGCTATGCCTACTGTAAATGCCTTGTAGCAGCCATGCATAATCAGGGCTACCCTTAATTTATACTATAGGTGTATGTTGCATTCTCTATTATATTACAGTCAAATTTGTCATGGTTCACCTTATGAGTTCTTCATAAATAGAAACAAATAATTTAAAAAAAGATCCTGTAATTGGCTCAACTAATGTAGTTTAATTTAAGATTTTTAAGTCAATTACACTCATAGTACAGTAAAAGCATTAACAATCTTATTTATAGTACAATAAAATCCAATGCCTAATAAAACTATTCAGGCTTTAAGCAATACAGCCATATGCATGTAATACCATTGAACACTATTGAGAAACATTAAGCTATATAAATATTCTCTATACCTAATTTAGTAATAAAATAATATGTGCATTCTATAAATAAAACCAAAAATGTTATGCTAACTGTTAAATTAGATCTGATGATGATATGATTCAGCCCGAGCCCCCATCATCTCTAAGGCTTATACCATTGTTTCATAAGTTTGGCACTTTATACGCATTTTGCACTTTGTACAGCTATAATGATGAGCATGATTCATCTACACCATAGGATTATGAGCCACTGTAGTATGGTTACTTCTAATAAATAAGCTTTTGCTTCTTTATTAGTCTAATGGAGCAATAATGTGGATAACATGAAACATAAATGTCTCTCATCCTTGTCTAAGGACAGACAACCAGACAATTATTATTTTTTTTTTTTTTCAAATTAAAGCCCAATATTTCCCAATTTAACAGGAAGGGACCCTCTAAGTCAGTGGTCCCCAACCTTTTTGACACCACAGACCGTTTTAATGTCAGACAATATTTTCACGGACCGGCCTTAAGGTGTGGCGGATAAATACAACAAGATAAAATAATACGACCGGCATAAAAACTGATATTTTCTAAATATAACAATTAACGTGAATCCACTGTGTTGGGTTTTATTCATTTTGCTCGCTTGGGGGTTTGAATTTAGCGGTAATGTATTATGTGTTACCAGTCGGAGCAGCCTCTTTAAGAAGGTTGCGGATGGACGTAAGACATGTGACCGAGCCATCATGACATGCATCAAGAGTGAGTCATAGACAGATGTGGCGGAGAAAATCCGGTCATTTTTTTTCAAAATAAAACATTGTTCAGAATCAGATAATAAATAAAACAAAAATAATGTAAGTTATGTATTCTTTCTGTGCGGCCCAGTACCAATTGACCCACGAACCGGTGCCGGTCCGCAGCCCGGAGATTGGGGACCACTGATCTAAGTGACCAATCACAGAGATTTTTTCCATATCTTTTGCTATACATACTGTACAAACTTTTAATAATAAATTATTTATTAATATATTGTGAATACGGTGGTACAGTATTTGGTCCACAGTATTCACAATATATTATCTTTAAATGATTATACTCTATAGGGCTCATTGCACAATTTAAGTTCACTCTGCAACTCTGATGTTGGTGCCAATAACATTACATGTATGTTGATCTGAAATTCATGCTTTAGTTTGAAACAACTATTTCTCAACCAGATTGCAACTTCCATTACCTGTTTTTTTTAAGCTCATCACGACAGTGCATATATTCTTCTTAAACAGAGAGAATTAAAACAAAATTGGAGGTTGTTTGTTTCAGACTAATCCTTTATAAGAATGATGCTAATTTGGATTGTATTCGTGCTGATTGCTAACGAGCAAACCCTCCCACTCAATTCGGTGTCATGAAATATTGTCTTAAACTAGGGACATGCCATTCTGCCTACATAACAGCTCCCGTTCACCATTTTTTACTTGATCTTTGATGGCTTTATTTCTTCTCTGTCTTTCTTGTTAACATTCACCATTACCCTCTTTCTCTGTTTCTCTTTCTGGAGTCCAGCAGTTTCCTTATCTGATGCAATTATGCTGCTGTATTTCTGTCCCTGCCGATGAGGCGTAGGATGTCATTTGCTTGTCTACTGTTGCCCTGTATGGACAGGACTGTGATCTTGGTGAAAGAGTCTCTGTGAATCAACCCGTATGGCAAAGGAGCTCCCACAGTCCAGCCTTGCCAGTCCTTGAATTAAATTTTAGTGTCCACTTTTTTTTCTTACTTTTTTCATTCCTCGCCTTCAAACCTAACGTTCTCCTGTCACGAGCAATTTTCCTCACGCCTTTCTTTCTCAAACACTACTGATTCACCGCACTGGAAAATCGCCTACTTGGGCTTTTAGAAAAGCAGCAAAAAAGAAAGTTTAGCACTTAATTACCAGTACATGCTTGTGCTGAGGAGATAACTGCCACCCACTTCCATAATCAACTCTGGCAGCCTCGCCCAGTCAAAGCAGGAGATGAGGAATACTTACTTATTTGGCTCTTGCGGTCCTCACCCTCTTCCTGAAAATGAAGATCCATTTTGACTTCCAGCTCATATTCCAGAAGTGGCAGGAACACTTAGGGCACTGTATTGCTGTGCAAGGGGACTATTTGGCACATGTTTTTAAGCTGGATGCCCTTCCTAATGCAACCCTCCCCATTTATCCGGGCTTGGGACCGGCACTAAGGTTTGTGCAACCCTAATGGATCCCCTGACCGGGGATCGAACCCAGGCCACAGTGGTGGTAGCGCCGCATCCTAACCACTAGACCACCAGGGAACCCAAGCATAGATAAATAAAGATACCACCTCGTACTAGGGACTGGCCTTTTACTATGGATGACTACAGTAGATACTACAATGCTGACACAATGTCAGCATTTGTGTATGAGTAGAACACTTCAGGGTCGTACAAAATGACCTTGAAGACTAAACTTGAAAACTAAATGGCTTCTACTTCTTTCTCCTGTGGAGAGGCACCCTAAAGTGAATCATTGCAGGGAGTAGGAAACACTTAAGACTGCCAGTAGTCCAGCCACCAATTCAAGTTTTTTAATTCTTTTTCATGAGACTGAGAACCTTTAAAGGAGGACCACTTTCCAATTGTGGACTCTCTGTGTTTGGGTAAATTGGCACGAATGGCCACTCACCTGGTACACCTGGTGTATAATGATAACATCAGAGAACCTCCAATTTGCCACATTTGTACCCAGTCGTCTGGGTTAATACCTACTTAACTCTGCTGGATTTCAGGAAATTCATGCAAACAGGCTAATGCACACATGTGCATGCAGCTCATATTCCCGTTAGTCCTGGTGGCAGACCGGCAAGCTGTGCATTAGTCACTGAAGCATACCAATGCTCTGCCCACACACACACACACACACACACATGCATATGTGAAAAACACACACACTTCAATATCACACAGTGTAATTATAGGCAGGATTTTAGAGTGCTGCCATGTACCACAGAAGAGTTTATGAACGTTTCTGTGTTTCTGTTTTCTCAAACTATAAGAGGAAAAAAATTAAATGAAGATAAATATCTTGAGAAAACATAGAGGATTGGTGGAAATGCCATTGTGTCTCTTTTTTATTTATTTAAACCCACCATTTGTTATTTTGTAAGCATTAACCTTATCAAGCATAATTTCAGCACTGGGCATGTCCTCCCTTTATTCTACAGCATGGCATTTCTATTCTGCTCAACTTACATGTTCTTAACCTGGTCTTTTGGTTTAAAGAAGAATAACCATCTTATTTTGCTGCTCTTCTTCCTTCACCTCCATGTCCCATGGTGAAGAACCTCACCTTTAATGAGCAAATTCATTCCCTCAGCATGTGTATAGAGAGACACATGTCTCGCAGTTAGAAGATCAGCCCTCTTTCATCCATCACTCTGTCAGGACATGAACACATTGTTCCCTTGTACAATACACACAAACACACTCACACATATGTGCATTTCACTTCGAATTAATTTACAGGAAGCAGAATAGTGTCCTTGGAAGTTGGGAACTGGAGACATGCTGTGTCTCCAAATGGCTTCGAGGTTATGAATTAAATTACAACAGGCACCATATAAATGATTGCCTGATGATAAGATCACTGGAATGGGAAGTAAATATATATATATATATATATATATATATATATATATATATATATATATATATATATATATATATATACAGTACATATACACAAGGTGGTATCACAAGGTGGTATCAAAAAGACTATATGGTGCAATTCTGACCACGTACATTACCACATCTGCGATATTATCATGGACAGCAGGAACAAATTCAAGAGCGGAAGAACATCTCTGAAAGAGAGATCAGGAACACATTTAAAGATCTTAACCCCCGAAAATATCGAAACCATTCGCCAACTTGTGAATGACGATCGTCAGAGAACAATCCACACAGCCAGATTTGGCTCCTGCGAAATTCGCCTTCTTCCAAAAGATGAAGCTCAAAGGTCAACATTTTTGACACCATTGCAGAGATTCGGCGCGAATCGCAGAAGGTTCTTGACGCGCTTTAAAAAGAAAACTTCCAGGACACCTTCCAGAAGTATCAGTAACCCTGGGAGCGCTGTATTGCTGTGCAAGGGGGCTATTTTAAAAGTGATAGTGTGTAAACATAGATAAATAAAGTACCTTTTTGAAAACAGAGCAAGTCTGAAAACTTTTTGATACTACCTCGTGTGTGTATATATATATATATACTGTATATTCAGTGAGGGAAAATAAGTATTTAAACACCCTGCTATTTTGCAAGTTCTCCCACTTAGAAATCATGGAGGGGTCTGAAATTGTCATCGTAGGTGCATGTCCACTGTGAGAGACATAATGTAAAAAAAGAAATCCATAAAACACAATATATGATTTTTAAATTATTTATTTGTATGATACAGCTGCAAATAAGTATTTGAACACCTGTCTATCAGCTAGAATTCTGAACCTCAAAGACCTGTTAGTCTGCCTTTAAAATGTCCACCTCCACTACATTCATTATCCTAAATTAGATGCACCTGTTTGAGGTCGTTAGCTGCATAAAGACACCTGTCCACCCCATACAATCAGTAAGAATACAACTACTAACATGGCCAAGACCAAAGAGCTGTCCAAAGACACTAGAGACAAAATTGTACACCTCCACAAGGCTGGAAAGGGCTACGGGAAAATTGCCAAGCAGCTTGGTGAAAAAAGGTCCACTGTTGGAGCAATAATTAGAAAATGGAAGAAGCTAAACATGACTGTTAATCTCCCTCGGACTGGGGCTCCATGCAAGATCTCACCTCGTGGGGTCCCAATAATCATAAGGAAGGTGAGAAATCAGCCCAGAACTACACAGGAGGAGCTGGTCAATGACCTGAAAAGAGCTGGGACCACCATTTCCAAGGTTTCTGTTGGTAATACACCAAGACGTCATGGTTTGAAATCATGCATGGCACGGAAGGTTCCTCTGCTTAAACCAGCACATGTCCAGGCACATCCTAAGTTTGCCAATGACCATTTGGATGATCCAGAGGAGTCATGGGAGAAAGTCATGTGGTCAGATGAGACCAAAATAGAACTTTTGGGTCATAATTCCACTAAATGTGTTTGGAGGAAGAAGAATGATGAGTACCATCCCAAGAACACCATCCCTACTGAAGCATGGGGGTGAAGCATGGGGGTGGTAGCATCATGCTTTAGGGGTGTTTATCTGCACATGGGACAGGGCGACTGCACTGTTTTAAGGAGAGGATGACCAGGGCTATGTATTGCGAGATTTTGGGGAACAACTTTCTTCCCTCAGTTAGAGCATTGAAGATGGGTTGAGGCTGGGTCTTCCAACATGACAATGACCCGAAGCACACAGCCAGGATAACCAAGGAGTGGCTCTGTAAGAAGCATATCAAGGATCTGGCGTGGCCTAGCCAGTCTCCAGACCTAAACCCAATAGAGAATCTTTGGAGGGAGCTCAAACTCCATGTTTCTCAGCGACAGGCCAGAATCCTGACTGATCTAGAGAAGATCTGTGTGGAGGAGTGGGCCAAAATCCCTCCTGCAGTGTGTGCAAACCTGGTGAAAAACTACAGGAAACATTTGACCTCTGTAAATGCAAACAAAGGCTACTGTACCAAATATTAACATTGACTTTCTCAGGTGTTCAAATACTTATTTTCAGCTGTATCATACAAATAAATAGTAAAAAAATCATACATTGTGATTTCTCAATTTTTTTAGATTATGTCTCTCACAGTGGACATGCACCTACGATGACAATTTCAGACCCCTCCATGATTTCTAAGTGGGAGAACTTGCAAAATAGCAGGGTGTTCAAATACTTATTTTCTTCACTGTATATATATATATATATATATATATATATATATATATATATATATATATATATATAAACATGCTGTAGTTTGAAAATGTTGACGCGATATAAGCCGATGACCCCAATCTACATCATGCTCCTTGTAAAACTGCTATCCCATACTTTTTCTTATCTTTACTAAAGAATTGAAAAGCTGCCAATCCCTTCTCCTCTGGATCAGGATTCTTTACGAAGCATTGCACTTAATTCTTGTGCTCCACTGATTCCCTCTGGCGGTTTTGAAGTCCTCTGGCCTCAGAGAGCTTTTAAGATACTATACCGTATCTTTACTCAAGCACCATTCATTGGTTTTCTGTCTGAACCGTCCAGCTCACCTCTTCCTGCCCACAATTCCTTCCTGTCCACCAATCAAGCTGCAAACTTATAATGGAGACTTTAGTCCTGAGCCTCTTTTAGTCCATTTTACTTTCCTCTCTACGTTTCATTTTCTTACGTCTTGTAGCATGACAGTCTGTATGATACACACAAGCCACTGTTGAGGATTGTTATTAGCAATGCTGGTGTCATGAATCCCCCCCCCCCCTTTCCCTTATTACTCTGTCCATCTTTAAAAGTTTCATTTAAACCCCTTTTGCTCATCTTCATTCTTCTACATGAAACTAAGTCTGTGCAGATGACATTTGCTTGCCCTTAATTGTCTCTCTAGCCAGCTGCCACTTTTTATTTGACTAGGCAACACAAACCATTTAACAGCAAGGATTAAACAAGCAGCTGTTAAAGGCCAATAGAGAGGTGGGATGTAACAAAGTCCAATAACTTCAAAGGAAATACTACATTTCAAAAGTAGAATTCTTACTTTCTAGGAATTACACAATTTTTATAGATACCTGCTTATAGTACGTTGTTCCTCCCCAACCTGTTGCCACACCATTATCTTAAAAGAATAAACAAGGAATAAAGCTATAGCTAGTTAACCTTAGCTGATGTTTCCCCACAGTCATTAGTCCCTTTGGTTTCTTGGTAAGAAAGGCACTAATTTACCATCAGCGACAGTGATGTGCAGTGCCATTTTGTGCAGTGCCATCACCTTTTTAAAATCTCTCTCTGAATAGTTTAACGGTTTTGGCAGTGTTTTATTCAAAAATTGTACCACGACAGATTCATCCTTATCTAAGTATGGATCTAAAAATAGCTACAGCTGCTTACTGATGCAAATATATAGGAAGCTACCTAAATAAGATGTAAGTGTAGGTTCTAAATATGGTATAATTTATTGGGAAACAGCACAAATATGACTGTGGTGGATACCAGCTGCAAGCAATTTATTTCAGTTGGTTGACAGTTTGCCTGATATAATTGTCACACACAGCCACAAAACTCTTGTATAAGGCATTATAGCATTGCCTACACCATGTGTGGGCAGTCCTATGTGATGTTTTCCCACAAACTTGGGTTAAGATTCCATTAGGGGGAATTCACTGAATTTTACCGAGTGTCCTCCCTCAGAAGCTTTAGTCAGTAAATTCGCTATTTATGGTCCAGCCACTGGGGACAAATTCTTAATGCACAATGCCACAAAATTTGAAAATAACAATGATCATGCACTTGGTCAAACTGCAGACCAGTCTCGCCTTTTCGATGATGGGCTCTTCGAGTGTGAAGACTGTTGCTTCGGGTCGTACACCCAAGATTCATCCACAAGTTGGAGGTAATGATCCTCAACCTGAAGGACGGGTCATCCATGGCACGCTGATGGAATCCTTGTTCAAATGACATTAGGATCGCCTTGACGGTTCCGTATGGCATACGGACTGTGGTGGATTGTTCTCCGACAATCATCATGCACAAGTTGCTGAATGGTATCAGAATTTTCTGGAGTCGAGCTTGTCAAAGGTCTTTCAGATCTCATGTTGTCTTCCAGTGATGTTATTAGTGTTATCGAAACACTTTGACTGACTCATTTCAGCATCGCAGTAAACTTGTAGGATCAGATCAAATGTCTCTCTGGCAGATTTTCCCAGTTTCACGTAGAATTTCACATTTGCTGTTTTTTTTTTACTTGCTGTTCATGATGAAATCGCAGACATGGCAACACACGTGGTCAGAATAATACCCGTTAGCACCATTAGTCTTAAAACTTTTTGATACCACCTCGTGAGATTCCATTAAGGGCCTAGAAGTATACTTAAGAGTGACCTTTGTGGGTGATTTGGTTGGAAGCAGCTGATATTTAATAGGAATCAAGGGTTCTTCAAGGATTTTTAGAATATTTATGATTTCTAGAGGTCTAAAGAGATTCAACTTGTGAACTTTTCCTCCTCAGGGACAAAACCAGAGTCCTTTAGGTTATTTGTTTAAAGTCACTCAGGTCTGGGTAACTGTCTTGCATTTGGAATATATTTGCCCTTTAACTTCATCTCTTATTTACAAGCCAAGCTCGAAACATGATCTAAAGCATGGTCATTCATATTCATCTATTTTCAGTAACAGATTTATTCCAGTCAGACATTTACTGGATCCAGAAGCAAGAACATAACCTTGATGGGATGCCAATCCATTGAAAGGCACCTTACACACCTTTCACACTTATGTGCAATTTAGAGTCACCCATCCACCTTCTGGGACATGGGAGAAAAATTGTGAACAAAGCCACGCAAGCATATTTTTATTGTTCAGAGAGACCAGAAATGTGAGAGACAAAAGGTGTGTGTGCATATGTGTTGTTTGTTGATGCTCCTTTGCCTATATCAGCTGTCCATGACACTTTAAGTTCTTTAAAATCAGTGCTCCTTCATCAAGATCCTTAAACATCACTTTCCCGAACTGCTTACCCCAGTGAGAAATTAACTCATTGAAAGATCCGGTCCATAAGTCATCTGTGTAGATGTCATTATAGCTTAAAGTCTTCAGCAGCCCTCCCGGGGTTCAGGCAGATGGGATGATCTGTTAATGATCCACTAATGCTAGTGTCAACTTAATGGAATAGCTTAGCTTATTCTGTCACTCAGACATGCGCACTCTCACAAGAGCAGTGAAGTCAATGTAGTGTTACGCCCACACACACACACACACACACACACACACACACACACACACACACACACACACACTCTAATGCACACGGACACTAAAATCAATGAAGTGTGATCTGCACAAACAAGACTATTAAGTCAATAATATGCCCAGTCAGCATTAATTGAATCAAAGAATAGACATCCGGTGCATTTTCCCATTCTAAAATCAAACTGTGGACACGCACTGGGTGCTTTATTGAGGGATGAAGCAAATTGGCTACAGGAATAATCATATAAGTAGAATAATTTGTGCACACTCAAATATCGGAAATGTATTTAAAATGCTATGTACATTAAATTACGTCCTGTGTGTCTTTAGAGTAAAATCTATCTTCCGTCATCCCCTGCTATTTTGTAAATCACTCCCTCTCCATAGGGACACCTCATCAGAGGTCATTCTCTCCCTCCGTCTAACAGTTTTAGCAGTGAAAAAGACAGAAATAAAGCGCTGACATCGGCAAAGGAGACAAGGGAGGGAAAACAAATCTCTCTTGCCTTGCTAACACACCTGAGGCTTAAAAGGATGTAAGTTTGTAGTTGTGGTGTCTAACTGCTACCCTTAGCTACATCCATGTCCAATCTTCTTAAGTGTTAACAGGACAATCCTGAGAGATTTGAAGCTATTTTGTTGTACAAGCCTATTTCATGCTGTGTGTGTGTGTGTGTGTGTGTGTGTGTGTGTGTGTGTGTGTGTGTGTGTGTGTGTGTGTGTGTGTGTGTGTGTGTGTGTATGGAATGTAAAAGCACAGTCCTTACTATTTCCACTATTTTCTCTTCACTATCTTCTACATTCAATTCTTCTTCTTTTTCTGACCTCTCTCTCTTATCCTGCAATTTTCTCTCATCCCCTCTCCTCCTTTTCTTGCTCTATCTTTCTTTTGATGTCCCAACAGGTCGGCAGTTGACAATCTTTAACAGCCAGGCGTCCATAAAAATCGGCGGTGGTGAAAAAGGCCGCAACTTCCAGGGTCAGATCTCAGGCCTGTACTACAACGGCTTGCAGGTCCTAAAGTTAGCGGCTGAGGGAGACCCGAATGTGCAAGTGCAGGGCAACCTGCGTCTCGTGGGCGAAGTGCCCTCTGTCCTCACCACAGACACCACGTCCACCACGCCACTTGCAGACATGTCCACCACTATTATGGAGACCACTACAACCATGGCCACCACCACTACCCGCAAGCAGCGCTCACCCACCATGAGAGACACTGTCACACAGGTAAGGTCTAAAAAAAAAGGGTCAGCACTACACGCCATGTAATAAGGGGTAATTTTCCTCCTCTCTGGATATAAATGATTATTATTACTACAGTGTAGGAAAAAATCTAGGCTTCATGTGGTAAGTATATAGTTGCTATTATTAGAAGGTGAAGAAAGAAGGTCAGAGTTAAATAAGGAGTAAGAAATTGTGTAGATATACGCCAACAAATGCAAACATGTCCATCTAACCAATTATTCGCGATTTATCTACAGTTGTTTGAAATGTACCTTTCATTCCTTTTCTCTCTTCTACTGCCTTTGCCTGGGGCAGTGCGAAAGCAAAAATCTGCGACAATTGCCCAAATTGAATAAAGGCCGGAAGGAACTTAATTATCCCAAACAAGCATTAGAAAAAGCGCTCAAGTGTGAAGTGGCCATTAGCCTCTGCCACACAAGTGTTCATTCAACAGGACAAAGACGTAACCATGCCCATCCCTTTAAATTCATCATTATCGTTTTATGCCATACAATGCAATTATTTAGAGCAAGGAAATCCATTGGCAGTCATAACAATGCTCATAGAAAAAAAATAAAAAAGGTCAGTATTTATTTCTCGCTCATTGTGAAGGGGACTTTCTGAATACAAAATGCAGAAGGATTTATTTGTAATGGTGCATAATGATAAGCTGATTATTGATTATGAAATAAAATATGCACAAAACCAGCGTTCATTAGCCGCGGTAATCAGCTGTGTTAATATGGTCGTTTGAATATTCAAATACACAATGATTGATCTAGCCTAATGTATTTATTCAAAGTTTATTGTTTAAGTAAAGAAATAATTCAAGCTTAAATAAGATTATTTACAACATTAGGTACCACAAATCAACTATTAAATACAACTTGTGAATTACGGTTACTAAGGAATAAAGCACTTCAGAAAATGCTGACAAGTTGAATTTTTTCACCAATAGTAGCATGTTGTTATATTATTAGTAGTATTATGCATTAAGGATATATCATATTGCATTATAGTTAATTTTCTTCTTTTGAAGGACAACTTCCAACGGATCCAGGACAATCAGTCACTAACGTGTATGAAAGATATCCAAAGTTTAATGACAGAGTAAATGCATTTAGAGACCTCTGTGATGACTATGAGAACATTTGCTTATCAGTACATGGTGAAAAAGTACATTGTTGAAGGACATACCTAAAGATATGACAATTGCAGCATGTCAATATGCAAAAAAAAGATAATTCATCACACACACTAGGCAAATTACTCATGGTAGAATAACTGAATAAGTGATTTGGAAAATTATCTAACAGATGACTTCTTGAAATATGGCTTTAAATCATATTTCACCCTGCAATTCTGGTGGTGTGAAATTTTTTAATGGCAGTTCACAACTATTAGAAAAAGGATTGTTTAGATAGACAAGCTCGCTTTGTGCACAGGGGCATTGCCATGCTAGAGCAGGTTTGGGTTTCTCACTTCAGCTGACTGAGTTTTGGATATATGATTCTGGTCATTGTTTGGTTGTATGGTGAGGTTGGATGCAGTTAGTCACAGTCCAGATGGTACTGCAAGGTGTTCAATTATGAAATGGTAGCCATGTTGGTTTAGTTTTCCCTTCATTCAGAATAAATATCCAACCTTCCCTGCACCAAAACAACCTTAAACCATTGAGCTTCCACCTCCATGTTTGACTGTGGGGTGAAACAGTCTTAAATAAGTTCTTCTATTAGAGCCAAAAAAAACTTAAATTAGGACAGTCCACAGAACTTTTGCCCAGTCATTCATTGTTCAGTGTTTTTGCTTTTACCCTAGTTGCTTGCATTTAAACAAAAGGAACATGCGTTTCCAAAACCATAGAAAACTGTTTCCAAATTGATGACAGGCACGGTATATTTATTAGATTTGCACATTACTGTAACTCATCACCAATTTTATGATATTTTAATCAATACTCATAGTAATGTTACCATATATATATATATAAAGGGATTTCAAAGATGTCATGAAGCTGTATGAAAAAGAAAAGTGGCGGTATTTAGCATCCGGCTCCTTCCAGTCGCTTTTCTGACAGATAACATCCTTAACCTTATTGGCAATTAAATATTCAGAAGATCAAGTGTCCACACTTTTTTTCAATGGAATGCTATCAAAGCGGGCCATTCCAATTGGGAACAACATATGGGGAAGAAACGATCTCGCTCTAAAACAGATGTCTGATTCATCTATTACGACCAGAAGGAGTGGATAAAAACCAGATATATTCCAATTTTAGTTTTAATATAATGAACAAAAGACAAAGAGAACTTGAGCTGAGTTAGCGAAACAGCATAACCCCATTAGGAATGGCATTCGTTACAATAGCAAACTCTCCGTCGACTGACAGGTATATTTTGTTGTGCTAATTTTTTGGTGGCAAGTTTGTATTAAGATTTTTTTTTTAAATCATGGTTCTATTAAAAACACAAAAGCTGCATGTATGCATTTTCCTGTATACATTCACCTAAATCTCAAAGCGCTTTGATTTATTATTTTCAGCAATACCTGTCGTTGGCAGTGTGTTATATTAAGTAGGTTGGAACACAGGAGGAGGTGATTTCATTGTAACTATAAATACATCAGATGAACTGATGTTCCTCTCCTGCTTCTACAAGAAAACAGCAAACAGCTGCCTAAGTGAGGCAGACAGACTCGGAGTGAGACAGAGAAGAACAGCTTCAATCATACCTGTCTTTATGGCTGAATAAAAGTGCAGAGATTGAGAGGCATCACATGCCTTTGATCTTGATGTCTAACACTTTGATGGTTAAATAAAACATCGATTGTACTCTTTGATGTTTTTCCGCTCCGACTCCGACCCGGTGAGCAAAGCTACGCTGACGATGCTGACAAACAGAATAGTGTTTTCCTGTATGATGAAACAGTTGCAAACACTTAGGTAAAATATATTATTTTTTAAAAACACAGTGGAGCAGTAATATGCAGTAAACCTTTTCATGAAAAAGTTTATTAGTAAAGCCCATTTAACAATCTTTTAGATTTAGACAATTTCCTACTTATATGAAACATAGGTTGAGAAAAACCAATCATCCATAAATGATCGTGCATGCGCAGAGAATCATCTAACGACTCCCACAAATCTCTTTAAAATGCAAAGTTCACAACAAGCTAAACGCATCATGATGTCTAAATGTGTTTCCAGTGATGCCGCTTAAACATGTTTACTAATATTGTTGCACACTTACTCAAAAACTCTTTTTCTTCATTCTTAAACCTGGCAGAATAATTCGAAGAAGTGGGGCACACTGAAACTGAGCAATCAGATGAGAAGGGTCTTAGTAAAAGAGGTGCTTAACGGCAAAGTAGCTAGACAGAAGGCATTCCTTGGTGTGAACCTCATGGAAGCCTGCTTGGGCCGTTTGCTTCTATTTAGCCACTTATCCATAAAGCCCAGATCGATCGATCGATCGATCGATCTATCTATCTATCTATCTATCTATCTATCTATCTATCTATCTATCTATCTAGCTATCTATCTATCTATCTATCTATCTATCTATACAAATGAACCTTGGATATACTTTAGAGTAGTCAATGTGCAGTTTGTATAGCAGATTTACTGTCTTCTGAAAATCTAGTGCTGGCTTAATCCCCCTGAGCATAGAATTCACCAGCGCTGCACAGGTTGTTGCTGGGATCCTCTTCCACTCCTCCATAATGACATCACATAGCTACTGGATGTGAGACACATTGTGCTACTTTGCCTTCTGGATGCCCCACATGTGATTAATAGAGTTTAGGACTGGAGACTTACTTGGCCACTCCATCACCTTTACTGAGGCAGTTGTCATCTTGGCAGAGTGTTTGGGGTCGTTTTCATGTTGGAAAACTGCCGTTTGGCCCAGTTTCTGAATGGAGGGCGTCATGTTCTGTTTTAGAATGTCACAGTACATGTTGGAATCTATGTTTTCCTCAATAAACTGCAGCTCCACAGTACCAGCAGCACTCATGCAGCCCCAGACCATGATGATACCACCACCGTGCTTGACTGTAGGCAAGACACAATTTTTTGGTAGTCCTCACCAGGGGGTCCTTGTCCACCACACATGCTGGACAAGTTTATCTTGTTCCCATTAGACCACTGGACATGGTTCCAGTAATTCATGCTATTAGACAGGTTGTCTTTAGTAAACTGTTTGCAGGCTTTCTTGTAAACCAGCTTCAGAAGATAATTCCTTCTGGGATGTCATCATGCAAACCGACTTGTTGCAGTGTGTGGCGTGCGGTCTGAGCACTGACAAGCAGACCTTCCGCTTCTGCAACCTCTAAAGTAATGCTGCAGCACTCATGCTTCTGTTTTTTGAAGCAGCTTCTGCACCTGATGCACAGCACGAGCACTCAACTTCTTTGATGGACCCTTGAGAGTTCTGTTCTGAGTGGAAACCGTCTTGGAAAACCTCTGTATGACCCTGACCACTGTACTGTAACTCGGTTTCAGGGTGTTACTGATCTTCTTATAGCCTCTGCCATCTTTGTAGAGAGCAACAATTCTAATTCTCAAATCCTCAGAGTTCTTTACCATGAGGTGCCATGTTGAATATCCAGTGGTCAGTATGAGAGAATTGTTACTCAAAGCACCAAATATTAACTGCTCTAATACAAGAAACAACATTTTGTATGGTCCTGTCAAGCAGACAAAAACATGAAGATGATGAATGGGACATACGGCTTTGCATAGTTACGCAACATTTGTTTCCAGTTATTTTGACAATAATGGCTGTATGTTGAGTTATTTTTAGAGGACAGTGAATCTGTACTGCTATACAAGCTGCACATTGATATATATATATATATATATGTAATATATATATAAAGACATCCACAACATCGTTTCTTTGCTTAGATATAAAAAACAAATTATAATAATAAATAGATTGTTGTTTTTTTATGGTTCTTCTTCTTTTTTTTCTTCTTCTTCTTCTTTTTCATTTGATTGGCAGTTTTCATTCTTAAGTAGTGCATTACAGCTATCTACTGTGGTAATGGATCAGAGACATATCTTCCTATTCCTCAGACCAAAAATCCGACATGATGCACACATTCGGCAATTAAAACCATCCGTGTTTGGTTTCCCGATGATTAACGTAATTTAAAACGCCATAATTACTTCAAAACAATTAGAAGAATATTTGGTCTTCATGCTCTATGTTTAGAATGATTTCACTGATACAAAACAAAAATCATCCATATTTGTTCATGTTGATTAAAGTATTTAAATCTTGAAAAGTATTCATTTAAGGTACATTTAGAACAGAATAAAATGTGCAAATAAGCTGTGATTAATCATGATTTAAAACATGATCATTTTTGTCGCTTGACAGCCCTTAAATATGTATATATAGACATGAAATAAAATACTTTAACAGCCATATGTTTCTTTTCAAAACTGTAACTGCAAAGTTGGAGGCTTAGTCTTAATTGTGGAATCGATTTTGGATGTGGAAGCATCATATTCTCCCTTCATTTGAGTTAGGAGATCTAGCTCCAGCATAAAATTCCCCTGAGCACAATGTGAGCACCATGCTTATAGGTTTACATGGGTTATAGTGGAAGGTCTTCAGTGGCTTGCTGTAAAGCAATACCTTAACCGTATTGAATACCCCAGGCCTTCTCATCCTACAGCAGTACCTTTATTAATGATTCTAGTATTCCCTTGTGGATAGATAACCTTGTGAATGAATAAGCACAAATCTCCACATCCACATTCCAAAATCTTGTGAAACATCTTACCAGAAGAGATTATTTTAACAGCAAATGGGGATTAAAAAATGAATGGGATGTTTAAAATAATTGAGAATAATGAGAATATTGATATATAATGAGAATAAGATATATAATGAGAATATTGAGTTTTGTGTCGATACAAATGTGAATCTTTTTTTGCAGGATACAAATGTTGGATTTTCATGAATACCACATTTGTTGTCTAAACAATTGTCCATATCCAGTTTCATAAACAATTATCTGTATTGTGCTTTTTGCACCATGCTAAATCACTGATATAAATTTGGACCATAATTGTAAATTTGTTCACAACCCAATTACAGGTTGTGGCCTCCATTTTCTCTTTGTTTTAAAATTTACTACATGCCAAAATAATGCAATTCTGAAAATAATATAATAGTATAAAAAATATAAAAATGAGGAATAATACAAAAAATTAGGGATGTCATTTTAGTTCATTAATTCATTTTAACGGCACTAATTTTATTAACGCAATGAATGCAGCGCATATTTGTGTGACCATTTTTAATTACAAATATAAATAAATAAATATAAAAGAGACTAAATTAAAACCTTTACTCAGATATAAAAAAATAAACTATAAAAATAAAAATATTTTTTTATTCACTAAACATTTGTTTTACTGATGCGACATGAAATCAGCACCAAAATCAGCACCAAAATCCTCCATGATGCACACATCCGGCAATTAAAACCATCCGTGTGGAAACATAGCAAAAGTTCGGTGATGATTTACGTAATTTAAAACGGCATAATTATTTTAAAACATTTACAACAATATTTTATTATTATTTTATACAATTTTATTTTATTTTATGTTGAGTTTGGTTTCACTAATTATTATTAATAACATACATTTGCAACATCTATATTTGTCCATGTCCATGTTGATTAAAGTGGTAAAAACTTTAAAAAAATATTAATTTAAGGTACATTTTAAACAGATAAAAATGGGCCATTAAGTTGCAAATAATCACGATTAAGTATTTTAATCAATTGACATTCCTTTTATATATCTAATATAATATAAAAATATAACCCATAAGGTTAATTCAAACAAACAGGAAGTGGCTGAAACAAAGTATCTACTTTGTAGTTCAAAAGAGTTTAGTTTGAGATGTTTTTCTTTAAAGCTTAAAGTCTGTAGCTGTCATTTTGATATTTCGAATGAATCTGCAATGTCTGCACTTATTTTATTATTAGCACCTAAATGGTGGTGAATTTATGCATAAAAATACATTTCCTTTTATATATCAAAGTGCTAGCATCAATTATCTTATGAAAATGAAGGTGCGAAAGCTACTGTAGCTCAGAATCATTGCTATTTTTGCAAGTCTAGACCTTTAATCGTGGATAAAACCTTGTTTTTTTTACACACTACGAAGAATTTCTGTCTGAAGTCTGCCTCAGAATATATTAACCTATTGTGTTAATTATAAGTAAATTAAACAAAGCACTACTGGCAAAAATAATTAATTTCCATTATTTGTCAAATCTGTGGATTTGGAGGAAACGACATTGCTTGAAAGGGAATTTTAAAAGCCCAAATGAAATTAGTAACAAGTTCAAAAGGTGTTCACTATTAAACTAGTGAAATGCTCATTCATAAAAGTCTTAGCCCTCTAAAAGAGTAATTGCCCAAGGAATAAGAAAACTAGTTAATTAAGATAATTTCAGATAGTTTTGAATAAAAGAAGTAAAGATAGAAATAAAAGAACAGCAACCACTTTTAATACTTCAGTTTTTATTGAACATAGGACTGCATACTCAATAGAACTGATTTAATACCAAGAGTCCATGATACGCCTCATGCTCATGAACCTCATGCCACCGTAGTCCCTGAAGCTTCTGTACTCTCCAGGCCTGAAGTACCACATCCTGCCTCTGTAGTGGGGATGCTCATACATGAGCCAGTGTCCGTCCATCACATTGCAGGACATGCAGCCGCTGGACCAGTGGTAGCGATCCATGAAGGAATCACAGTCATCCATCACCTCATTCATCTGTCCCATGAAGTTGTCCTTCTCATAGATCCTCATTCTGTAGGATCCTCTGTGCTGTTTGGGAAATGTAAGAGTCAGTACACCAGGAAATACACCATAAATCCTAGACTGAAATGAAGTGGAGAACTAATAACACACCATGGGGATCATGCGGCAGGACCTGATGCAGTTGTTGCCCCAGCCCCACATGTTCATGTAGTCAGCGTACTCGCCCCTTTTCATGAAATACTGGTTTCCCATGTAGTTGGTGCGGTCGTAGACCATCCAGCAGCCGCTCTCCACCCTGCAGGAGTGGCAGCGGCTCATGTAAGAGTGAATATCAGAACAATCACTGGTGCACTCATAGGAGCGCCCCATGAAGTTCTTGTCCTCATAGAAGATCACCTGTTTAAGCAAAAAGGGCAAATTCAATATTAATGAATCACAACAATATAATTGCTAAGGCTTGTCTTGATGATTACCTTTCCCATGATGGCTGTTTTGGTTTGTTCAAGCTGTTTCTAACTGGTGAACTGACATCCTGGCTGGTTTAACCCTTGCATTTATATTAGACCAAGACTAAAGAACTTGTGCCTCCTATTGTAAAAACTCATGACCAAGCAACATAGCACAGAGGCCCATAGAGGGCTAAAAAGCTTTCAGTGCATTTTCTATGTGATACAGTCTCTAGAAGTTTCCATTGGCAAGTCAGTAGTTTCAAATGAAAAGCATTATTTTACTATTTAAATGGCATTGGCAGCACCCACATTATGTCAATCTTTGTTTTAATCAGTAATGGTATGTTCTGCTGAATTGTACCCATGTAGCAGAATTATTTGCTTGCAAAATAGGAACATTAAATTTTTTCATTAACCAGAATATATATGGCAACTACAGCATATGTATCAGCTGAAGGTTTGATTGTCTAAGGACACTTTCTCACCCCTTAGTCCCGAATTGACAAATTGAAATAGCAAAAAATAGCTGAAATTTGCTAAGGGCAAATGAGCATTTTGTAGATTACTGCATGGTACATTGCACATTTGGCTGCACATAAAATATTTTCATGGGCCTAAGCAAATGTGTGTCAATTAAAATGTAAATGTTTAAAATTTAAAGTGCTGTTGTCATCTCAATGCATTTTCATAAAAAAAAAAGCAGTGCTGTTTTTATATTCTTAAATGAGTGACTTTTTGTTTCTTGAATATTAGATAAAACAATTGAAGAGAAAGTTGTCTATATAACCATGAATATTATAGAGAAACACTGTATAACACAGACAGGCATCTCATGTAGCAAGAATGAATGACATTACTAAAGCAAGAAACCAACAAACACAAAGTCTCCACTCACTGCAGCCACAGCTGCACCGCCCACATACATCATCTCTAGCAGAAGCATCAATATTTACCTCATTATATGACCCCAGGTTTTCCATGTATATTTGTGAATTTTTTCAGTGCAATCTGGTTTTCCTGGGGATTTGAAATAGGCAGAATGTGTGTTTTTGCACAAAAGTAAAAACTAAAGTATAAATGGTTCACGAAACGAGCTTAACTACTGTCTTGAAAAGTTTGTCAACCAAATCCATTTTTTTCTCCTCAGTCAGCCATTGTGGAATGAAAGAAAAAGCAGCTATTAAATACACACAAATATGTTTGAGCTTGTGCAGTTTGTAGCAGATGCGGTTTGAGTGCTGATTAGTGCACGCTCTGACCATCCAATCAAAGGACATGAAAATGCAGACATGTTAGGATGCCTTCTAGGGGGCCTTGGAGAAAGCAAATTGCAATCTGATTGGTTAAAGCAACAGCTTCAAGCTACATAGATTTGAATCAATAGGGCACCTGCAGTGTTCAAAGTGCAGAGAAGACCTTGCTCACACTGACGGCCCACCACTTTCTCTGCTTTTTCTCTTTCAGAACACAGATGATTTGCTAGTAGCATCAGCAGAATGTCCGAGTGATGATGAGGATTTAGAGGAGTGTGAGCCTGGCGGTGAGTATATTTTTCTAAATTGGGGTGTATTCATGGAGATTAATGGGACACACACATTAATTAAAGTCTGTGGTTTTATAAATACAGCTGTGATTGGTCAGTAGTGTTGCCATTATGTTATACAGGTTATGCATGTAATTGTTTCCTGACCTCATGGGCCAGAGTATTTAATATAATCTAAAAATGAATGTTGATCAACTGAGAACAGCCAAGATAAAGTCTATTACACTATAAGATCTCAGCCCTTCGCACATGTATCGTTCTTTAGGTACATCTAATTCATTAGGCTAAACAAAAAATAAATATAAAAACTTAAACAGCAGTAGTCATGTGTACATAAAACGATGTAAAGATATTCATTTTGTCAACATGAGGACATCCATTAAGTAATTTATCCTTATTCTATTTGTGAGATTTTCAGATGCAAATCTCTGCAATACATCTTTTTAATTTGCTAAATTTTTGATTTTTATTAAAGAAAATAGACAATGGGCTTTCCTGAGCATTATTCTGTTACTTAGTTAAAAGACTTGTTAGAGTTTTATTAGGAATCATAGTAGCTACTATGATATTAGGTAGTTGGGAGTAGGAGTGTTACACATACACACACACACACACACACACACACACACACACACACACACACACACACACACACACACACACACACACACACCACCATTATACTGCAACAGAACTGGGGTTTGGCCCCTCCAAACACTTTTCCATGAAAAATTAGATACAACACAAAAAAGTAATAATAATAATTGTCATTAATTTAATTGTCAAGTACAACAATAGCTATTTTTGATACTTATTTTGACAAGTAAAAAAGATTACTTAACAGGACCAAGGCTAGAGGCATCTATTACAGAATTGTCATAAAATGCACCATTATTGTTGTCAATAATAATAATAATAATGATAATAATAATAATAATAATAATAATAATAATAATAATAATAATAATAATAATAATAATGAATTAATTACAATATTTTGAAGACTTTCTAATTTTAGATTTATCAAATTTGAAGGCAAAAAATCTTGTAGTTGTATATTAAGTTTTGAGTTTGAAAATAAAGTTGAAGCTTGTTTGTGAATTTCAGCCAATGTTTCCATATGTGACATATTCACAATGTAAAAAAAGGTTGTTTCTCAGGAATGTTGTCACTGCCTTTTTGGCAACTTAGCGATCAAATTTGTCTACAGATTGTGAAGAAAATATCCCTCATATCAAACATCTGCTAAACATGTTTTGTTCAAATTGCTGTCAGAATTCTTAACTCCAAATGAAATAATAACTGAACAAAGTTAATTGGAAAAGAAATTTTAAATAATCTGATTTAGTAAAAATGTAAAGATGGCCAACTTATAATTAGACATTTTTTTAATAACATTTGCCACTTTTCAGGCAATTACTGAATGAATCATCATAATTTGTTCTGATTCATTTTTGTACTTATTTGTGAATTATAACACTATAACATATACTAATGTGCATTATGGACAAACACTAAAATTGCAATCAATCATTATTGTTAAGCTTTGCTTTATAATGCAGTTTTCCAGCTTTTGGTAATGAATCATTTTTGTAAATAATTTTACGGTGACGTAAAACAACAGGTATAATTGTTTGTAAAAACAATACAAAACATTCTAAGGGTTGCCACTGAATCTCAGGGGAAGCAATTGTAGTAGAAGATACACAATTATATTTATATCTATATCAACTATATTATTATAGTACAATAATTTTTTCAAGTAATGTAAAAGTAAATGACTAGTAATAGAAATTAAAACTAGTTAAACATTAAATTAAAATATATATTCATACATTTTTATCTGTTTTTTGTTGGAGGTTTAGGAATTTATAATGGTAAAGTTTTCCATATGTTTCAGCATGTGGTATTTGTTTTTCATGTGGATTAAAGGGCCGATATCACAATCTATTGAGAATCCGCCATGCTAATCAATGGTTACTGGGTTACTGATCAGAAGGTCTGGGGTTCAAGCCCCAGTATCACCAACCTTTACCAGTGGTGCTGTATTATGGCTGGTCCTGCGGTTTGACCAGAGATTCCTTCTTTTTTTATAAAGTTAGGGCAAATCTCAAACGCCATTCTATACCATACTGTATATTTCTCTATTCTACTTACATAGAAGTGTAAAGTGTACATATTGTGTCATACACTGATCTCAGATTCAACCAAAAAGGTTAATATATCATTAAGTAATTAATATATCATTAGTCATATACATCACTATTGTGGATTTTATTGCATTGAACGTTTGTTCACACAATGGTTAATTCAGTTATTCAGCCCCAAAGAGAGAGAAAAGGGTGCAGAGAAAAGGGTGGGCAACATGCAATTTTAGCTTTAAACACTGCTGATCATTGACATGTGTGTCTTCTTGTGTTGTGCCTGAGGAAACAGGGATTCGGGGTTGTTTTTGTTTTTTTATTGCAGTGGAAGGATAGAGGAGGAAATGCATTGTGCTGCATTGTGATGATGATCTTGGGGTCTTGTGAAACGTCTCATGGACCTTCACTTCTCAGAGTTTTATCTCATTGGGCTAATTAATCTCTGCCCTTGTTAGACATCCCTAATTACATCAACTAATGAAGCCTGGCTTCTGGTTTTCTCCTTCCTAATGAGCCAGCAACACAATGCAGTAAAACACAAACAGTGGATTCCTTCAGACACACTCATAAACATACACACTATTTACATATAGTCCAAAATGATTTAATTATTGTTGGCTCATAATTCAATTTGGAAAAAGGTAGCTATAGTGGAGCTTTCAACAAAATAGTAACTCATATTTTATAGGTCTCGAGTCCAGATTTGTTAGACATGGACACATCTAAGAATATAAAAGTTCCCTCCTCGGTATTTACGCTAGCTTTTCTTTTGTTTTTATGTTTGAAAACCTTTTTTTTTTTAATTCATACTATAACTATGTTTGAGCTTGGAATATGTTTTTTTTTGTTTGTTTTATATCAAAGGGTGCCAATAATTCTGTAGTTGACAGTAGACAGTAAAATTTACAGATGTGAACTGTTCCATCATCTTCCAGCTTCTGTTTAGCTCTGATTTGATTTCCTGGCAGGCATGTATAGAGCACGCATGTTTTATTGACATCATAACATTTTATTGCATGGATAGAGTACCAGGCCCTTCTGTGTTTTACTCTATTGAGTAGCAGATGTCCTTATTTTTTGGCCTACTGACACTTTTCTCCCAGGCTCCCAGCAATACTTCAAAACACGCACATTCACATAAACTATCAAGCTAAAATTATTATGATGGTTTCCAACCTATATGGAAATTTGGTTCATTAATGTAGAACTTTGTTTATGCATATGACAGAAAAGGGAAGAGATGGCAATACGTGTAGTGAGACAATAATGTCTGATATTTTGCCTACCTCTAATGAAGACGGATTGAACAATAAAACTGAATGCGTTACCAGTACATGTTTTAAAGTGGCCTGAACGGAGGCAGAAGATGATACATCACCTGTGAATGAAAGACAATCAAATCATCAAATACACTCACAAAGAGCAAGAGCAATCGTCTGCTTAATGGGCCTTTACACCAAATATTATTCTGTTGTATGAATCCATTGTTAGTTTAATGTTTTATTTATTCAAGATCTAGAAGCTGCTTAACGCTCGGCTTAAAATATTAACTAAAACACTATAACATGCTATAAAAAGAGGAGTATATGGACTTTTTTCCATTTCAAGCAAAGCAGTAAAATAAAGCAACAGCAGGCCATAAACTCTCACAGTCATAAACGAATCGATTAGGGTAGAACAGTAAAACATTTTTGATTAGAGAGCTTTCCCTAAGAGCATCACAGCACCATTATAACTAACCCTAAACCTCCATGCTCGTTTTCTTTAAATGCACATTGTGCACTGAAGACCTTGTGGCAAAATGTTAATTGGTACTGTTTGGGCTTTTTATTTATTTTTTTTATCTGACAGATTTTTTTTTGTTTGGTATGCATGTAAAAGGACGTTCCTCTAATGAGCTGTGGAGACTTTGCTAGAATAACATTTAGAAGTGTAGCATTAAATTGAAGGAATGAGTGATATCGTAATTTCGCTCTGATGTAATTACTCAAACAAAAAAATGCTTATGGATGACTTACGATTAAATTAAATAGTGCTGGGCCAATTATTTGGGTCAAATGAAATTACAAGAAGACCTCGCTTATATTGAATGTGAAATATGGCAGTTCAATCTTAATTTAAATGTACATTTGATTTAGATTTTTTATTTTTTTTTGTGCCTTCATTTACATTTGTAAGTGAACAGGGTTGAAATTCTCGTAGCTTGCATTTGTATACAAGACTATTTATGTATATATACAGTACAGACCAAAAGTTTGGACACACCTTCTCATTCAAAGAGTTTTCTTTATTTTCATGACTATGAAAATTGTAGATTCACACTGAAGGCATCAAAACTACAAATTAACAGATGTGGAATTATATATGGAATTATATACATAACAAAAACGTGTGAAACAACTGAAAAATGTCATATTCTAGGTTCTTCAAAGTAGCCACCTTTTGCTTTGATTACTGCTTTGCACACTCTTGGCATTCTCTTGATGAGCTTCAAGAGGTCATCACCTGAAATGGTCTTCCAACAGTCTTGAAGGAGTTCCCCGAGAGATGCTTGGCACTTGTTGGCCCTTTTGCCTTCACTCTGCGGTCCAGCTCACCCCTAAACCATCTCGATTGGGTTCAGGTCCGGTGATTGTGGAGGCCAGGTCATCTGGCGCAGCACCCCATCACTCTCCTTCTTGGTCAAAAAGCCCTTGATGCCTTCAGTGTGACTCTACAATTTTCATAGTCATGAAAATAAAGAAAACTCTTTGAATGAGAAGGTGTGTTCAAACTTTTGGTCTGTACTGTATATATATATATATATAGTGCAACCTTGATACTCCTGGGGGTCTATGACCCCTCGCAAGTAACAAAAAATTGCGAGGTTTTGATTCTCTCCTTTTGATGGGGAATTGTACATGATCTGTACTGTAAACTCAACAAAATTTGTGAATTACTTGTAGATTACTTGTAGATTGTAGAATTTTCAATGTAATTTATTAGTACTCTGTTTTGAAATGTTACTCCGAACCTGTGAGCCACTCACGCAAACTATCAGATATTTCGCGAGATACTCTTAGTCGGGTTCCAAATAAAAAGTTGCAAACTATCGAGGTCGCGAGTGTCAAGGTCGCAGTTATCGAGGTTCCACTGTGTGTGTGTGTGTGTGATATATTTGATATATGTGTGTGTGTGTGTGTGTGTGTGTGTGTGTGTGTGTGTGTGTGTGTGTGTGTGTGTGTGTTTAATATAGTGGCAAAACTTCAAAAATTTGTAGCTATTAAATCACTTGTTCAATGCATTTTATGATAGGAGAAATTCTGTAGATTTCAGTCACCAGTGATATATGGCTATGCTGATGAGGTGTAACAACTTGTCAGATGTTGTTTAAGCTAAATTCTGGAAAACAGCCAAAAAAAATTACCAAGAAACTATTATCTGATATCTAATCTGATTAAAATGTCAGTAAGCAGTGAGCTTTTTTAAATGATTAAATGATGTAATAAAAAGATATTAATTAAAAGAATCCTTCCAACTGAGCATAAAATAGTCCGATATTTGTTCCCTACCAATGTTCGCCTGACACCAGTCATCAGAGACGTAACAATTAGGCTTGTGTCAAAATGCAAAAATAGATTTTATTAAAATCTTTTATAGCTGCATGTCAAATGTTTCCATGTGAAAGAAAAATTTTATGAAACTAGAAAATATGTTGCATCATATGGACATGCATCATATATAACAAACTCAGTTCTTAGTACCTCCTGACTGGAACAAAATTGCTGATGTCTTTATATCATACACAAATAATAAAATTCAATATAAAAAAATATTGAAAGCAAACTCAGCCACCCACATTCTCTCTCTTATGTAGTTAATTACCTTTGTTTACCTGTGTAATAGCTGCTCTGTTTCAGCAGTAACTATTGTTGAACCTGTTGATCCTAAATTCAAGTAACACATAGCGGCAGATACAAACGATAAGAGAAAAAAGATAAACAGCACAGACAGATTTATGAAAGAAACTAATATAAACAAAAGAGAGGAAAGAATAATAGGCCATTGCAGGTTATTTTCTATTTTATCAGTCATTAGTGTTTGATGCAGAAGAATTTCTTTACATAATATGGAGGATGTTTTTTTTGTGTGAATTTTTTATCAATTTTTTTATATTGTGTATAAATTTAATACAGATGCTGGATCAGTTGTTTTTTTGCCATCTTCCAAATCTTTCCTCATTAAAACCGTGTAGTATCTGTATAAAAATAGTAGTGTATTAAAACCTATTCATTAGTCAAGACTTACTAAAATCACAGAAAAACAGAGCAAAATTTAAAATCATGAAGGTATTATTTATCTTTACTCCAGTAATGTTTAAAACCGCATCCCAAATTAAACTAGTCTTAGAAGTACAAATTACATTGTGGATGCCAAATTTGAATGAAAGCAATATTATTGGCAATATAATTACTAAGATTAATATGCAACTGCTTTAAAAGTAGGTTTTCAAGGGGTTTTTTTGTGCTCCACTGGCTTTTTTTGTTCATTTAAAATTTTTTAATAAGCATTTATAATACCTTATCTATATTGTGTGAGCTCAGTAGAACTCTCAGTCTTGTCTGAATATTAAAAACATGTATACCTTCTTAGTAGATAGTGAGTTCTTAGATGAAATGTCATTTCACTTGAAAGCTCAAAGCTTTATGAAATGTAATGAGCATACGCTGTACCATCGGTGTACTTTTTAAATTTTTTATACATTCCATTGCAATTATTCAGTGTTTTTCCCATTTCCAGTCCATTATTGTTGATCCTCAACCATTCTAATAACCATCTTCCTCAACCAAAAGCGAACCTTGAAACATAAATCTATAAATATTTTTTTATTGAATTTGTTAAAAAAATTAAACGTTTATTAGTAGTAGTAGTACAAGTGATATAGAACAAGACAAAATATTAATGTAAATTATTTAACAATTTACATATCACAGTTGCTCTTATGGCAAACTTTCACTGCAGAGTTTAACCATTAACACAATATGTATAAATAAAACTCGCTTTGCACACAGAACCAGTTTGCTGGAATCGGATCTTAGTTCCAGTGAAGGAAAATTAAAATTTTACAGCATGTAAGATATTAGATATAATTGTGTGCCTGCAACTTTGTGGAGATTAGAAAATGACCACATTTGGTCCATGTGGGAATTTGATAGTCACATGTATTTTTTTTTTTTTTTGTTATAATGAAGGTAATTTAAACATAGCTAAAACAGCCATTAGTCAATCTGGAATTTGCTATTATTTATCAATTATCTACATCATATACTTGTGTCAGACTGTTCAAAATATCCAATATGTATCTGTTATGCACATTTGAGGCTTTCTAAAGTTGTTTTATAGGTCTATTCCTTTCATATTTTTGTAACAGACTAGAGAACTATCTATCCTTTCTGGCACATATGAAGCTAATATTACTTTCCAAAGCTCACAAAGGGAGCTGGGGTGGATGTGTTGCATTCTTTTTTTTCTTTTTTATTATTAATATGGGTGCAATGTTCTTCAGAGGCTAGCCATGACCCCGCTCTTTATTCCCTTTATATCCTATATGTAATCAGTACAGCGTCAGATACTGTCCAAATAATTTCACACTCCTTTTTTGATAGCGATGTATTCATGGAATATAGCATAATGCTGTTATAAAAAAATAATAACGACTCAACGTGGAGTAAATTACTGCTGATACTCCAATGTTAATTATTTCATTACACTGTGTATTCGTTATTACTTATAATAATATTGTTGTAATATCAATGCAGCTTTAATTTATTTTACTCACTTTAAAAGCTTGTAATATACCAGAAATGACAGCTTGTTGTGTTAACAAGAAAGTGGAAAGCCCAAATTCCTCTGTTTCCATAGACTTTCTTGGTATGAGTTGCAAAGTGCGAAAATAGGAGACTTCATCTAAAAATGTGAAATAAACATCTCACATAAAAGGAACATATGGCAATGATAACACACCATATTGTGTTTATATATATATATATATATATGTTGATGCAAATAGCACAAACTATTTTTGTTGTTATAGGAATATATCCAACTTGTTCTGACCAGTGATTGAGAATGCATCAAAGCAGTCTTATATAATACACATAACCAGTATCTTGGTTGTTCTGAGTGTTTCTGCATTACCCTGGTATCTGGCAATATTTTATGATTTAAAACTAACAAGGGTTTAATGGGACATTACTGACTACCAGCTGTTTTTTTCTTTAAAGCTCAGCTACACATTCAGTGAAATCTGTTTATATTGCGTCCTAAGGCTGAAGGTCCTTTTACTGTTTCACATCGTATCTCTGTCTGTTTGAAGTCTTGCTCAGTACTCACGCATGCTTCTTTGAGAAATCAATCTAAGTTATCATTTAAACCAGTGTTTAGGTGCTGCACCAATCACATGGCAGGAAGGCCATTCTTAGGGTGTGTCAAAGCCATCATTGTGGCCACAACCTATATCTCTTTCAAAAAATATTGAAATATTTTTTTTTTTCTTTTGATTTTACAGCATATAATTAATTAGAGGCCAAGTATTGTGTTATTTCTTCAGTTGCACTGCATCAGTGGTCGTGAAAAAAATTAATTGGTTATTACAACATAGCAACACTACCACCTTATAGACCCCTTGGTTTTTTGTTAGACATTGTTTGTTTTTTTTTACAAAGATTTTTTTTACATTTATAGAAATGAAAGCTATTGTACTTGGTATCACTCGAATGGCTTTTTTTAAATATAAAATCCAGACACAATGTATTTAATAGAATTGTCTAAACAGTAAAATAATTTGCTAACCTCCAATAGTCTCTGATAAAATGGACTCTTATTCCTTATCTCAAAAGGCCAATTTTCTGAATTATTGAATGCTTCAACCATATAATTGGAGACTATCTGTGAAAAACTAATCCCTTAAGTACTGGATTATAATTTTTTTTTTTTTGTATTAATTCATCTGCCTAAGCAGTGGATAAATGTTCTGTATCTCATTCACATAATACTGTCTCATATTGGCTGTGATTTCTGGGAATTAAGCAAATAGTGCCTTCAGCCTTAAGGCACAATGATGCATCAGTACAACTTGCACACAACTTCACAACTATTAAAACATTAGCGTATCTAGTCTACATTATTGGTTTTGGGATGGGTGTGTGTGTGTTACAGACGAGGGAGGGTTTAATCCAAAATTGAGAAATGTATGAAATAATGTTTTTTCAACCTGCCTTTGTTAATTGCTATGTTTTTGTTCTCCTTTGTGGGTTTGCAAAATATTAAAGCATTATAGATATATTCATGTTTAACAAAGGACTGTATTTTGGGGGGAAACATTTTGATGTCAAGGGCACGATGGGGCAAAACATTTCCCTGCACATGGGTGTCATTTCCATTGGTACTAATACACCTTATCAAATTTTAGAAAAAGCAAAAAACTAAAAGCAAAACTGCCATTGAAAATATTTGCATTATTCTTAGAATTTAATGAACACATTAAATGTCTGGTCCATAAAATAAGTGTATTGGGACAAGAATTGTTTGCAAGATGAAACTGCATTGGGGATTGAATGTTAATGATATATTTCATGAAATTGTTGTTATTTTTTAGGGTGGGAATATGAATTACAAATTATTCCAAATATCCTAGACTTACTCTGAAAGATTTGCATATAAATTGTAATAATTAGAGGAAACCCTCTCCAGTCATCATAATGTCTTTCGGGAGGAGGGATTATACTTTATAATAGCACAGAAAAAAAAAAAAAAAAAACACTGAATGGCAGATTAACGAGATTTAAAGACGCTTTGAAAATTGGGGTGAACATTGTTTATCACTATCCAAGAACAATCTTACACAGCTTTCTTTTTGTAATTTTTTTTTTCATGCAAAAATCATGCGGCCAATTTGTTGATGTAAGTGACCTGTACTATGTGGTTTGCTATCTTATTTAACCCATCCAATCTGTGAAAGAGAGAGAAAAAGAGAGAGAGTTATAGAGCAGTCATAGGTTAGTAAGGCGCTTGTATTTAGAACTGTGTTTTGTTGTTTTTTTCTACATATTTTAGTGAAACAATAACGTCACTAACACTCTGGCTTTTGTAGCTTGTAGATGGTAAAGCTAAAGATAGCATCATTTAGATGAGTCAGATTGTACAAAAGCAACTTATCTGTATATATGCACTTTTACATTTAAGCCAGATTCAGGGAAGAGAGAGTTGAGATCATTCTGATTAACATTTTAAATAGATATCCAATCACTAACTAAACTTAAACTAACCTCATTCAAAGTCATAGTGTTCTAATAATGTTTTTTTTAACTGTTCTGCTATTGTTTTTCTTTCACTATTTGTTTGGATTTGGTTTAATCTAGTATACAGATTGCGTAGATATTTACTAATGCTCTTTCTCCCTTGCCCTGTCTCTTTCTTATCCTAGGAGGGGAATTAGTGTTGCCTATAATAACCGTGGATTCTCTAGATCCCCCATCAGTTGCAACAAGGTACCCAGTAATCCCTCCACCCCCTACCTACCATCCCTTCCTCACACTGCTCGAGACCACAAAAGAGTCCACATCCCCTTCCAATGGCCACATGCCATGTCCAATGGACCAAGAGGACTGTGAGGAGGCCATGGAGGTCTCGGCTTACGGCTCGGGTGAGATGACCGAGTCAGATGACGAGGACTATTACAAAAACTCCCCCCTAGTCACAGACCGAACCGTGCTTCCTCCTCCTCCGGCAGTAGCCGAAAACCCGCGTGGTGATCGCCACTTTTCTCGGCATCCACCCAACTCCCAGCGGCCCCTGCTTCCATCCACCCCCACAACCTCACCACGACTCAAACCTAACATCAACAGTGGCCCTAATATTCCAGCAGGCAAAATGAACACCCGAGATCAAGTGCTCCTGCCACCCGTCCAGCCCTCTGGGGATCCCGAGCATGGCGGGCGGCACAGAAACATTCCAAGTATAACCAACCCTCCTAATTTTCCTACTGCAGAGCCTTCATCTCCTGACCGAGGCCCTCCGGGAGCAGTGGAAGTGTTCCGGGAGTCCAGCAGCACCACGGGGATGGTGGTGGGGATTGTTGCAGCAGCTGCTTTGTGCATCCTCATCCTACTGTACGCCATGTACAAATATCGTAACAGAGATGAAGGATCTTATCAAGTGGACCAGAGCCGCAACTACATCAGCAATTCAGCCACACAGAGCAATGGGACACTGGTGAAGGAGAAGCAGTCTGGTACAACCAAAACAAGCACCAAGAGCAAGAAGAACAAAGACAAGGAATACTATGTCTGAGCTCAGGCCTGACAGGGACAGAAACAGAACAGAGAGAGAGTGAAAGCTAGAGAAAGAGAGAGAGAGAGAGAGAGAGAGAGAGAGAGAGAGAAAGAGAGAGAGAAGAGAGAGAGAGAGGTGGAATACTGAGGGAACAGGGACGGTAGAAAGACGGTATTTCTTGTAAACCCCTCCCAACTGTTGTCACCATTCTCAAACAAGGTCTATGAAACAACCAAGACAAAGAAATAAAGATTGAGAGATAGAGATTGCTTTCTTTTCTTTGACTTTTCAGTAAATATTCCTCATAACTTTTGTACTGTTGGATAAACGCACAGTGGACTTGTTCCGTTGTAACCATTCCACACACTTGCTTGCTCGTTGTAAATACCATGGTAGTCGTGGGTCTTCAGGATCTTCAGGATCACCTAACCTGTTGTTGCAACACCAATATGTGCCAAGCCCAGAAGATTCCTTCTTAATGAAGATGGTCAGTAAGGCTAGCTTTACCTGAAGTATTTTTATGAGCAATGTTCAAAAACCGAGCGAGTGTTGGACGAGTTGGAAAGTTGGGGATATTTGAAAGACAGTGAAGACCAAATAGTCGTGCCAGTCCAAAAATTACTGCCAAACCATCTCAGTGTCAAACCTGCCTCCCTTTCTGCTCCCAGTATTCATGTCATATTTCTCTCTCATTCACTCTCATTCAATCTCTCTCTCTCTCTCTCTCTCTCTCTCTTTTGCTTATTTCCCTGTTTGGCTTGTGCTCTTCAAATTCTTCTCCTTGTCTTCGGTGCTCAGGAGCTGATGCAACATAATTTCTGCTGTGTTTCAAGCATGTAGTATTCCTTAACGAAAAAGAGACAATAACCTGTTGAGTTTCTGTGGAGTTTAAAAAATACATATATCAAAAAAAAAAAAAAAAAAGTCGCAACAAGTCTAACCATGGAAATTTGAGAACTCGACATCCACGGCTGCTGCGAAGCCACCGAAACGCTCTGAGGCCAAACCCCTGGTTGTCCTTCATTCCAGCAGATCTCCTCCACTTGTTTTTAGGGTTTGACGTCGAGCCCTTTTAAAGGTTATGAAATCATATATGAAAAAGCAGAAAAAGAAACATCTCACAGCAGAAAAATGAACTTTGTTCCCTAGAAATATTATATATATATGTGTGTATAGACGACTGAGCAACTCAAGGACAAATTCATGGAAAGGGAGTTGTTAGATAAAAATTGTCCCCTGCTTTGAGGTGATAACAGGTCGTCAGTGTGAGTCAATTTCCTTCTTTACCTTGTGCATTTCTGGAACAAGCCACAATGCAACGTGTCCATGAAAAAGAGAAAAAACAAAACATTATGAAAAACTATGGACATAAAGAAAGTGCAGAAGCTATGGACCAGAGTGCTTGATTTTTTTTTCCCATCTTTCTTTTACATTTTGTCATAAACTAAAAAGGGAAAAGACATTTATAGGGAAATATGCCGCAAGTCCCCGGTGTTTTGGCAGTGGGGAATGTGAAAGTTCATCACAAGTGACCGTGTTCTAAATTTTGCTGCTGCAGCAAGTAGCAAGGGAAGACTGAAAAGACTGTATCAGTGTGAACTTTGGGGGAAAAAAATAAACACTCTGAGGAAAGTGAAAGCTTCATTCTTTGAGGATGTACAACTTGAACTTTAGTATTCCAATATTCTCAACTCTACTACAAGAACAATTAAAAAAAATATTCAAAAAAAAAAAAAAATGTTTGTGAAATGTCTAAATATTTGAAACTCATCCCACTGCTAAGACTTAAAAAAGATGTGTTTTCCCTACTTTATAACCCCTGTTTGGAGAGAAAAAAAAAATGATGATTGGTGAACATGGGAAGTAAATTTGATTTGTTGAACAGAATCTGGTTTACAACATTACAACGTTACCTTAAATTCCTCTTTATCACACTCTCACTTTTCATTTAGAGAATTTTATTCCATCAACCAACATGGCAGACCTTCATGATCCAACAAACTTTAGTTTTTCTTCAAAGCATCTGTGTGTGTGTGTGTGTGTGTGTGTGTGTGTGTGTGTGTGTGCGTGCGTGCGTGCGTGCGTGCGTGCGTGCGTGCGTGTGTGTATGCCTCAGGTCTTTCATGTTTTTGCTATTGTTTTCTTCTTTTTTTTTCCTCCATCAAAAGAAAATCCACCCAACCCGCCCCACCCCGTGTGCCCCCTGTTCTTTCTAAATGTTCTTGTAAAGTGTTCCAGTGAGATGACTCTAAATATGTGTATATTAACAGAAGGGAATAAAATTGGT
The DNA here is from genome assembly GCA_039877035.1 of Silurus lanzhouensis. NCBI lineage: Eukaryota > Metazoa > Chordata > Actinopteri > Siluriformes > Siluridae > Silurus > Silurus lanzhouensis. The sequence continues at coordinate 1,850,620 of JBCEWE010000287.1, forward strand.
TATATACTTCTTACTCTTCGCGGTCATGTCTTTATTAAACCAATGGACCAATTTGGCAAACTGCTTATTCTCAAAATTATTCTGACCATTTTATTATTATTATTATTATTAATATCATTATTATTATTATTATTATTATTATTATATATATTATATATATATATTATATATTATATATATATATATATATATATATATATAATATTATAATATATATTCTATTATTTTACCATTTTATTATTATTATTATTATTATTAATTGCTATTTGTTTTCAAATGAAAACATTCCCACATCACAACAAACTTATTAAATCTAAGTGTTTTCCTGAGGGATGTGTAGGATTGAACAAAAAAAAAGTGCAGCCTACAAAAAAGCATGTTTGAATCACTTTCTGTAGCTGAGTTGAGATCACAAACAAACATTGTGTCAGATTCTTTTCTCTATTTATTTATTTATAAAAAAAACATTTATGGCTCTAAGCCCCAAGAGCGTTTCACAATATTATGACGGAATCAAATTTCAGAATCCAGATTGTACCGACCACTCGAACATTTCTTTACATTTTCACCTGCGGTTGTTGTGCTGAGAGAAAATCTAATTTCACATTCAGTATTTTGAGTATTTAATTTACAAATCTCACATAAGTGTAATAAATCACTTTGAGATGTCAGATTTAAGAGATTCTGATTTGTCAACAATTAAAATCCATTATATTTTTTCAATAATTTCGATGCAAAAAAGTCAAAGATGTTGATTAAATACAGAATTTTGAGGTACAAAGCACACATTATAATCAACTACCAAAAGGGCCAATTAAAAATCTTTGTTTACTTTAAATCTAAAATTTAAAAAAAGATGAAGTAGTTGAGACACAAAGTGAGTACACAAAGAACAAAAGTAAAAACTGTGAGAAACTTAAATCTTAATGGGAGAATGTTTTGAAGTTAGAAGCTTTTATAAAACCCACTTCCTTTCTCCATCATAGAGGTGGCAAAAGTACACACATCCTTCATTCGAATGGAAGTACAGATTCTCATGTTTTAATAGAGTCAAATTTGAAGTACTGACTACACTTTTTCACTCAAGTTAAAGTAAAGAAGTTTGGGCTCTGACATGAACTTAAGTAAAAAGTAGTCATTACTACTACCTGTTTTAGTGTCATGCTGGTAACTGGACCTCACAACATACTAATATATTAATACAAAAGTATTAAAAGTTTTGTTATCTAATAAATGTTTCCATCTGAACAACCACCATATAGAACACAAGCAGAGAAAAGATGATGGTGATCAGGAACGTCTCTGTTCTCATGCATGTTTACATCACTGACTTCCTCTGCCTCATCCACAGTAACCCCAGACTTCTTGTTTGCTTCTGCCCTGATTGTTGTTAGCTTTGTCGGCTAGCTTACATTTGTGGTGTGTGAAATGATACACCAGTGGTGGATTGTAATAGCCGCACCAAGACAAGAAATAGGTTGATGGTCTGAAAACGTTGCACAGCAAGAAGAAAAATTGATCATGTCACCATATACATTAAAACTAAAATAACGAGCCTGTTTTAAATTGTAAGAAGTAGAAAGTACAGATGTTTGTGTACTTCGTTACTTCCCAACTCCGCTCACACGTAGTGCACTTTATCAGGTATCAGCCATTTTGTCTGAATTCTAAGTAACCACTTCATAACCTACAATCTTTCACTTTTTTATACCCTTAATGCACTGATTTCAAACATACATTTGATGCACTATGGTACATTAATGTACTATGGCCAACAGGCACTTTCCCACCGAAAGGCAATTTCTCACACTGTAACTCAAGATCTTCTGCTACAACCCATGTAAAGCAAATGTTTTTAAAAGCTGTCTTTGTGCACAGGGGCACTGTGAGGCTGAAACAGGTTTGGGTCACTTAGTTCAAGTGAAGGGTACAGTTAAATCTACCGCATCCAAAGACATTATGTGCCTCCAACTACAAGTTTGTGGAAGAATCACAAATTCCTGAAAAAATCATTTGTCCCAGTAGTTTTGTCTAAGTAGTGTATATTTTATAGATTAGTCTTAGCTTTTGTTTAATATCTGTAGTATATCTGTTAGGCCTCTCTGCAACTCATATGGAGTCAGCTCGAGCAGGCTTCCCTAGACATTTGGAACTAGGACGTGGATCTTTAGGTGCCAGGCCACACAAAGAATACAAATAATTTTTTTTTTACTTTTATTTTATTCCCATTTTATTTACTTGCATGTTATGCAGGGTGTTGTGTATTGAGAAATTACCACTTTTGCCTATTATGCATCGATAAATGAAGACCTCAAGCTATGACTACAAACCAGACATTGCTGGACAGCTTTTGATGGACAGCTGGACAATGGTACAGTGAAATGTTTTTTGGAAAAGAGGAAAAGACCATATGATGAGACAGATATGGTTTCATTACAACAGGTGTTTCTCCTGATGCTTTTTATATAATAGTTATTATGGTGAATAAAGATGTCGTGTTCTCTTTATTAGGTGTGTGACAGACACGCCACAGATGTTAATGCAAGGTACAGTGGATGTCATGTTTATGACAAAGTGGTCCACGACGGCCTGTTCTCTCTGACACATGATAATAACGTCCATGTCCATAATCTCACACTCATTTTCATTCCCTTCTTCCCATACACTGAACTCAAATCCCCATACATTGTTTCCTATTGGAATGGTGCACTTCCATGAAAAAATTTAAATTTAATTACCAAAAAGATCAACAATGTATCTTATAAAACACGTCATCTCTTCTATCCTACCAAGCATTATTTAAAAAAAGATATTTCCAGACATTGATATGTTCCTTTAGTGGTGCAGAAAATGAATCTCATCTGGGAATGTACACATACAGCTTTGTATTTGGAAGCAATACATTCATTTATTTATATTTCAAGATGAAAAATTCTTGCACACTCTATCACAACTTACATAGTGTTCTAGGTTTTGTTCTGGACTTCCATCCTACTTGCTTCCATCCTACTTGCACAATCCTACTTCCTCCAGCAACTCCAAAGCTCTTAAAGACAAGGTCACTGTCATCCTTTTGATATTTTTGCAAATCAATAATATGTACCTCTAGTTTCGTTTTCACATCTCTGCCGTTTTGATGTATGTTTTGGACTTAATAAACAAACAATCAAATTAACAAAATTAACAAAAAATTAACAAATTAACAAAAAATTAACAAAAAAGAAAGAATTATTGAACTCAACTGGTGTGCACTATAAAGGGATTAGTGAATGAGTGAAAAGGGAGTGATTCAGCTGGAGTTTTTAGAAAATGAATTCACTCAGGTCTGATGTTCATTTCCGAAATATTTCAAAAGTTTTTAAAATTTTTTAAATTTGCAAGCGTCCATTGGCTTTACACCCGGAAGTTGAAAGTGCGCACACACACACACACACACACACACACACACACACACACACACACACACACACACACACACACACACACACACACAGGGCTTGCTCTAACACACCTGGTTTGGTTTAGTAATTAACTGACGCACTTGTGTGTTTTAGGAGAGCAAACACCCGGCGAGTGAAAATGCTGCTTCACCTACTAAAGCTTTCATTATTTCATGATTTGTATGTTTCCCTGCGCAGTCAGAGTGTGAGATATCAGCAGAGTCCAAGTGATGTGAAACCTGTGTGGTCCAAAACACTGCTTGCACAGGGGAGATTGGGATGTTCATTGATGCGAGTCAACAACGTCTCTCTCTCTCTCTCTCTCTCTCTCTCTCTCTCTCTCTCTCTCTCTCTTTCTCTCTCAACTTAATTACACAAGGTTTTAATTGAATTTCCAAATCCCAGCACTGCCATGTGAGCTCATGGTTATTAATGATCTTCTCATCGATCCTCTCTGGAGAGAGAAAGGGAATACCTAACTGCCTCTCAAACGAAATGCATGGAAGTCTTTAGTAAGAGAAACGTCGCTGCCTTTCAAGGTAGGTGGAAAAGTTGGTTTTGTTTCAAAGTTACATTTGCAGGAACTCAGCAGCACATCAAATGAACAAAAAGAAGATAATGCAGCATAGATTCAAGTTACAGATGAACTAAAAGCAAGCATAATGCAGTATGTGCAGTGCTAGTGTTCATCTTCATGTCTTCTAAACCCTCTCCATCTGCTCCAGTGGAAGCATCATAACCTTGTGCTCCAGTACATCTGATCACATGCACATGATCAACTTGTGCTGTTAATATCATAAACAGCAGCTATGCTAATTCCTCTACACTGCCTCTCTCTCTCTCTACCCATCCCGAGACATCCTGAGATTGCGCCAGCTCCAGTCACGTCCCGTCTCATTAAGACTGTGGACCTTTAAAGAAGTAGATGCCGACCCCGCAAACATTCATTTAAAAAAACATCTAGAGACGTACCAGCGCCAATTGGATCCCACTTCATGTGGAGTTTGGACACTGGACCTCCTTGAATGTTTCGAGGCTCTGGCATGGAGAAGCAGGTGCTGGATCTGTGATGATCTCAAATGTTGAGCTATTTTATGAGTTGCTCAGTAGCTCCTAGTTTTATAACCACAAATGATTGTAAAAAGACTGTAGAAAGATCATTACTCATAATCTTACACTCCAGTATTCTGTGTTGTTTGAAGACTATAATCACACTCTTGATGTCACCCAAATGAGGATGGGTTCCCCTTTTGAGACTGATTTCTCTCAAGGTTTCTTCCTCATAACATCTAAAGGAGTATTTCCTTGCCCCAGTCACCATGGCTGCTCATCAGGGATAAATACACATCATTCACCTTAACTGTTATATTCTGTAAAGCTGCTTTGAGACAATGTCTGTTGTGAAAAGCGCTATAGAAATAAACTTGACTTGACTTGAAGCCAGAGATCTAATTTCCAAACTGTAATATTAAGCTCAATTTTGATAATTTCACCTTTAACATACTCTCAACTGTCCTCAATTTAATCAGGGCTTCTGGTGAAAAATAGGTTTCATGGCTTTCAAATCTAATAGTCCCTCTGTTGAGACTGTATCATAGTCAAATCCATACTTTGGCCTCATTTGTTGCTTGGCTTGGATATAGAATGCACAATTTGGAAGAAAAAATATTAGCTTGATTGAAAATGAGCCTGGGGGCTGTGTGTTACTGAAAGTGTAGTGAAAACATGTTCATACATTAATCACATATTTAGCTCAGTTTAGCAGCTCATGTTAAAAAAAAGAAGCACAAAATAACATTCGGTTCAAATTTATCGAATTATAAGTTCCCATTTTGCAAATATTATGTTAGGATATGACTTTCAAGAAGATGAATCAAATGTAATATAATATAATGATTTCTTTTTAAATAAAAACAATTGTTTCATTTAATCATATCAACATTCAAATCGTTAAAAAGTAATAAAATATTAATAAAAACGATTCCTGAATATGGGTATATATATAAATGTATATGCCTGTCTATAATGTATTTTAATTGAATAAATTGAATATAAAAAATTGTACTGTAATAGATTTTGTTTTCCCCAGATTTCTAAATTGTTGGATTTGTTTGGATTTTTTTGACAAAACTGGTTTTGTAAAATGTCGTAAATATGATAACATTACTGAAACCCTCTAATAGATTGGAATCATTTTATTTGAATTTGCATACATTATAACCTACAGTACAGATAATCCACATAAGAGCCTGTTTCCCAGGGCACGTGTATAAAACAATTTACGCATATTATACGAAAATAATTAAAAGCTGATGTAGCGTAATGCTGCTTGACATAAAGTAGACTTGATCGTCTCACCAGTTTGTTGATCATTATTCCAATAAGACCAAGACTCAAAGTTTTATTCGTCTTATTTAACAACAATTTGTGAATTGTAACAGAATGACACACTATATATTTTATTGATTGTTATGGTTCATGCTGTGAAATGTTCATGAAATGAGTTGGTTCTTGCACCTTGTAGTGTAAAATCAAAACTTGGTTATTGCTTTATCTCTGATAAATACAACGGAGACTCCTTTTTTTACAGCCCAGTCATATAACATGCTTTATAAGGTACATTGCTTCCTTAAAGAACCTTTTACAGCAAAAATTCTTCTGAGCTACTTTGATGTTCTACTTGTATTAGTTCTACTTGTACTCCTACATTTCTATGAGGCACAGATTGAGCATTTTGAGTTCTTAATGAAACTCTGTAAATGTTTGAGTATATATTTAAAAATATTAGTTTTATACAATAATGAAAGCCTTTATATAAATTGTAGGATGTTGATTTTCACTCATTCTCTAACTTTCTCCTTCTTATTGTTTCACAACTGATCCCAGATCAGTGTTTTGAATTTATCAAAGCTTCCAGTGGTCTGCCAGTGTTCTTGTGCCAGTGGCTCCAGGATGTGTCTTGCATGATGGATGTAAGAACACATCCTAGTAGGCATGACACAAATTCATCCCTTATTTAAAAGTCAAATACGAAGCCTTACTCTCTCACTCGGAGTGGCAGGAGTTAAATCAAATACTGCAGTGTGTGGTATAGAAAGTAAAAGAAAGCCTTGTCGGGAAGAGAGTATACTGTAACATGGAAGAGTCTCTGTGGACGAGAGGGAAAGTGTGTGACAGAGGTAGAAAGGTGGTGTCTTTTGGGAAAGAGGGAGAAAGATCAAAGATAAAAAAGAAAGTGTGAAGTACAATGCGGAAACGTGATCCCAGATGTATTCCTGCACGCACGCAAACATACACGCTTACGTCAGTGCACTTGCTCACTTCCCTTTTTTTTTCTAGTTGCCATGGAAACAAGGTCCTGTCCTCTGCATGCGTGTGCTTGGGTCGAAAGAGTTCTCTGGCAAGCACTGGTTGGAAAGGCTGGTTACAGTTTGAGAGAGATGATGTCAAATACAAGAAGCATTGCTTCTGCAGCTGCTATAGTGCCACTTTTTTTTTTTCCTATAAATTAACCAAGAGCCAAACAGACTCATTCGTCAACACCCCACATTTAAACCAGCTCAGTCCCAAAAGCTGAGTGATACTATGTAGTGTGGGGATTCAGCCCAGCAGGGTTATAATGAGACCTCCAGGGTGTTTGGCTGAATGTGAACAGTGTGTTCGTATGTCCCAATTCTACAGCACAGCAGTAGTACTTTTCTGCTCACCGTTCATCATGGCTGCTGTAGTGTCTCTGCACCTGAAGACATGTACGCCACCTGAACAGCAAGGCATCAGCCCAGGATGGGGGTTATATCAGGATATCGATTAAAGCACAATCGATCGATATCTGTTAAACTGTTAAAGCCTTTTATATTTTTTATAATGAAAAACATTTTAATTTGACAGTTCATAGAAAATAAACATATTCCAGTACTTTAAGGTTATTTATTTTTTATTGCAGTTGTTTTGGCACAAAGATTTATTCATTTATACAATATTAACATAATATTAAATAACAGTATTTCAAATTAAACTCCCAAAAAGGTGTTGCAACAATATGAAAAGACATTAGAATCAATTAGAAAGGCAATAGGTGGTCCTTATCTAAATCCAATGTCCACCCTTAAGCCAGAGCCAGGTCTCTTTAATCATTCATCTACTGCTAACTAAAGAGTTTGAAGGCTGACCGATGCCCATAATTGACTATTGACAGGGAATAGAGAGGATGCCATCTATGCCACTCAGAAAGTACAGCCAGATGCGATCTTAGATTTCTGCCCGTATTAATATAATGCTAATAATAATAAATAATATATAACAAATATGGCAAATTCATTTCTCTCTCTCCCTCTCTCTCTCTCTCTCTCTCTCTCTCTCTCTCTCTCTCTCTCTCTCTCTCTCTCTTTCTATATATATATATATATATATATATATATATATATATATATCTGTACACACCACACACACAAAGTATCTCACAAAAGTGATTACATCCCTCAGCAACCATTTTAGTATATCCTCTCAAGGGACGATACCAAAGAAATAAAACTTAATATATTTTAGTCAATGAAGATCAGTAACACCCTGAAACTGAGTTATACTACAGTGGCCAGGGTCATACAAAGGTTTTTCAAGACTGGTTTTCCTAGCAAGGGTAGATCAAATAAGTCCTTGTGCTGTGCGTCAGGTGCAGGAGCTGCTTTAACAAACAGACACATGAATGCTGCAGCATTGCTTCAGAGGTTGCAGAAGCGGAAGGTCCTCTTGTCAGTGCTCAGACCGCACGCCTCACACTGCAACAAGTCGGTTTGCATGCCGTCATCCCAGACGGAAGCCTCTCCTTTCCTTATGCCATCTCAGGGAGTTTTTCCCTGCCACAGTTCACAGCTTCTAACAATGTTCATTGTTAAAAGCACTATGCAAATAATAATGTATTTAATTGGATTGAATTCTGAAGCTGGCTCAAAAGAAAGCTCACAAACAGTTTGCTGAAGACAACCTGTCCAAGAGCATGAATTACTGGAACCATGTCCTGTGGTCTGATGAGACTAAGATAAACTTGTTTGGCTCAGAAGGTGTCAAGCATGGTGGTGGTAGCATCGTGGTCTGGGGCTGCATGAGTGCTGCTAGTACTGGAGATCTGCAGTTCATTGAGGCTAAAAATGGATTCCAACATGTGCTGTGACATTGTGAAGCAGAACATAATGCCCTCCCTACATGATAATGACCTTTAACACACTGGCAGGATGACAACTGACTTGCCGAGGAAGCTGAAGGTGTAGGTAATGGAGTGGCCAAGTATGTCTCCGCATCTGAACCCTATTGAGCAAACTCAAGTGGACCAGGTGTCTAACATCCAGCAGGTACGTGATGTTTACTTTGCTGCCAGCTGTTTTGACAGTAATGGCTATATGTTGAGTTATTTTCAAAGGACAGTAAATATCCATGTTTTATTTCTATAATATTGTCCCTTAAGAAGATAGTTGTGAGGGATTTACTCACTTTTGTGAGATACTGTATGTATATGTGTGTGTATGTGTATGTGTATGTATTTGTATTTAGCCTTACACAGAGAGAGAGATAATATCTATGAATCTTTTTTTGCTTCCTAAAATGAATTCTTTAAAGGTTCTTTAGAGAAACGTGATGAGGAACTACTCAGAAATTATATTACCCAAGAGTTGTAATAATTTAAAAATCTATAATGTGTGCTTTGCAATAAGCTTGCTGAAGTAATTAAGCAATTTTGGAATTACTTGAATTATTATTAAGTGTAAAATCCATCAAAAAATCCACAGTTTAACTATTAGAGCTCTGACCTATTTTTGAGCGCTTTATTTTTCTCCCTGATATTATGACTACATTTTTGACACTGCAATCACTGCATGAATTTATACATGCCATAGCTTTTCCTTCCCTCAAGGGATTCCTAGGGAAGGTTAGATTAGTTCAATTTGCCATGTATATGAGTCCAGTGGAGATGTCCTTTTAAAATGGCAAGAATAGATTATTCTCCCTGTCGTGAAGGCACGATGGCCTGCTGGGAAATTCCTCACACAATATAGATGCAAATCCAGCAGTTTCTAATAATATCCAGCGTATTTCTGAACTATAAAAGATTCCTGAATTATGAAACTGAGAACATTGGAACAGGGTTGTAGGGGTTAATGGGAGTGTTTGTCTAATAAGATTAGATTTAATTTAGAGATTGTCATGTGTTTATGTACTAACATGTTTTGCTTGTCAAATGCTGATCAGTGGGCCTTGGAAAAAAAATTGAGTGTCAAGGATTTCAATACTTACTGTTTTTAATGAGGTGTGTTTGGGCTTCTCTACCCTTTTTACATTAGCTAGAACCTACTGGATATAGTCACAGTCCTGCAACATTTATGAGGATGTTATTTCACCTGGTTACCTCTTTTAACAGTCGCATGATCATTTGACACTTTATTTGCATTAATCGCTTCATGTACATGTCAAAGATGTTGGTAGCCTTTTTTATAGCATTCATTAGTTTTCCATGAGGTTTTCCCTAATTAGCCTTGCAACTCTGCATTTATTAAATTATATATTTGTTCAGTTATTTTTCTTCCTGTAAAGCAGCAGACCACACGGTTCATTTGCTTGAGGCCCGATTTAACAAAATACTGTTCACTCCATCATTATTCCAATAAAAGAATCCCCTGAAAACAGTAATTATTTTAATTTAGTGTTATAGGATAGTTGATAGACCATTGAGTATAGACTGTATGGCCAAATGTTTCTTGGACACCTGAGCATCAAAGCCACATTGCATTCCAGATTTAGTCCCCCTTGTTCTAATGTTATAATCTCCACCTTTCTGGGAAGTCCATCAGTAAGTTTTTGGATTATGGCTGTACAGCATTAGTGAGGTCAGGAATAGATGTTAGGTGAAGGAGGCCTGGGGAAACAGTCAGTGGAGGACAGTATGTCTTTATGTAGCTTACTTTGTTCACAAGAACATTGTACCAGTGAAGGAAAATTGTAATACACTATACACTATACAAATAAATCATATACAAGCAATCTTTGTCATTAATTTTTTATGACCCCTTTGATTCGTATATTATTTTATTTATATATAGTAATTAAATGACTAATATATGATCATTGATTTTCATTTTAATATGAGTATATGGAGTATTAAACCTAGTGACAGTTTGCTCTGGGTCTTTAGAATAAGGAAAAACACTTATTTGATATGTTTGTGTTCATAGTGTGCAGAATTCGGTCTTGAGAGAAAAAAAACATTGTTAGAACAAACCATACTTAGGATTTTGTATTCACTACTGTAGGGCTGTTTTGTTTTGATATGGAAAACCATATATATATATATATCAGAATCAGAATCAGGTTTATTGACCAAGTGTGTTGACACACACAAGGAATTTGGTTCCAGCTGTTAGTGACTCTCAAAAGTACAGACATAAATAAAACCTATACATGACAAAACAGACAAAACATGACAAAAACAGACAATATGAGACAGTATAGACAGTGTGGGTAATAAATAGGGATACAGATCAGTAATGTACATAAAGTGTGGGAGTGCATGGTAGTGCAAATGACAGTATTGTGTGCCAGGTATGATTAGAGAGTTTACTATAAAACTTTGTACAGTATATAGCAGCCATAGTGTGTGCAACATATACAGATACTGTGATGACTGACATTTCTGTGCAGTACTTAGATTAGTTAGATTAGTTATATATATATATATATGTGTGTGTGTGTGTGTGTGTGTGTGTGTGTGTGTGTGTGTGTGTGTGTGTGTGTGTGTGTGTGTGTTTATTCATGGGACAACTTGTAATTCCAGTAATGTGCAGAAAAACAAATGAACTTTTCTTGCCATTTAGTTCAAGTCCTGTGGGTATCTCATGTTAAGTGTACACAATTTAGTGAGGTTATATAGCCACAATACAGAGCAGCACATGTTGCCATCATTTAGCTAAATGGACATGAGGTGAGAGAGAGAGAGCGAGAAGGGAGGGGAAAAATGACCTCACCCTAACATCACTGTGTACTGTGGACAGCTAGCAAGTCATTTCATTACTTTGTGGTAAGGTGGATGAATGAGCTCTGCTGATCTCATTTGGATAAGCCGAGCTAGCGAGCAGAATATAGCCATCTATCATTATCCATGCCAAAAGAATACTAGTACAGCTTTAGGACCACCATTTATTAGACAATGTAACTGTAACTCAAGTGTACTCAATAGCACCACAGCAGACCGTGAATCACAATAAAGGATAAACATTTGAAATGTGCAGGCACTCTGAGAATAATAGACAGCATTATTGGATCCCGTATGGAGAATATGAGGTATCTTTACAGCCAGCTATATTAAACTACAAAGGTTTTCAGAAGGTTGCCAGAAAAACAGATTAAACTCTTATTGCTTTTGTTTTCTTTTTTAGCCTATATCCAAGCCATAATGTGTTGACACAGGTGGGTATTGTTTTGTTTGTTTTTTGTTTTTTTTGTTATGCTGATGAAATTGTCTTCAATCGTTAAATAGAATCTTGGATATACTTGCGCTTTTGCAAGTTCATCATTTAAATCTGAGCTTAATTCCCAGCCATTGGAAACCATTGTGCAATAAGGGAGCTAGAGGTAGTAGAAAAAACGATTTACCAGATGCACATAAGTAAGATAAACAGACAAATAAAAGTTTAAATTATAGCTGCAAGCAGCGATTACTTGGGTTCAAGCACCTAAGGCACTGACGCTCATAAGAAAAAAAAAAGATTAGGAGCATGCCCACCGAGTTTCATTCCGATCGGTCTTTGTTAAACTTGTATAATAGGTGCTCGAAATGTATTGGCCGATGGTGGCCATGTTTATTGAGATCCGGAAATGTCCTGATAGATCCTTGTTGCACATTGGGTATAGACAGTTACAGGTCAATCGAACGAACGGTTGCGTATTTATTGCCGTTTTTCTTTTTATCCCCTGTTTAGCGCCACCAAGTGGCAAAGCTATGCATTTATTTATTTATTTATTTTTATTTGTAATTTTTTTTTTTTTACCAAAGATAGAACTCATACACACTTGTACCAAGTTTGGTGAAGATATCTAATTCCATTCATTAGTTATAGCCATTTTAGTAAAAGTGGCCCCGCCTATTTAGAACTTTTGGATGAATCTTTGCAACGATGAGTCTGAAGTTAAACTTTTTTTTTATAATTATTGATTTTCACTGCACCATTTCTGCACCAGTTTGGCTTCAATCCAGCTAAAAACCTAAGACTAGTTTGCAAAAGTTTGGACATAACTCAATTAAAAAAAACTTGAGTCGGCGACCAATGGTGAATGAGCAATGGCTAAAAATCTGTGAAATATTTTTTTCTGGACTGTAGCGCCCCCTTTTGGCCAATTGGTTTGATATTTTGTCAACCTTCCCCCAAATTGAGTTCTACCATCTGCCCAGGTTTTAAGTCTGACAGCTTGGTCAGTTTTAGGACGAATAATAATAATAATAAAAATCTTTACAATTACAATATTATGTGCTTGAACCTCTAAAAAAAGAAAATGTATTTAAAATGTGATCTAAAATAATGTCATTTTAATGTGGTCTGTTTGTAGTTAGTACAAAGACTGCAAAAGTTTACAATAATTTCTGCCAGTTTATTGGTATTATATGCATCATCAAGTAGAGTAATAAATATTTAAAGTTGAGTATTACTAATAGGCTGTTTATTTTGTAATCATATACATTCTATTTTATTGTGGTGCTACTGGTAAAATATTCAGCCAAAAACCTGTCAGTATTACGGATGTCTTTTTCCCTCTTCAGCTTTCCCTTAATATAGTAGCTACCTGCAGAACAATGTATAATTGTCAGTGATATAAGTGCAATAACACCCAAATAATTCAAAAGCAGATAGTTTTGAATACATAAACAATGAGTTCTATATAATGTCTAATTAGCTTGACTGTGCTTATTACAGTTTAATTGCATCCTCTTATGTATTATGAATCCAATAATACATGGGCATATGTAATATGCTTGCACTAATACTAAAACTTTAATCCCATAAAATAGAAAAAATAAAAAAATAAAAAAAATAAAATTATATATATATATATATATATATATATATATATATATATATATATATATATATATACACACAACAAAATTTCTTTTCTTTTTTTTTACCACAAAAATGCTATTTTATGTATACAGTACTGTATTAACATTTTACTTCATTTTATAATTAATAATTTATAAAATTTTTATAAAAAAATGTCATTATTTCAACATAAAAACAATTCCCTATAAGTGCTCCCCACGAGAGACCTGGGAAATCAGCTAAACACATTAGTTAGATTCGAACCGCGGTAAAGCGGGGGATTACTGTGTGTATATAAAAGTATAAAAACTTCGGAACAAAAACGCCAAGCAACCCCTTTTTTCTGTGTTATAAAAAGCGCCCGAAGTTTGAGTAGATGAGTTACCGTATGCACATTCTTTGCTTATACTTTGTACAAGTAACTTTGATGAACATTTTTTTCTCTGAAGAAAATGGGCTCTAGAGCAGGTCTAACATAAAGAGACCTTCTAAAGTGACTTTGCACAGCTCCACTGGCCAGTAAACCTGTCTGGTTTGTAAATTAGTTTTATACCATAAAGAAAATGTGACTCCGTTGTACGACCATATGATTTTTTTTTCATACTTCATTAGGTTTTGGACCGCAAGGGCATTGCTGGGTGGTGAGGGGGAACCAGTGATTTACTTACCCTATCAGTGTGGTAAAATATCCCATGTTCAGCATGTAGTATAAAAGTACTTTATTTACATATAAGCAGTGGTGGACAAAGTACACAAACCGTGTTGTACTCAAGCAAAGTAGAGATACACTCAGTAAAATATTACTCCAGTAAAAGTATAAAAATAATTGCCTTCAAATGTACTAGTCTTGTATATGATTTATTATGTCTATAATGTTCCAATCATTTTTGTCACAAGACTCTTTGCCTATTTAACTCAGATTATGTGAAAATACTCTCAGCACACCAATCTATTAATAGAATGATATTAATGAGTCAAACACTGATTGATATCAATTATAATTATCATGAGCCCGAAACCTTCTTAATAAACTACTTTTTTTTTTATCACACAAATAAGGCCACAAGTGTTGTGGCAGGTTTTAGGAGAGTCTGGAGTTTCTTCCATTATTTTTTCCTCTCAAAATGAACTGTATGTTAGTGTAGATGCCACCTAGCAGCAATCAAAACAAGTTCTACACAGAACGCGCTCTACCCTGATTGGTGGCTTGCTGCGTGCTTCATCCGTTACCTTTATATCCACTCAATTATAAAAAGGAGCGACTGATTTCGCGAAATGTAGATGAGTAAAAACTACAATATTTGACTTTGAAATGAAGTGAAGTTAAAGTCTCCCCACATAGAAATCCGTCAGTAAAGATGCGCGAAAAAGCTACTTAAGTACAGTAATGCATTACATTTCCTTCATTACTGTCCACCACTGCCTATAAGAAAAACATTTAAAAATAACCTTTTTTTTATTACAAAAATGTGAAAAGTGTTGGTACAAATACAAAGTCGATCAGTTTGAGTGCTTAGGCATTGTGTCATAGTTTCTTTAAGTTTGTGGCAGGAGAAGCTACATGCACACGAGGCTGTATTGCCATTGCAATTTTTCATTAGAAGTCCTAGGAAACATTGAACTTATTATAGCTCATGTTGAAGGTCATACATCGCTAAAAGAAAGGGGTTTTCTGTTTGTTTTTTAAGGATTCAAAGCTTAGAAACCCTTCATGACGTCACCTTATTGGAATTAAATTTTTATTTGAATTCATACGTTTATTAAGTAACATGCCAAGGACGGGATAAAAAAATACATGGCTGTTTAGAAGTTGTCTTGAAATGTATCATTAGATGCCTACTGTAATGCTGTGGAACATCGTGCACATCTAATCTGGAGCGCGACTCGTGTGGTCTTCTAGGAGTTGCCTGTGGCACTGTTCTGCAAATTCAAAACCTGATTTCCAAAGTTTATCAAAGACATGTCTGAATGGAGGGTTCGGCTAGATTCTACAGCCTGGAAAAATCAAGAGATGGACACCGAATGGTAATGGGCAAGAATTTTGTTTAACTTGGGTTTAGTATCGTTTTCAGCTCAATTCAGTTGAACTCTTTTTATTGATGTTCAATCAGAGAGATGCAAAGAGGAAAATAGGATTTATTTCAATCTATTAAACAGAGATCAAAATTAAACACAAAATACAATGAATACTAGCACCAAGAACAAAATACAAAAATAAATAAATAAATAAAACATTTAAAAAAGAGAAATGACTTGCAACATTGTTGCAACACTTCCAAAAAAAATATGTATATATCTTTTCTGTATCTGTGGTAAGAGAAAGGGACCATTAAGGTTCAGGGACCAGGGAGGTGGTGGCTCAGTGGTAGAGGCATTGGACTTTGGATCGAAAGGTCACAGGTTCAAATCCCACCAAAACTGAGCTGCCACTGCTGGGCCCTTGAGCAAGGCCCTTAACCCTCTACTGCTCAGTTGTAAGTCGCTCTGGATAAGAGTGTCTGCCGAATACCCTAAATATCAATATAAAAGGCCAGGCATGGAGAAAGGCATTTTTTTCTTTAATATGTATATATTTTTTTTCTTTTTTAAAAATGTGACAAGAAGGGTTGCCAAGACTTGTGTAATTCTTCTGTATAACCAAGTACTGTACATCTGATATTTTCTATTTGTTAAGCTGCATAGGGTTGTGCATCCAATGAAAGTAGGTGGGTGGGAAAGGATTCTTCCAGTTCAGTAATATAAGAATTTAAGCAATTATCAAGCAGAAGCCGACGCGTTTGATTGGGGGTTACAAGGAAACATTTGTGTTTTCAGCTTATTTTAAAATCTCTGACCACATTCCCATTTTATAACATTCTAACATATTCTGGCTTTTTTTTTTTTTTTTTTTTTTTTTTTTTTCCCTTATTCAGATAGAAACAGATTCTTTTCTGAGTTAACTAAAATGCCTACAGGCAAAACAGGAACTAGGGTCCTCACCTTTTTGAATACTCTAGCTATGGGTAAATTGAGTACTATTCATTTATGAAGACTTGTTTGTCTCTCTGAAGTGTTCTAGTGTTCTAGGAAACAGCTTTGGCGGTACACAAGTGTCAGCCCTGTACTTAAAAATATCTCTAAAAGAAAAATAACAAGTTGCCATGCACTACAATTACAGTGTGTAGTTTTCCCAGCCAAAAAAAATATAATCGCTTTAAATGTCGGCTTTAAAAAATTATTTCACCTGAATGTCAAGATGACACTAATTCATCAACTAAAAATAATGTTCCTAACAGAGATTCATATTAACTTGAACAGCTGAAATTTACGTAACCTGCATAATGTACCTCGTGAACCACAACTGACTGAATAATTGGTTTGGCACGACTGCTGCCTCCAGGGCTTTCTCTTCTTCCTTCGTTTCTGTGAACTCTCTGCTCTGTTTCTTCATGCTTACTTACTGCAAATTTTCTTTGCTTCTTCTTGCTTCTCTGTGGACATTTGTTTATCCTTTTCTTTCTCTAAACTCTTCTCTCTGTCCTTGCAGACCCTCATTATATTTTTTGGTTCCTCCCTGCAGATCCCCTCTCTGTTTCTTAATAATAGTAGGTTTTAAAATGACATATTGCAACAAAACAAGTTTATCCAAGGCAGTTTCTTTCAGAATTAGTGAAGGTCTGGTATCCAAGCTTTCATAGGTTCGTCATTTGTTTCTATGGCATTACATTATACATCGAGATGTATCGTGTTTTTTAAGCTTGTAAGAACCCAATTCACTGTTGTACTGATTAGAAGCATTGATCTCAGGGTTATCTGTTATTGTAGCCATTGTACTGTTTCACTATGCTCTTAAATGCCAAGGCAGACTTAACACCAGCCTACAGCATGTTTAGTGCTGCTGCAGTGCTGTGCTGCTGCTTTACCCTTCAATTTCCGTTTGACCATTTTTATTACAAATATAAATAAATAAATAAATAAATATATAACAGACGAAACATTCAATGCAACACATGTATTCACGGCGTCATTTATTTAATCGGATATAAAAGGAATAAAATAAATTCTATTGAAAAATAAATCACTAAATATTTGTTTTACTCATGCGCCAAATCAAACACCAAAAAATCCACCATGATGCACACATCCGGCAATTATAACTGTCCGTGTGGAAACATAGCAAAAATTTCTGTTTGGTGTGAGAGATTTATGTATGAGAGAGAGAGATGCTTCACTTTTTGTGAAATATTTTGCTATATGTCATTGTTTCAACAATTGTAGCGATATATATATATATATATATATATATATATATATATATACAGAGTAAGTTAAATGGTAATATACAAAGTAGAAAAAAAAAAAAAGATTTCCTGAGGAAAATGTGACTGGTTAATGACGGCGCAAAATTTATCAACAGACACAAATGTTTTTTCAAATGCCGTAAGTGCAACTTTTGGGATGTTGTAAGTCAAATAAAAAGTTAACGTAAGTACACATTTGTTAATTGGTTAATGAACACGGGATGTCATGTGATTTACCTGGCAAACGACGTCATACACCCAATTTGGTGCACGTTTCTTTTGTTTGTTTATTGAGCATGTAATGTTATACGCTATATTACCAGAATTGCAATTCCCTACAATAAGCTGACATACTTCATATACAGTGAGGAAAACAAGTATTTGAACACCCTGCTATTTTGCAAGTTCTCTCACTTAGAAATCATGGAGGGGTCTGAAATTGTCATTGTAGGTGCATGTCCACTGTGAGACATAATCTAAAAGAAAAATCCATAAATCACAATGTATGATTTTTAAACTATTTATTTGTATGATACAGCTGCAAATAAGTATTTGAACACCTGTCTATCAGCTAAAATTCTGACCCTCAAAGACCTGTTAGTCTGCCTTTAAAATGTCCACCTCCACTACATTTATTATCCCAAATTAGATGCACCTGTTTGAGGTCGTTAGCTGCATAAAGACACCTGTCCACCCCATACAATCAGTAAGAATCCAACTACTAACATGGCCAAGACCAAAGAGCTGTCCAAAGACACTAGAGACAAAATTGTACACCTCCACAAGGCTGGAAAGGGCTACGGGGAAATTGCCAAGCAGCTTGGTGAAAAAAGGTCCACTGTTGGAGCAATCATTAGAAAATGGAAGAAGCTAAACATGACTGTCAATCTCCCTCGGACTGGGGCTCCATGCAAGATCTCACCTCGTGGGGTCTCAATGATCCTAAGGAAGGTAAGAAATCAGCCCAGAACTACACGGGAGGAGCTGGTCAATGACCTGAAAAGAGCTGGGACCACCGTTTCCAAGGTTACTGTTGGTAATACACCAAGACGTCAATGTTTGAAATCTCATGGCACGGAAGGTTCCCCTGCTTAAACCAGCACATGTCCAGGCACGTCTTAAGTTTGCCAATGACCATTTTGATGATCCAGAGGAGTCATGGGAGAAAGTCATGTGGTCAGATGAGACCAAAATAGAACTTTTGGGTCATAATTCCACTAAACGTGTTTGGAGGAAGAAGAATGATGAGTACCATCCCAAGAACACCATCCCTACTGTGAAGCATGGGGGTGGTAGCATCATGCTTTGGGGGTGTTTTTATGCACATGGGACAGGGCGACTGCATTGTATTAAGGAGAGGATGACCATGTATTGCGAGATTTTGGGGAACAACCTCCTTCCCTCAGTTAGAGCATTGAAGATGGGTCGAGGCTGGGTCTTCCAACATGGCAATGACCTGAAGCACACAGCCAGGATAACCAAGGAGTGGCTCTGTAAGAAGCATATCAAGGTTCTGGCGTGGCCTAGCCAGTCTCCAGACCTAAACCCAATAGAGAATCTTTGGAAGGAGCTCAAACTCCATGTTTCTCAGCGACAGGCCAGAAACCTGACTGATCTAGAGAAGATCTGTGTGGAGGAGTGGGCCAAAATCCCTCCTGCAGTGTGTGCAAACCTTGTGAAAAACTACAGGAAACGTTTGACCTCTGTAATTGCAAACAAAGGCTACTGTACCAAATATTAACATTGACTTTCCCAGGTGTTTAAATACTTATTTTCAGCTGTATCAAACAAATAAATAGTTAAGAAATCATAAATATTGATTTTTGGATTTTTTTTTATAGATTATGTTTCTCACAGTGGACATGCACCTACGCTGACAATTTCAGACCCCTCCATGATTTCTAAGTGGGAGAACTTGCAAAATAGCAGGGTGTTCAAATACTTATTTTCCTCACTGTATCACAGTTCTATGTTGCTGCACTTTTGTGATTCTGTGATTTTTGGTAGCCATAATGCCCTTCTTTCACTCGTTTTCATTTGGATTTTGTCTGTTGCAATATCATGATACTGCATGATTTATTCTTTTTTTTTTTATAAATAAATAAATAAATAAATAAATAAAAGGCTTAAACATTTGATTTGTTTTATATAGTACAAATATGGATTAGCACATAAAAATATATATAAATCAACTTTTCTTCAAAATTCGTTTACATTCAGTTGTTCCAACATTTGTAGAAAAATCTACAGTAAACCGAATATTACTTCCACAGTTCTGTTAACTCTGTAGTTGTAATGTGGTACACAGGTAGATCTTCGTTTTGAATACAGTTTTAAATGTCACATCACAAGATTTGCACATTGTTTTGCAGAGGTGACAAAAGTACACACATCCTTTACTTAAGATAGATAGATAGATAGATAGATAGATAGATAGATAGATAGATAGATAGATAGATAGATAGATAGATGGATAGATGGATGGATGGATGGATGGATGGATAGATAGATAGATAGATAGATAGATAGATAGATAGATAGATAGATAGATAGATAGATAGATAGATAGATAGATAGATAGATGGATGGATGGATGGATGGATGTGATAGCCTAGTGGGTTAATGTCAGGGTCCCCATGAGGATGAGTTTGAGAGTTTGATTCCTGGTCAAGCTGGTTGCTGTGTTGGTAAATAAAACTTCTGGACCTTGTCCCCTCTGAAAACATGTAAATTCTGTGTTGGATAAATTTCTTGATTTCCTGGTCTTTAATGAAAGATAACTCCACCAAAAAAAAAAAAAAAAAAAAAAAACACTTCTGTGGTAGCTCAGTGGGTTAAGGCTTGTGCCTGAACATGGTCCTTAATATAGTTCACACTGGTGATAAGGTGCTTTTCAGCAGTGGTCGCTCAGTGTTTTAAGGCTTGTCCCTCATCTAAACATGCTTCCCAGTCTGATCTCTTCCATGGTTCAGTGGGTTAAGACTGGCACCTCACTGAAGTCCTAGACTTAACACTCGACACATCATTACTCATCTCAGACCATTCCACCATCATTTATTTATACTCTACCGTACTACACTGTTTACATGCTGTTTTTTGCAACTCTTGACTGCTGCTGTTTTTTGCACTACATTGTGTCTGTTTATATTCACTCCCGGGTATAGTTTTTACACTTCTCCTCATACAGTACTGTATATTCAGAGTATACAGTAGGTTTACTAGTTGGCGCTATCTCAGGTTTTGTGTCTTGTCTTGTGTTGTCTTGTGTTTTCTGTCTGCACTGTCTGTCTGTATTGTTTTTTGTCTGCACTGTTCTCTCTAGGTTGCACTTGATGCACTTTATGTAGCTTGTTGTTGTTTAGTGTAGCTCCAGGGTTCTGGAGGAACGTTGTCTCGTTTTTACTGTGTACTGTGTACCACTGTGTATAGTAGAAATGACAATAAAAGCCTCTTGACTTGACTTGATATTGAGGATCAGGGTTTGAATCCTGCTAGTTGCGATGTAGGTTATGTTCCTGCTTCTTAAATCTTTCTTTAGCTTTGTATTCTTGTGTTGATGGTTTAAAGGTAGATAGACCTGCTCTAAACAAACGTCTTGGCCTGTCTTCCCTGATGGTTCAGTTGGTTAAATCAAGTTTCTTGCTTTTGGTGGGGTTCAGGGTTCGAATCCTGGTTTTTGCCTGCTAGTCACGATCAGGATTCACTTCCTACATCTTTCTTTAGCGATATATATTTGTTTTTAATGGGTTGAAAAGAAAAATAGAGCTGCTCTAAACAAGCTTCCTAGCCTGTCCTCACCGATGGTTCAATGGGTTAACGTTAGTATCTCGCTGGTGGTGGGAATCATGGTTCGAATCCTGCTTTCTTCTTGCTAGTTACAATGTAGGTTCAACTTGTGCTGCTTACATATGTATTTGCTTCCTACATCTTTCTTTAGCGTTAAATTCTTGTTTTGATGGTTTGAAAAGAAAGATAGACCTGCTCTAAACAAACTTTCCAGCTTGTCCTTCCTGATGGTTCAGTGGGTTAATGCTGGTAACTCGCTAATGGTGTGAATCAGGGTTCGAATCCTGCTTTGTCCCTGCAAGTCTTGATATGGGTTTGCTTCCAACGTCTGTCTTTAGCATTATATTCTTGTGTTGATGGTTTGAAAGAAAAGATAGACCTGCTCTAAACAAACTTTCCAGCTTGTCCTTCCTGATGGTTCAGTGGGTTAATGCTGGTAACTCGCTAATGGTGTGAATCAGGGTTCGAATCCTGCTTTGTCCCTGCAAGTCTTGATATGGGTTTGCTTCCAACGTCTGTCTTTAGCATTATATTCTTGTGTTGATGGTTTGAAAGAAAAGATAGACCTGCTCTAAACAATCGCCGCAGCCGGTCCTTCCCGATGGTTCAGTGGGTTAAGACAGGTATTTCGCTGTTGGTGGGGTTCAGGGTTCGAATCCTTGTTTCTGTCTGGTCTGAATTTCTTGCTTTGAAGCATGAAACGAAGGATAAACCCCCAAAAAAAAAGAAGGTTTGTTGTGGGACTTGATGGCTTTGTGGTAAAAGCCTTGGCTCAGAGGTTGCTGGTTCGAATCTGGCTTGTCCCCACACTGGGTAAGCTGTGTGGAAAATAGTGTGTGGTGAGCAATCGGTTAGTTGACTGTAAACAAAGGTTGTGTAGACCTGCTTCTTCACAGCCTCAGAAAAAGTGAGGGTGATAGGTTTTTGCCAGAATTTTTCCCTATATGCAAAACTAAGTCGATACTTTTTTGGACATTTTTGCTTCATAACCGCCTGTTTTCAGCTACTCAGACACTGGGGGGGCAGATGCCCGGATATTGCCCCCCTGCTTCAGGATACGCCCTCCGAAACCATCCATATCCAACCTTCCACGCAACCATTTCTGACACCTTCCGCACTCTTAACTTTGAGCCCTGGCCGGGGTTTGAACCGGCAACCTCTCAACCCAGAGGCAAAGCTCTTCCAATTGAGCCACAGGATCTCCAGCAAGACCCTGATTTTTAGGACCTTTTTAGGACCTTTTTTGGTTCTTTTTAAAAACATTTTAAACAATTTAAAGGAAAGCTAAGGGGTAGGAATTGAACCGGGTGAGTCAGATAGCAATACCCACTTCACTGACCATTACACCAACACAGGAGAGGCAAACAAGCCTTTGCTTATTGGACTCTTGGCTTTTCTATAGTTAGGAGACCAGTGTTTTCTCTTAGATCATAATGGTAGAGGGTCAAAACTTCTCCTTCCTGTACATTCTCTCAGTAACTCGAAGTCTATGAGAAATGACTCAGGTACAAGAACCACATCTCCAACACCTGCACCACTGATATACCATGATTTACCAGCAATCAATTTTAATGATCTTTCATTGTTCTGTTTTTAAAAACTTTGTCTAAAGTTCAATATAAAACTAGAGATAAGAATCGAACCAGGAAAGTCTTTCATCATAGATCACTAATGGCATTACTTCAAAACTTAAAACTTTGTTAGACATGTAAATAAGCAGGAAAGAAAGAGACAAAGACAAAGAGACACAGACACAGCTTTAGAAAGAAGGAGAAACAAATAGAGAGACAGCAAGAGAGAGACATATACAGTGAGACAGAGACATTTACTAAAAGAGACACAGAGACAATTAGATAGAGAAAATAGAGAGACAAAGATAGCGAGATATAGCCACTTCCTGTTGGAAGTGTTTATCCTGAGCGACTCTTAATGATCTCATTTACTAAATGAGCAGTAGTGAGTAGTGGGTTTGCTCAGGTGCCCAAAACTGGCAGCTTGGAGGTGTTAAACATGTATCATATGTACAGCATGTGATATATATGTAAGCATATGTACAGTGATTAAATATAAAGGTGCAGAGACGTGTGGACATCATTAAGAGCCTTTGCTATGTTTCCACACGGACAGCTAATGAGGTGATACCGGAGAAACTGCACCTCTTCAAGTCAAATCAGGAAGCTTTTATATATATAAAATTATAGACATTTTACAGATTTAAATGATGTATTGTTTTTATCTGTACGATCAATAAAGACAGTAATTTAAGTTTGTGTCACCGTTATGAGGGGAAAACCCACAAAACGCCACCCAGAGGGTAAATCGTTTAAATCATGGCGGATTTTGGTGTCTGAGACTTGGCGCATAAATAAAACAAAAGTTTACTGATTAAAAATATTTTTATCTGGAGTTTATTTATTTATTTTAGATCCAAGTAAAGAAAGGACGTTGTGGATAAATGTATTTTTTGCCAAAGGTTTAAATTTCGCCTCTTTTTTATTTATTTATCTATTTACATTTTTTATAAAAATGGTGAAACAGAAATGGGCGCTGAATTGATAGCGCGTTAATAACATTTTGTGCCGTTTAAAATGTTTTTCATTTTTACAGCCAAATATACATATACAGTGGTACCCCGCTTATCGACCGGCTCGGACATCGACCTTTTCGCTTAGCGAACAGTTTTTCGACCGAAATTTGTGCCCGCTGAACGACCAAATGCCCGCTTATCTACCTTTTTTACCCCGACCCACGTGGAGCATTTTTTTTTTTTTGTTACTTTTGTAATGTTTTTAATTTATACTTTTTACTGTATTATTGTCAGAAATCACGTCCCCTTCGGTGCCTGTCAAAACCTCCGCTTTCCCTGAAGCCCCCGGTTTCAACAATGCACACCTGGGGCTCATTATTCACTCATTCCCAGCTCCTATATAAACCCCTCATTCAGCCACACTCCTTGTCGGTTATTGTTGGTATGGAAGGGGTTTGGTGCATGTTTGTCTGTGTTTTACCTGTCACACGTATTCCTATGTGTTTCTTCCTTTCCGGACTCCACGCACTCTCCACGGCACCCCGGATTACCTTTTTCCTCCCGTGCGTTCGCCCGTGGACCTCGCCCCTCCAGGACGTACCACGGATATCTCTCTCTCATTTGTCGGGATTCTATGGACTGCCGTGTGTGTGTGTGTGTGTGTGTGTGTGTGTGTGTGTGTGTGTGTGTGTGTGTGTGTGTTTGTGTTAAACTCTCCGTGTTTTCGTTAAACCAAAGCGAACTGTGCTCCGGCTTTGCCTCCGCTCATTACGCTGCATAACAATTATATACAGTATTATTTATGTACCTGTATTATTTAGTATTAATACTACTAAAAACAGGGCAAAAATGGTTAATAAATGGGTATCGGTGGAGGTCGGGAACGGATTAATTGGTTTTCCATTATTTCTTATGGGATAATTACATTCGCTCTTCGACCTTTTCGCATTTCGACCGGTTTTAAGGAACGGATTAAAGTCGATAAGCGGGGTACCACTGTACATACATACATACATACATACATACACATATCTATATATATATATTTATTTTTTTAATTAATACAAAACTAATTAAATTGTTGTTACCTAATGAATGTATCCAGGCTGAAGATCCACATATAGAACACAAGCAGAGAAAAGATGATGATGATCAGGAATGTGTCTGTTCTCAGTCATGTTTACATCACTGACTCCCTCTGTCTCATCCACATTAACCCTAAACTTCTTACTGCCTTCTGTGGTGAGTGAGAGTCCGTACTTTATACACCAGTGGATTGAAAAAGACTGGCAATGACAGGAAATCGGTTGTTCGGCTGAAATCGGCACGCAGTGAAAATAAATAAAAAGATTTCACCAAATCAATGGATTCAAACTAAAGTAACGAGTCTGTTTTGAAAATGTAAGAAGTTAAAAGTACAGATATTTGTGTAAAAATGTAATGAGTAAAAGTAAAAAGTTGTCTAAAAAAATAAATAGTGGAGTAAAGTACTGATACCGAAAAAATCTACTTATGTACAGTAACGAAGTATTTGTTCGCAAAACAGTTCAAATGCATCCCTTTTATCGGCTGCAATGTTTCCAACTTTAGAAAACCAACCATGATTTTGTAAAAGGTTTCTGTTATTAGGCTTAAATAATAAGACTATTATTAGTAATAATAATGTATTTAATAAATAATAATAATAATGTATTTAATGAATATTCTTTCCCTTTCCCCACATAATGTCATAGATAATTAGACAAATGTAGCACTTTTACAAAGTTTTGATATTCACACCAAAAATGACAAACTCGTGAAATCTCTGGAGATGTAAATGAGAGCAGAATTTTAGGAGCGTTTTCTCATTTTCACACAACTTCTTATTAATAATCGTGTCAAACCCCCGGGACTAAAACGAGCACGCATGGTTGGCCGTTTGGTTGCGATTATTCTCTCGCTGATGTCATTAAATTTTAATTTCTCACTTTTGTTCACAGCTGTCACTAATTATAAAGGTCATTATTTTATGTACAACTCAGACGGTAATGTGTAAAACTATAGGTTGCATTTTTTGGAAATTATGAATTTATAGGGCAATTCTCTATATTAATAATAATAAATAAATATTAATAATAAAACACTATTTTTTTAAAGACATACCACATGTCAGTAGTGAGCCATGACCCTATTTCCCCTTTCCTTATTACCATTTCTTTTCACTTTGCATTTTTTACAATAATTTTTTAATATAATACTTTTACTTTATAATAATTTGTAATTTTTTAATAGCAAAATTGCCCTATATATATTTTTTATAATAATATAAAAAAAACTTTATTTAATGTAATATAGGCTAATACCTAGAAATATGATATATTCTGCAATTAACAAATTTTTTATTCTACCTAAATATTAATATTTAAATATAATATTGTCCTGCAGAAGAATTATTTTTTATTTAATTTAAAAATGATCTGAAAGCTTTAATTGTTATTGATTTATACTGAATACAATTGCTGGTTTGGGCCTTCCTGAAACTGTACAATTGTATATAGCAAACAATTGTATATAGATGTGTGTAAAACTGTAGCACTTCTTAGTTCAAACAAAGGGGAAATTGAAGCCCAGAGCATCACGGCGCCCCTTTTCACAAAGCAAACTCCATGAAGATATGGTTTACTAGGGTTTAAGTGGAAGAATCGAGTGTCCACACAGGATCAGTGCCTGCTCTGACAAATGCTCTTGTAGCTGAATAAACACAAATTCCCACAGCTACTCAAAAAAGTCTTTTCAGAAGATTGAAGTTTCTTGTAGCACAAGAGCGTGTCTGAATATGGAATACACACACACACACACACACACACATATATACAAATACATATATAATATAAACCAGCTAAACTCTTTCTGGTGAGACCTGAGATGTTGTATGGTTTAGATACAGTGGCATTGAGTAAAAGACAGGAGGTGGAGCTGGAGGTAGCAGAGCTGAAGATGTTGAGGTTTTCGTTGGGAGTGACGACGATGGACAGGATTAGAAACGAGTTTCTTAGAGGGACAGCGCATGTAGGACGTTTTGGAGACAAGGTGAGGGAGGTGAAATTGAGAAGGTTTGGACATGTGCAGAGGAGGGACATGGGGACTATAGGTCAGGGAATGCTGAAACTGGAGCCACCAGGAAGAAGGGAAAGAGGAAGGCCAAGAGAAGGTTTCTGGATGTGGTGAGCAGGTAGTTGGGGTGAAAGAGGCAAATATTTTGGGGTTTTGGGGTTTTAACACATCGAGTTTCCTTTGTATAAACTGAGGAATGCTTAAGGGCTTTAGATAGCCTTTAAAAATTAACGAAAGCTTTTGTGCTTGCTAATAAATATAACTGCTAAGCCAATTGTTTTTGGCTATAAAATAGCAAACACCATCAGGTTTGTAGACTGTAAAAGAGTTTGTTTCTTTTTTTAATCACCAAACAGAACTTTAGCCCCCTACTGTGTTCTGGAAATTACTTCAGACTGTAAAACAAGATGCAGGCAATTTATAGTACATTTCTGTTTGGAGTCGATTGTGAGATTAATCAGATTTTTTTTTGGCAGACTTTACTGTCTGATGTTTAGGCAGTAATAATGCAGTAAATATTTCTCAGTCCAGTCATGGTGTCCACGGAAACCATGAGGTAGATGCTGCCGACACTTATTTCATATACAGAGTTTGATTGACGAGTGGTGATACCACCTCGAAACCAGTTCTCGCCTCGTTTTCTCGGCTCCGTCAGTCATGTTGGGTTTGATTATGCATCCAGAGCAAAGAGCATTTTTAGTACATCGATTTTAAGAATCGACAATCAATCTGGTGATGAAATTGATATTAAAGCTTAGCAAGAAGTGTCAGTATTAAGACAAGGATTTACAATGTCCATGAAGGACTCGTTCGCTAAACCTTAAAAAGGTAATGGAAACCAAGCACTGCTAATAGCCTGTAAAATGTAGGCTACTGCAGCAGCCAAAAAAAATAATTAAAAAGAAAGAAAATGCTCAGGCTGTAAAGTCAAGGAGGTGGCGACACCTAGTGGTAGCAGAAACTTTTCATAGGAAAAAATAGTGGTGAAAGGAAGAAAATCTTTTGCTGGATGAAATGATTTCCACTACAGAAGTGTGTGAAGTGGGTGTACGCTTTCTCTCCTGTTCTTTGTCTCACATAAGCTCCTCTGGATGAAAGTCTGTAGACAGAAAAGTCCACATTTTTGACATTCAAGCGCTGTAGTCACCTCAAAATATTTTTCCATCTATTTGCCACTGTTACTGTCTATGCTGGAGCAGGAACGAGTCCTGCTGCAGATTCAACATTCTGCATTCAACTTTTTTTTTATTGTAGCTGATATGAAATATGCATTCTTGACAGTTAATGAATGATGAGCTAGGAAACAAAACACCAAGCAGTTAATAACTAAGATTATACTGAATTACTGACTTTGGACACCTGATAAATTGTCTATATTCATTGCTTTGGTATTGTAGTTAAAGTATTGAAGTTTGAGTGCTATACACACAAAAGAAAATTCTTTGTGTGCCATTGATTCTAAAAAAATGTATGTAGGTTTTTATTGTCTGAAATCTTTGACAAAAAGTACAATGACTTTAAAAAAGATTCATAGATTTTGCAGATCAATCTGCACCGATAGTTGATTGCTGAAACTATTGGCAAAAATCCATACCAATAGTTTTTCCGGCTTGCGCCAGTTGATTAAGCGACTAAAAAGCTACTTAGTAGTCATGAGAGCAGCCTGTAGAGGCGAATCACTGACACCATGTGCTCTTTGTTTTCACATGCGAGATTGCACGCTGCACTGAGAGTACGTTTATATATATATATATATATATATGTATATTTTTTTAGTAAATAATTAATTATACATTTTCTTCATTCAGTACTTATTTTAATTTCAGTACTATTTTACATGGAGTGTTGTTAGTTTTTTAAATGGATACTGGATAAAAAAAATCAGTCGACCTCAAGTTTCCTAATGTGGATGTGGTCTCTTACTGAAGTTGCTTAGGTAAAGTTGTTGTCCTGCCTTGGAAAATGCTTCCATGTCAACATGCTTTTTTTTGCAGATTTTTTTGCTTTAGTTCTGTGCCAAACCAATTTTGCAGACAAACTGGCTTTTTGAGGAAACATCTGGCCCAGGTCTAGACAAGACTGCTCCTACAAAATCATGAGGCAGATTTCAAGTTTCAAGTCACATGCTCTTTCACCAAATCTTTCATCTAAATGAACTGAACTGGTTGTAAGGTAGAACAACTAAATCAATGATTTGCTCTAGTAATCTCAGGGTTATTGAAAATCCGGATATTTGATTTAAACGGGACAATCCATTAGAGCAAAACATGTAATGTGAAGGAACTTAACTACTCTTTCTGCATTATACAACAAGGTTTAACACGTGGAACTGTTAATCATTGTGAGCAATTCACTAATTTAAAAAAATCTGTAATTAATACTTCATGAAAAGGGTCTTATTGGGCCACATACACACACACAAGCAGTCAAGCCAATATCTATAAAACCCTCAATTAATAAGGGAAATAAGGGAGTGTTGGGTTGAGGAAATCCTGACGAAGCCCAAACGTTCCACCGCTAACATAATACCCACGCAAAACTATTACAATCCCATTGAAGCATACGAGCTTCTCGACCATTAATTAGTACTCCATAAAATAAAAAACACACACATTTAGATTAATTACATGCCTCAGTTCATTCTGTACAGCAAAGCATTTTTAAAGTTGTGTTAAATTTTATTTGGTCTCTTTTACGTTCTTGCAAACATTTTTTTTTTTCTCCACAGGTTAAAACATTACAAGAGGCAAAACACATTTGAGCACATTTGTAGATAAAAACATAGACTCTCTGAAACACAAAGTCATAGAATGATTAGGCCCAGCCCAGTATGTCATTTTGCATGTCTCACACTCACGCACACTCACGCACACTCTCACCCTCACACACACACAAAAGCAAATTCACAAAGCCCAGTGAAAATTTAACAAATATGTAATAGGTAGGAAAGAGAACCTTAAAAAAAAAAAAAAAAAATTTTTTTATTTTAAAATAAAAAAAATCAGGCACCACAAAATGGAATATCGTAACGAAGTAAAAATGGAACGAATTAAACAAAAGCAAACAATTTTGTCAAAAAAGAAGAGCAAACATCCCAAATGTACTTGTGTCCATTTGAAGTGGGGATTTATTTTTATTCTTCTTCTTTTGCTTCTTTCAAATCATTTACCAACAATGGACTGAAGGTCTTCATCCAGATAGTCAGTTTGTAATGGATTACAGATGTTTGTTAAATATGAGTTTGTTGAATTTTTTGTCCCTATGCAGCACCCATACACTTTCTCCAGTGATGTAAGGCAAAAGGCAATACACAAAGCATCCTGATGAGGACTATGTCTCTGGCCCATTAAAATATCTTTAATCCAGTGTCTAAAAGGCCTTAATAAATATAATTTTCTCTCTTTAAAAAAAAAATAAGTCTTTCTCACAGGGAAGTTATGCACAGTACTAGTTACTCTGTCGAAGCTGAT
The DNA here is from genome assembly GCA_039877035.1 of Silurus lanzhouensis. Classification (NCBI taxonomy): domain Eukaryota; kingdom Metazoa; phylum Chordata; class Actinopteri; order Siluriformes; family Siluridae; genus Silurus; species Silurus lanzhouensis. The sequence goes on from JBCEWE010000287.1 coordinate 1,881,295, forward strand.
TGTGCTTAGCACAAAATACTTTCGCCTATTTACCGAGGAAGCAGATGGAACGGCATAAGCACAAAGCGTAAGCACAGACAAACAAACACAATTAGTCGAATGATGTTATTCCCATTGCTTATTGTGGCGTTTATAACCATACCCCAAGACCAAACCTAAAAACCTAAATGGCTTAGAAGCAGTTTACAAAGTTTCTTTGGCACAATAAAGGATGCTTGTACAGTGAAACCTGTGTCTACATATCAGAGATTAAATCCACCACTGTCAAGCTGAGAGGGGAAAAGAATTCGATAAAAAAGAGGGACAAGGTGGCGCTGACAAATGAGAACTCTCTAATGATGGCCCGTATGACGGTTATGATAAATGGCCGCTGGGCTTTCGGGTGCCTGCGCAGCTGTTCGGTGTGACCTAGACGTCCTGACTAGCATTCAGGAGCAGCCATTTAAAAACGGATTTCCAGGCCTGGATGATCAACTTGTGAAATTAAACATTATTACTAAAATGAGCGCAGCAGATGTTGACTTTGGAAAAATATGTGCATTCATACTAACGCTTCAGACCGCACTGATATCAAGGCTAAAGGATCCGGTGACTGGAGATAACGCTGGTGTCCGAGTAGTTCTTTATTTTTTATTACAATCATTCTAATCAATGAATGTAATGTCATTTTAGCTCTATATATTATATTGTTTCGTGACCTGAGAAAACTATATACAGGCTCTTTTTTTAGCATGTATCCAAGTATCAACCATTTTAAAATATGGTTACACCCCCAAAAGTGAAGAGGGAAATTGAGAAAAGTCATGTTTTTTTTTTTTTTTTTACAGTCAGTAGGTAATCATAACCTGCATCGATCTGCTCCATTGCTATCAAACAACTTTAACAAAGTCGGACCGTCACTGTGTGAGGAAAACAATCAGCTAGCTAAGTTTTAAACGCCATCAGGCAGATTTACCATGGCTACTTTCACAACCTATTTGCTGAGGAAAGAATAAAAAGTAAATTATTTCACATTGGTTTGGTTTCTTATGGAAATAAAGGAACCCGGCTACAGCAGAACCTCACGGCTTTTACCGGACTGACGCGCATATAGCCTATAGCAAATATTTCAAAAGGATCCGACAAAATAGATTCATTCAAGAATTTCTAATGCTAACTTCTGATTATCTCGTCAGTAATCAAAGTTAACAAACTTTGTCTCTATTTCAGTATTTGAACTTTAACATCAGCAGCTACACTTTTATAAAACAGGAGCTTCCAAGGCAGTGATTAGCGCTGACCGCCTGAGCTAGCATGATAGCTAATCACCTCAAAAAAGCCTTGTTGATCTGATTGTCATTGAGAGTATGTGCTAAAACTCGATATTTCAGAGGTGTAATATAAAAAAGTGTGATTCTAAGAGTAAAATTACTACGAAAGAAAAAGATCTGAAGGATCTTTAGATTTTAAAGGATCTGTAGAAAGATTTTTAAGTGTTGTTGAAAAAAATCTCAACTTTCTCAAACTGTAAACTTGTTTTTGGGACATTTTCAGGGTGAAGTTTAGCTTTTTGGAAATTTCGATACTGGACCATTAACGTTTGTTTGGTGTCCAAGGTTTGCTTACTTTGTTGACTCTAGAATCATTTAGTTCTTCAGTGTTAGACTTGGTTTTGAGAGATAATACCCTTTTTACAATATTTTATACACAACAGGCTCTTATTTTATTATAACTGTCATTTTGTTCTTTTTTTTTCCTAGGCTTTGCTGCCCCCCCCCCCCCCCCCCCCCCTAAATTCCTTCTTTACTATAAGTACTGACCCACGTATTGTAATACAAGCATATGTATTCATGGAAAGATTTTGGGTGAGGCAGCAATCCATGAAAATTTTGTTACGTCAGGATCACAGCTCTATTGCAGAACTAAAGAAGCATTCAAACTTGGGTTCATGGAAATGTAAAAATACTCTATAAAAGAAAAAAAAAATTAAATAAATAAAAATAAAAAGACTATGTAGCCTTTGAAAGCAAGCAGCTGTGACTGTAAGTTAACACTGACTGTGACTTCTGTACGGATACGATTTTTGTTCAATGTGGTGTTTTTTTTTTGTTTTTGTTTTTTTACAGCAGTAAAAGCCTTCAGGGATCCATTGGTGTTTTTTTCCAAACTCGGTTAAAGGTGTTGCAATTCCTTCTCTTGAATTGATGCATATGCACATGGCAAATTGGTGAATCTGAGGTGTATAGTAGATGTTTGTAATAGTCATTAGAAACACTGATATGTGATAAAGGTCACTGTATGTGTCATAGGTTGAAGAGCTGGTTCAAGTTAAACCCTGTCATGCTGGACTTGCATAGACATTCTGAAGAAAAGATTATAACCGGTTTTTATTTTAACTACAGTAAATGCACATTATACACAAGGGTGGCAGATGTCTGCCTTATTCATTGCTACACACTATCAGTAGTTTAAAAAAAAAATAAAAAATTGGGGGCAAATCAAAAAAATTTTTGTGGTTCGGATCAAGAAGTGCAGATCAGGCCAATATACAGTGAGCTTTGTTTTTTGTAATATTTCTCAGTGATCTCGTGTCGCTGTGGTGGCATGTGCCATAAATCGAGCCACTCTATTAGCCACGGATTTTTTTTGTTCAATTAGTGAACCATGTCTTTTCTGTGAATATTTTGTCTAAAGTGCGGATGAGCCATAACAATCCCTCAAGCACTACTAATGTATGAAAATTGGGCAATCAAGATTGTACACAGTTCAAGGTCTGTTAACTTTTCTTTAGAAAATTGTTCGCTAAAGGGTGACTGGTCAATTTCGATGGAATTAACTTGTCTCTAACTGCTAGCAAAATCAACGTGGTGGGCCTGAGCTGGTTTTTCTCTCAATTCTTTGGTATTTATATGAAATTCTGTCTGGTTCTCATATTCCTGCTGCAGCTATCAGACTAGACTAGTTGGAGACTAAATTGGAGTTGGAGAATTTTAGATACTGTCTAGTTTCAGTCTTATAGAGGGAAGCAGAATTGGATCATCCGAAAGTGCTTACATGGTTGATGACAAAAACCAAAGTCATTATGCTGTTGTTTTAGCCATGGTGTAACTAAAAGACACGGAACTAACCAACAGTAAAAGGCACTTAAAGTAATTCAATGCATAGGTCACAAGATGGAAAATGCTCCAGGTCTGAAAGAATCTGGAATGTTGTTTGATGATGTTTTGAAGATAATAAGCCGCATTGTAAAATTTTAAATAGCGTGTGCTTCCTTTGTTTGCAAATCAAAACTTACAATCCAACACATGAAGCTTTTTAGAGGGAATAACTCCAAAGCACCAAATATTGGGAGCAAATATTTGTGAATCCAAACTGGTAAAGTTGTAGAAGCTCTATAATTATTTTATAGTATTAGAAGCTCAAAATATGTCGTCTCTCTGTTTAGCTTGCGACTTAAAGGGACTAAGACCCAGAGTCTTTCTGGGGAAAACTTTCTCTTTGGCAACACCTACGGGCTTGTTGACCCAACCCAGGTCTATGAAGGGGGAGTCAGCAGGGTTCAATGGGGCAACCCTGAGAGAGAGGTTGGGGCTCCCGTTGGTGGAACATGGTGCAGAGCGGGAAATAGGAAAAGGAGCAGAGAAGGGATCAAATGGTGAGGGACGATCAAAGTTTAATGATGGGTCAGCCTTGAGACTGAAGGGATCACAGTCAGGAGGAGGGAAAGGGTCACAATTCGTGAAGGGGTTGGTAGGCGATGGTCTGTACCCCAATCGTGGACTTGTGGGGCTGCTAGTTGAAATGGCATGCCGAGAGCTGCATTTTTCCATCACGCCAGCTGAAATGAAGCTCCAGGGATCTATCCGGGGTCGGTTCGGAGACGGCCGAGGTCGCGAAATGATGTTTACCTTGAAGGGATCCGTTTTAGGGCTCCAAAGACAAGGATCGGCGTAAAGAGCAAACGGGACAGGGGATTTCTCATCTGCTTCCATAGTATCTTGACACAACGGTAGATCCAACACTAAGGAAAAGGGGAATTAAACTTGATTTGATATAATAGGTCAAGTCAGCTTAAGATGAAAACATCTTAAAAATAGAATCTTACCAAGTTGTGAGGCACGACTACATCTTTTTCTCTCTTCGGTCTGGTCCATACTCTCGTTCTCGGTCTCTCCATTAGCGATCCACTCTGCAGCGCCATGCTGGACAGTCTTTCGGCTGGACCTGTCTCTCTCTCTGGGGTTTGGAGGAGGTGGGGTCAGTGGTAATGGCTTATTCTCCGGGGGCTTCAGTGGCGTGTCGAGAAGCTCTTGTGGGAGAGAGTCCGTGCTAAAGGTAATGAGGTCCCCAACCAAAGTGGGATCTGTGGGTAAGTCCACCACAATCAGAGCAGGGACATTAGTTCTATAGGTAGTTCGTGGAGGGGGTGTGGGTGGGTGCTGAGGTTCCAGATAGCGTCCCAGAGCCACAGAAGCGAGAAGAGCAGCGCCACTAAGCAAGGCACGGTGAGTGACTTTAGTATGAGGGGGAACACTGGAGCGACAGTCTAGGTTTGGTGAACTACAAGGGGACAAGCATCCCTCTTCACTTCCGAAATCCTCTTCGGGAAGAGCTGTCCAGGAAGGTTCCTTAACAGAGATAGAGCCTAGAACAAGATGCAGATAAACTGAGCAAACAGCAAAAGCAGGTGATTCATTCTACAATTTGTACAGTGTTCTGCTTTGAGACAATGTCTACTGTAAAAAAGATATATACAAATACAATGTAATTGAATTGTACCATTTTGAGTTGGTTCAGGCGTCATGGGTCTGTATTCCTCAAAGTCATCTTTGGAGTCTCCGTTCTCATTGCTGGCCAATAGCCGAGCTCGCATAGACAGCCTAAAAAGACAGACAAACACTCCATCAAAGGTCCCAGATAAAAAGGTAGGACAGATGGTTATGAAATAACTGCATTTTGCTATAAAACAGTGGACAGTCAGTATTTAAATATAGATATGTTTTTGTCTTAGTGTTAAATTTAAGAATTATTGTCCTGTACTTAAATTTATTGAACATCCAGAATACCAGCCTACACCCTACAACCACAGTGTCATTTATCTTTACTTTAACAAGCGTCAAAGACGACAACCCCCTTGATGTACTCTAGTTTATATAATCGGCTGTGTTTCACATCTAATGACCTGAAACAAATACTGTTTTCTTTAAGTCTAAATTAAGGGATTAAACTGTTTAAAACACAGTAGCAGTTCAAAGTTAATGGGATGTAGAAAACAGTCTGCGAAAGGACCTATACAGAATAGGTTTTTAGATACAGTAAAAGCAACTCGTAGTACGAGCAATCGAATATACGAGCGACCTTGCTCGCCAAATTTAACCCTATTTTGAAAGCTAATTTCGAAGGCACGAGCAAACCTACGCTGCCAGTTCCCCGCTTTCGGCCGAGGGTAGCATCAGTCGCTTAGTTGATCTTGTGTCGCTCTGTCGCTCTCGTTGTTCAGTGCAGCAAAAACGTAACTTTTTAGTGTTATATTTTTATTTCACTAGAAATCTAAAAAAATGTCTCCAAAGCAAATCAGTGATGGTGCTGAGAAAACGAAAGTAATTAGAATTACCATGGAAACCAAAAAGGAAATAGTGGAAAAGTACGAGCGTGGTGTGGGTACTCATGACCTATGTCAGCAGTATGGGGTGTCTAGCTCTACCATAAGCACCTACCATTTACCGTACGGTACTGCATTTTTATTATCTTTATTTTTATTACAGTATTTGTCTTATTATTAATAATGTTTTTCTTTATGTCAATACAGTAATTTGCGGTGTATTTGTTGAAATAGGCTACAAATACTTTTTAAGCGATCGAATGGGGTCTCGGAACGGAATAAATCGCTTTTACACTAATTCTTGTGGGAAAAATTCATTCGAACGTACGAGCAAATGGACCTATGAGCAATTTTCACGAATGAATTATGCTCGTCCAACAGGGTTTTACTGTAAATAATTAGAAAGAAAAAAACACCACATCCATTCTGTGTTTAAGGTTGTACCGTCGTCTCTCTTTCCCTGTGTGTGTGTGTGTGTGTGTGTGTGTGTGTGTGTGTGTGTGTGTGTGTGTGTGTGTGTGTGTGTGTGTGTGTGTGTGTGTGTGTGTGTGTGTAAATGAAAGTACCCGCTCTCCTGTGGACTCAGGCGCTGCACTTTGGGGCTCTTTGGGCTTTTGGGGCTTTGAGGACTCCAGTGTGGGGCAAGTCTTCTCTCACCGTTAGCCTTCAGCGGAAGAGATTCCAGCGGCCATCCCGAGCTCCACTTACTTTCACTGGGGCTCACTGCAGGAACAACAAGCAGACAACAGTTAAATATTCGCTCGCTTTATATAAAGTCTCTCTTACACACTTTGAGCCATCTCTAAATAAATGGTTTATGCTGGATTCTATGTGTTCACACTGTTTTTGTTTTACAGGACTTGTGAATTGTATCAGGGTGTGTTTAAGATAGAAAGCATGCACTCACGTTGGATGGCCCGGAAACGTGGGCCAATGGAAGGAGAACCCAAATCTGGAGAATTCCGTCTCTTCTCCAACCCAGGAGAAGCCTGCACTGTGATTTTATGGATGAAATCTAAGGGAGAAAGCAGATTTTATTATCACTAGTTATACCAGAAGAGAGAGAGAGAGAGAGAGAGAGAGAGAGAGAGAGAGAGAGAGAGAGAGATAGATAGATAGATAGATAGATAGATAGATAGATAGATAGATAGATAGATAGATAGATAGATAGATAGATAGATAGATAGAGTGAGGAGATGAAGGGATAGATAGATAGATAGATAGATAGATAGATAGATAGATAGATAGATAGATAGATAGATAGATAGATAGATAGGAGTGAGGAGATGGAGAGATAGAGAGATGATAGATAGATAGATAGATAGATAGATAGATAGATAGATAGATAGATAGATAGATAGATAGATAGATAGATAGATAGATAGATAGATAGAGTGAGGAGATGAAGGGATAGATAGATAGAGTGATAGAGTGAGGAGATGAAGGGATAGATAGATAGAGTGATAGAGTGATGAGATGAAGGGATAGATAGATAGAGTGATAGAGTGAGGAGATGAAGGGATAGATAGATAGATAGATAGATAGATAGATAGATAGATAGATAGATAGATAGATAGATAGATAGATAGATAGATAGACAGACAGACGGACGGACGGACGGACGGACGGATGAATGGATGGATGTGCTATAGAAAAGGAATCCCATTCCAGCATGCTAACAAAGCACATTCTAAATTATTCATGCTCATTTACAGTGAATTGATCAGTGGAGCTTTAAATACTATTGTTTGCCACATTAGTAAAACCATTAATAAAATAAAAAAAAAAGCTGCAAATTACAATTCCAGTCTAATGTCTGAACCCATATTAACTGGAAATATAGCAGTGCAAGGATGCTTTATTTTGCAGAAAACAAAATAAATTAATAAATATTTTCTCAATGATTTAGTAAAATCACATACCACTTCCTGTTCAACCGAATGAAAACAATACTTAGGAAAAATAAATATATATTATTCATACTGTGCGTGTTTTTCCTTTCCTACCTTGTGGCATACTGATCTTCTCCCCGTTCTTAGATTTGAGCTTGTGCTTCTTGAAGGTTCCTTTGCGCTTCTTGACGTTGGGTTTCTCCTGGTTTTGGTTTAGGTGGAGAATGAGGAGCGAGAGTTCCCTCTCAAACACATCCTGCTCCCACTGGGCCAACTGCTCCTCTCGTAGACGCAGAAACTCCTCATGAGACTTCTGCTCCAGGGCAGCACGCTTCAGCTCTTCTTCACGACAACGCAGCTCCTGCGTGCGCGCGCGCGCACACACACACACACACACACACACACACACACACACACACACACACACACACACACACACACACACACACACACGTTACATATCTTGCAATCTTCAGGTCTTTATGAAGACTGGCAAAATCTTTAGAATACTGTAAAACTGTTTTTGGCACAATATAGGGTTTCTCCAAATCTACACACACCTTTTCCTTAGCACGTAGCTCGTCGAACATGCCCTGGATCTCTAGTCTCCAGTCATCCTGCAGAGAGTGGAAGGAGTCCTGGGGCATCTCCTCCATTACCTGCTGCTCTAAAGCACACAGCTGAGCCAAGATGGAGGCAAAACTCGGCCTGTGATGGGGGTCCTGATCCCAACACCCTGATATACAAACACACACAAAATGTAATGCTGCACTAGACAGATTTTTACAAAAAGGTCATTGATGAATAGAATGAATTGATGTAGGACATCGGTTTATAACTGCATAAATATGCAGATGGATCAATAGGATAAATGGCTGGATGAATGGTTATGCATATAATATAAATGGACATTCGGTGCAACCCAGATGAGGACGGGTTTCCTTTTGAGTCTGGTTCCTCTCATGGTTTCTTCCTTATGCCATCTCGGGGAGTTTTTCCTTGCCACAGTCGCCACCGGCTCCCTCATCAGGGACAAACTTACACTTATAAACAACATCGTATTCATTTTTATCACCACATTATCTGTGTAAAGCTGCTTTGAGACAATGTTCATTGTTAAAAGCACAATACAAATAAAAATGAATTGAACTGAATATAAAAGATTGGATAGTTGTGTGTGGTAGGGGTGTAACGCTACACAAAATTCATGGTTCGGTACAATTTCGGTACAGTTGGGATGAAATGCACAACATAAAATTGCTTTTTTTTATTAACGCAATTTATTGTTATTAACATTTGTGAACAGTTTATTTTGTATTTATATATTATATTAATTAAAAAAAATTAAATGCTTGGTTCAATAATATTCTAAAACTTTTACTGTAAAATTTTGATTAAAAAAATTTAATATATAAAAATAAAAGAATAAAAATAAATTATGCAATACACTTTTTATCATATTGACTGAATTGAGAAATCGATTTAATTGGCACAAATTAATTGGCAAAAAAAAAAAAAGGAACATCGTACAAATCTTATTTCCGGTACAAAGCAAGTAGCCACAGTGGCCATGCGCTAAATTTTGTTTCTCTTTTTTATACCCCTGGCATTGTTGTGTATATTTTCATGTAAAAAAAAAAATGACACCGACACTGCGCTCACAGTGTGAGGTGGAAACTAAACAAACTTGCTCTCCGCCACTTTGGTGAGGGACTCTGATTGTAACTCTGTTCCGCAGGTAAAAAAAAAAAGGATTGCATTTGTTACACATGTTCACCGAAACGTTTCGGTACGAATACGTGTACCGTTACACCCCTAATGTGAAGAGGAACACTTGGGAAAAGTCGAATGTAAGTGCTTGCTTGGGAGATAAATGGATAAAAGAAGTTACCTGACATGAGTTGGGCGAAAGGTTCGGGGCAGGTGGAGGGAATGGGTAGAGTCAGTTTATTTACTGCCACTCCATAGGCTACAGCCAGACCATCAATCCCTCTGTAAGGAGCCTCGCCTGTGAGTAACTCCCACAATAAAACTCCGTAACTAGAGAGAAAGATAAAGAGAGACTTTCAAATCGTTCCAACCCAAACTCCAACATCCAAACATGCTATGAAGCAAAATTTACAGGATGGCAGATACACAAACACACACACACACACACACACACACACGTAGACACTTGACACAGCAGTTCAGAAAAAGAACAGGAACATCCTCCATGTCTTGGCTCCTAAGCACCGACAATTACACACAAGAAAACCCCGCAAGAGCATTTTCTCTTTTAAATGCTCTCACTCAGAGAATGGGACTCGCCCACGGTGGCTTTATATAGCCAGCTAATTACAGCATACGCACACACGCAGCACAACATAGCTTTCTCTGGCCCGCAGCTCCTAAACACTATAATCTAAGAAGTATATTAAGACGCCTTTAAGGTCTGAGAAGAAAAGAAAACTTTGTGTTGTGATTCTATCGGCGATTCGGTCTGGAAATCGTTCTCAAGCGTTCGCAGAAGTCTTTTACTGTGGAAGGTGTAATCTAATAAAGTAAATGCAGCTAATATCTAGACTTGTACCATGCCTTACATTGGATTTTCTAGAAAGCGGCCAAATTTTTTTTTACAAATCACAAGCTGAGCCATTCGGAGTGAAATTCCAATTTTTTGAAGATCATCATTTATTCTAGCCATCTGTATGTATACTAGCATATTTGCACAAACACCAATTGCAAAAAGTATAAAAAGAATGATTGTAAAGAAACATTTTCCTTTTGAGCTACTCCACCGCAGGACTCTAGCGTAATTATATATTATTACACTTGGTTTTCAAAACTAGTGCACTTGTACGTACTCATTGCACACTCGTTTAACCCTATAAGCATCAAGGTATGATACAATTACTCTTCAAACTCCTTGAATACTGGCATTCTTTCATATTTGTACCCCAGTGTATCCACTCTAAAATTATCTTTGTGTTTTTTCTTTCTTACTTTCAGTTTATTCCTCTTGCATGCCTGTACATAATATTGAAGCATGTATAAATCAGACGTATATCAACACCTGAGCATCATATGTGCTTTTGTGAACATCTTTTAATCCATTTTTTACAAGGTTTGGTTCCTTTCAACAATCAAGGTATGGGCATTTGTCCGTTTTTTGATTTTATTAAAACACAGATTTTGTTAAAATCGTGTATACATGAGCAGTACATCTAATGCTAATAATAAAAATAAAAATACAGCACATATGATTTCCCCTCGATTGCGTCGGCATTAAAATAAACGATGTGATGCATCAAATTTTAAAAAAGTGTGCACCAGATAGAAGTTGGCATTTGTATCGTGATGCATGCTTTTTTTTAACATATTTGCAACGGTATAAAATTATATTTATATATTTTTTAGTGTTCTGAAAGTCACATAGAATATAGATTAACATGGCAGAGGTAGAGCTGCGTGAACCAACATATACCAACAATAACGGACAGTGAGAGTGTGGAAGTTTTAATAGGAGCTGGTGATGATGATAAACGAGCACCATATGTGCGCGATTGAAGCGGAGCGTCAGAGAAAGCGGCCGAGAAAGCACCTGACACGCTGAAGGGGGCCGAAGGGGGCGTGGCAGGTGGATTCCTGACAGATAAACATGTACTGTATGTATTTTTATAGCATGCCTTCATCAAACAAATCGCGGCAACGCTGTTGTGTAAAAAACCCCTTCAAAAACACGTGCATGCACATTCTCATTTATTAACGCACATCATGTACATAAAGAAATTTCAAGCACGTTAATATATTGCCGCCATTTTGATTTTCGTTTATCTCGATCATCGGTTACCTCGATGCTTTTTGGCGACCCCCTAAGACATCGACATACCCGGGTTCCACTGTATTTAATTATATTGTGAAGGGGGCAATGCATTAAAAGTCAGAAGGCACTCAAGTAAATTTATGATTTGCTGTCTGTCTAAAACAAAGAAATATAAGCGGACCATATTAAATTGCATAGCATCATATTCTTTGCATGTGTTCAATCAAATCAAATCGAATCTTACTGCATCTTAATAGAGGTGCTTAATAGTATTTTATATATATTTATTTATTAATTTTTTTTGTAGTATCCTCTGACAAAAAAGGGCGGAGTTGAAGACATACGTCACCAGATTTAGCCAATAAACAAAGAATGCAGTGCATCTTTAACTCAGCCCTTTTTTTTGACATCATAGGACACTTCAATCAATAAACAAGCAGAGAAACTATGCATAGGCTACGCTGCAGTACTAAACTACAGTACTCGCTATAAATGTGATATTTCTACAAATTTACACAAAATTCACCTCGCTATATTTGTGCTAAAGTTTTCTGTGTGTTTAAAAAGTGCGGGAGGATGATTTATGGCTTAAACAATAAAAAACAATTTAAACATTTTGGTCAGTTTATCGCGTAAATTCGTTTTCCGCTGGCGGTTTTGGCACGTAACCACGGCGCTAAACGGATGACGATTGTGTGGTAATCTTACATTTCCCTTGATTATATGCCTTAAAATGAATATGAATTGAAAAAAAATTCTAATTGTTTTTAATTTGTAAACTAACTTGTAAAGCTTTTTACATTAAATCTCCAAATTGCGCTGTCCACAGTAGCTCCTTGTGTAACATTACTGTGTTGATCTACCGGTCTTGTTGTCATGGTGAAGTTTTGCTCGGTGTACAGATTACAGTATGGAAACACTGCGTCTCGCATCCAGAAAAGGACCTGTCTCGGCAGACATTCAACACCTCTCTTCGCTGAGAAAGAATGAGTGCATGTGTGTCTGTAAAAGCCTGACAGTCATCCCCTGCCTGAGTGACTGGCGGTGTAATTGGCCATAAGGATGCGCCCTTGAGAACAGAGGCGTCTATTGTTCTTCATGTGTGTGCGGTTGCTGTGTTGAGGTTACATCCCTTTACATGCTATTGTGACTCTGTCTATGTGTGTGGCTCCCTCTCGTCTCCCAGTCTCTAAACCTGGATAAGAGCGCCATTGTTTCACTTACCTGCTGTGAATAAAAGCGGCAGTGTTTGTGTGTGTGTGCACGATTGTGTGTGTGTGTGTGTGTGTGTGTGTGAGCATGGGGGCAAACAGCAGGAGTCGTCTTTGAGTTTGGATCAGACTTTTGATTAGCCCCGGTCTTTTGCTTCGCTCTGCTTACTCACCCTTTCCTCGTCATTGTGTGCTTTATTTCTTACACCCTCTCCATTTCCTTTAGTCCCCACGCACTTTTCCCTATTTTATTTTTTTTACATTTTTATATAAATGGCTGCACCCTAACTTAATCCTGTCCCTTTAAATATTACATGAATAAAAATATTAAAATGAGAAAGTCTCAAACAGACTTAGCGGAAGTTCTTTTCAGCTCTGTAGAGTCGTGTTATGGCTTAAACATATTTGTATTTTTTGAGAAAAAACAGCAGATAAATCTTCCAAATCAAACGTTATGACTCCGAGACTAAACGTATTTTGGCAGATTACCTCATTGTTCCTTATCTAACCAGGGATGCAGCGGTTCCCGTGCGCTTGAATACTATTAACATCAGCACTTTCCCTCATTCGTTTCAACTCATTTTCCTGGGAGGCGCCTTAAAAGGTGTAGAGCTGCAACTAAACTCTAAACTTAGTATGTGTTTTAATGAAAGGAACAGACAAAACTGAGTAAGAAATCACACGTGTGTTTTGATGTGTTGTTCAGTTCCAGGATATTAATATTATTTCTCTCGCACGCTTATCATTCCCTATGATGGGACTTGCTGTTTGAGGAAAACAGTGAATGACTGACTCACCTCCATACGTCGCTACCCTTAGAGAAGGTGGAGGATTTGATGACCTCGGGTGCCATCCAGGCGTAGGTCCCCGCCGTGCTCATCTTGGTGGTCTTTTGCCACTCTCGTGCCAAGCCGAAATCCGTGATCTTCAGAGTGTTTCCTTCCATCTTCTGCTCTATCGGCTGGGCCAGGAGGACTGAGAGAGAGAGAGAGAGAGAGAGAGAGAGAGAGAGAGAGAGAGAGAGAGAGAGAGAGAGAGAGAGAAGGAGAGATATTTTTTTTTTTATTAAACTGAAGACTCCATCATCAGACTACAACCCTCTTTCATAACTATGTTGTCAATATTTGAGCTGAATTTCGGATCTTAATTAGTGAAATTTCGCCCTGCGGGGTTCTGACGCATTACGCATACACTGATTATGGATTAAACATCTGGTGAGTGCATCTGGAAAACTGACTGAACTGACACAAGGCTATCGTGCAAAGAGAGACGATTTCTTTGTCGTGATTGGTTGGATGCTCGCTTATGTGAATGAAAAACAATTAATAAACAAAGGAAAATAGAATTGATTTGAATGGAAGGACAGTAGGTTTTCCACCACAGGCAGTTTGAGCTTTCCAATTTCTCTATAGCAGAGAAGCCCAGACTAGGGCCCGCGGGCCAAAGTTGGCCTGTGATGATCTTTGATTTGGCGCCAATACCATATATTAGAGGAAGAAAAACAATGATATTTAGAAAAACTTTGGAAAAATGACGACCTGCTGTATTGGGCATTGAGCTCTACTATAGAGAAAACTAGATTGTTTCTTATTGTACTACACCGATCATCCATAACTATTATGACCATCTGCCTAATATTGTGTTGGTCCCCCCTTTTGCTGCCAAAACAGTCCCGATCCATCAAACATCAACAGCGGTAACTTGCATCAATGAATCTTGTTTATTATGTCAAATGTTATGCCTGGCTAATTTCACTGGACTAGAACTTTTATGCTTTAATATTATGGAATAAATTAGAAGAACCCTACTTTTATTTTTATATAATGTTTGGTATATTTCAACATTCAATTTTGTCCTACGACCCTTAGTTAAGTCTGGAGAGAAAAATGGCGCTTTGACATAAGTGAGGATATACAGTGGGGCAAAGAAGTATTTAGTCAGCCAACAAGTGTGCAAGTTCTCACACTTAAAAAGATGAGAGAGGCCTGTAATTTTCATCATAGGTACACTTCAACTATCAGAGACAAAATGAGAAGAAAAAAAAAATCCAGAAAATCACATTGTCTGATTTTTAAAGAATATATTTGCAAATTATGGTGGAAAATAAGTATTTGGTCAAAAACAAAAGTTCATCTCAATACTTTGTTATATACCCTTTGTTAGCAATGACAGAGATCAAACGTTTTCTGTAAGTCTCCACAAGGTTTTTACACACTGCTCCTGGTAGTTTGGCCCATTCCTCCATGCAGATCTCATCTAGAGCAGTGATGCTTTGGTGCTGTCGCTGGGCAACACGGATTTTCAACTCCCTCCAAAGATTTTCTATGGGTTTGAGATCTGGAGACTGGTTAGGCCACTCCAGGACCTTGAAATGCTTCTTACGAAGCCACTCCTTCGTTTCTCGGGCGGTGTGTTTGGGATCATTGTCATGCTGAAAGACCCAGCCACGTTTCATCTTCAATGCCCTTGCTGATGGAGGGAGGTTTTCACTCAAAATCTCACAATACTTGGCCCCATTCATTCTTTCCTTTACACGGATAAGTCAGCCTGGTCCCTTTGCAGAAAAACAGCCCCAAAGCATGATGTTTCCACCCCCATGCTTCACAGTAGGGCATTCTTTCTCCTCCAAACACGACAAGTTGAGTTTTTACCAAGAAGTTCATTTTTGGTTTCATCTTACCATATGACATTCTCCCAATCCTCTTCTGAATCATCCAAATGCTCTCTCGCAAACTTCAGACGGTCCCGGACATGTACTGGCTTAAGCTGGGGGACACGTCTGGCACTGCAGGATTTGAGTCCCTGGCGGCGTAGTGTGTTACTGATGGTAGCCTTTATTACTTTGGTCCCAGCTCTCTGCAGGTCATTCACTAGATCCACCTGTGTGGTTTTGGGATTTTTGCTCACGGTTCTTGTGATCATTTGAACCCCATGGGGTGAGATCTTGCGTGGAGCCCCAGATCAAGGGAGATCATCAGTGGTCTTGTATGGCTTCCATTTTCTAATAATTGCTCCCACAGTTGATTTCTTCACACAAAGCTGCTTACCTATTGCAGATTCAGTCTTCCCAGCCTGGTGCAGGTCTACAATTTTGTTTCTGGTGTCCTTTGACAGCTCTTTGGTCTTGGCCATATTGGAGTTTGTGGACAGGTGTCTTTTATACTGATAACGAGTTCAAACATGTGCCATTAATGCAGGTAACAAGTGGAGGACAGAGGAGCCTCTTAAAGAAGAAGTTACAGGTCTGTGAGAGCCAGAAATCTTGCTTTTTTTGTAGGTGACCAAATACTTATTTTCCACAATAATTAGCAAATAAATTCTTTAAAAATCAGACAATGTGATTTTCTGGATTTTTTTTTCTCATTTTGTCTCTCATAGTTCAAGTTTACCCATGATGAAAATTACAGGCCTCTCTCATCTTTTTAAATGGGAGAACTTGCACAAATGGTATAAGTATAATACGTTTAAAAGCAATAAAAGGCATCTGGAATGCTTGTACAGAAAAATAATAAAAGTGGAATCAATAAAAGATAAACTCTTATAGGAACTTTAATGAGCACCAAGTATGTGATTAATGACCTTGTGTGAAACGGATTCATTTCACCGTAGCAACGATGGAACTAATTTTCCTTGTAATGCATGAATGAACAATAAGCTAAGAATATAAGCAGTTGATCTCAGCACATCTCTCACACACAAACAAAATAATAGGATTTTCATGATCTCAGCAAAATGGGTGTGGCACCAGCTTCATCTTGGACTTCAACCTGCTGGTTTGGTACACAGACTTTATCGCAGGAGTAAAAGCACTGGCTACAGAGCCGGTCCTGAAGCGTCCGACAATTTCCCTCGTGATAAATACTTGAGTAATTCTTGTAAATTATTGACACATTTTGCTAGCAGAAATCAGAAATGACGTGAGCAGCCTGACTTCGAAAAAATTTCATAACTGTGTGGTCTTCTTGTGAAAAGACACTGAGTGTGAGTGAGTGAGTGAGTGTGTGTGTGTGTGTGTGTGTGTGTGTGTATCATTCTAATATAACACACAGCCTGTTCTCTCTCTTTGTCTATCTGTCTGTCTGTCTTCATCTCCTTCTTGCTCTCTCACTTCCTCTTCGTTGGCAGAAAAGCAGAAGCGTGTGCGTGTGTGAGACGTCACGACCGTATGTGTCGCGAGACTTTAGAGGGTGGGGAGTGACAGGGGTGCATCTTTGCCAGCACTCTTCCTGCTCCACACACACACTGTCGGCATGTGTGCACCATGCACTGCAGTGGCAAGAGACAAAAGAGACCTGTGCAGCCCCACACACACACACACACACACACACACACACACACACACACACACACACACACACACACAGCGCACGCGTCTTTCAGTATCTCTTGATAGCAATCACTAGCCAAGTGGAATTTGCACTCTGCGCACACACACACACAGTGTGCAATGTGGTGTGTTAAGCAGTAGTGAAGTAGCTTCTGTCTTTCCTGCCTTTTTCAGTTTCCAATAAAGAACACACACACGACGTTTGCTGCTCCGTCGCACCGTTTTCTTTATTTATTTTTTTTCCGAAAATCTTGCCCAACCTAAACCCTCTAAGCCTGCTGCCAACGACCACAAGCAAAGCCTAAAACGATGGCAGAGAATTGTACCACACACACCACACACACACACACACACACACACACACACACACACACACACACACACACACACACAAAAAAAGTGGCGGTTTTCCTCCAACTCATTCTTATGACCTCCCCCACAGGACGTGACGCAAATCTGCCCGCTTAAAAGTTCCTCAAAAGAGGACTGAAATTTTTCTTTCACACGGCTCCACTCACAAATACACACCAGAAACAAATGGGACAGAGTAGGGTATTAGGAACGAATGGGATAAATTAGAAGAAATAATAAGGAATTAGTTCATCCTGGTTTTCTTTTTTTTTTGGTACCTGATCAAAAGGTACCGATGAAGTTTACAGTAACAGTAACTTGTATATAGGCAGTAATAACAAATGCAGTAGCATAAAATAACATATGAAAGGAGTCTCCAGCATCGACGCTTTGGACCTGATTGCAGGAACACAACAAGCTGTACAGCGCAGGTTTTTTTTTTTTTTTTTTTTTTTTTTTTAAAGGAAAGCATTTACATCATGGATGTTCTACGTTCGGTGTAACTATAAACGGATAAAAAGTCAAACCAGTCATTCTTTAGTAAATCAAAAAACAGTGACAGAACAATGAAATAAATAGTTATAAGGGGAATTACACACTTCATTTGGCGACAATTGCTGAAAATAATTCATTTTAGTTTTTAACCAAATTTAATAAATCAACCCACAGTGCAAAATTATTTGGACAAAAAATAATAATATTGGGACACCCGACTTTTCCAATCATATATATTCCTGTTACCTCAACGTTGCTGGGAAACAATTGTATAAGGTTCCCAATTCCCTTGTGCACAAAGCAAACTCCATCGGTAACATGGATTTGAAAATCTTAAGCGGCCTGTTGTAGAGCTTACAATGGCAGAAGTCCTTATCCAGAACCACGCTCGTTTTCTCTCATTTATACAACTGAGCTGCTGAGGGTTAAGTTCCTTGCTCAAGGGCCCAGAAGTAGCAGCTCCATACAATTCTCATCAGATAAAACAAAACAAAAATGTTTATTGCTCTGAGAAACAATTACTCTACACCTATAATGCACCAGTCATTTTGCCCATGTTAGTAATCTTTTCATATTTCATATCTGCATTCATTTCTCTAACAGAGCCGTCACTCAGTTCCACTGAAACCAACACCCGGCTTATACGTCTCATCAGCTTTCCGTCTGACACACTGGAGTCTTTGTGAACCTAGAATCTCACATTTTTTTGTTGATACTATGTTTCTGAGTTGTGACACACCCCAGCAGAGACCTTCCTTTCCCAAAAACAAAGTGCAGACTATTTTACTTTATTTCTAGGTCTTAAAGAGTTATTATCCCCAATTGCTTTCTCTTCACCTTTAATCTCATGAGCTGACAAGAGCCTTGCTGAGCATCTATAAAATTGTGGCCATTTTTCTTCAATAGACCAAGCCATGACACCAGCTTACTGGATAAATTTTATGACTGGTGTTGGTTAGAATTTAAATAAATACTTTAGAACGCCAGTTCCCTTGAAGGAGAAAAAAAAAAACTATTAGTTATCAAGTTTTTGGTACATTCATTTGTCATCAATAAGGTCCCTGGTATTTATTTTCAGATACGTGTCAATTAGGGCTGAAACAAAAAAGGGCTGAAGCAAATTATTTGCATTGATGCTTCGTGTAGTTAAATGGACTAAACAAAGCATCAATGCAAATCATTGTCTTCAGCCCTTTTTTTGTTTAAGCCCTAATTGACACAGATGACAAATGAATTGACAAATGAATTATGGTCTGTGTATTTCTCCACAGACCATAATTACTGACGCACCACCTGCTAAACTCTAGACAGGAAAAGACACATAAATGGAGGAATGGGGAGAATTCAGGCCAAAGAAAACGGCAGAAACTTTCCAATGTTTGGGATCATTTTAAACTAAAACGCCATACAGTGCATTACCCTTTTATTAAAGTAATTTAAAATAGAAATGTTTATTATTTTAACATTTGTACATGCATTTTGTTGTAATATGGCAATTTCATGCATTAAATCCTCAAGTAACTCGAATACAAAAATGCACAACCCGCAAAAAAAAAAAAAAAGCCTAATTCTGACTTTTTTTCCCCTCGCAATTCCTACTTTTTCTCTGAAACTGCAAGAAAAAAAATATTTTAGAATTGCAAGAAAAAAAATGGAGGAATTGGCAAAACAAAATTACATTTTTATTGTGCCAGAAACAGGATTCTATACAAAGAGAAAAAAAAAATGGAGGAATGGGGAGAAAACAGCAAGGGAAGAGAGAAAATTTCCAAAGTTTGGAATTATTTCAAACAAAAAACTTTCTTTCGGCTTCTCCCGTTAGGGGTCGTCACAGCAGATCCTCCGCACGTTTGATTTGGCACGTTTTACGCTGAATGCCCTTCCTAACGCAACCCTCCCCAATTTATCCGGGCTTGGGACCGGCACTGAAAGTGGCTGGGGATGGTTCCCTGACCGGGGATCGAACCCGGGTCGCAGCGGTGAGAGCGCTGCATCTTAGCCACTAGACCACCAAATAAAGATCCGCCATTTCTTTAGGAGTTTCTTGGTTTCCAAACAAAGCATGTACAGGATCTCATTGTCAAAAGGAACTGATCAGATGATTTTTCAAAACAGTACCATGGAACAACTTGAGGGTAAGTGGAGGAAATGCAGTACCAGAAACCAGAACCAGAAACAAAAAAAAAGGACTTTAAAAAGAATTGACTTTATCTGTAAGATTTCAACAGAATACCAGACATTCAGAGCAACATTCACACACAAAAAAAAAAAAAATAAATAAATAAAAAGAAATGAAACAACGTACAGCATGTTTACCCTTTTTAAACTCACTTGGAATTGATTTTCATTTATGCTATTTTTCATTTATATTTTTTTATTTGCAGTTTGAAATAATATGGCAATTAAATGAACTAAATGGTTTGAGTTTTCAGATATTCTAACAGGCAATTTCTGCAATGAAAAAGATTTTTCAAAAAAGGAAACAAAAACAGTCATTTTAAGAGACAAGTCTTATTTTCCTTTTTTTTAAATCCGTGAAAAAAATTAAAAACGTATCTTATTACTTGATTATTCGATGGATTGATCGTTAAAATACACAATTACTTAAATACACGATAGCTGCAGCCCTGCTGTCAATGTGATTAATAAAACAATGTTCAAAAATGAAAGGTTCGAGTCATGCCTGTCCTTATTTCTTCAAATCCGATGAGCCAAAATAAAAAATAGCTTATTCCTTTCATAAATACAAACCACAAGATGCAAAATTTATCCTGTATTTTCTGTTAAATTATACATGCTGACTTTGTTTGAGGAAAAATCACTTATGGCTGGAAAAGTCCAGTATCCCAGTACTTTTGTCCATATAGTGCATATTTCATGTACGCTAAAATATTTACACATTTACACTGATTTAAAACCCTGAAGTAAAGGGTTATGGTGTAGTATGTAGCACAGCATATGCTTCCTAACCAACAGTTTTATATATATAAAAAAAGCACACACACACACACACACACACACGCGCACATGGGCACACTCGCACACGCGCACACACTGCAGAGTCAGCATGTCTGTCTGTTCTTGCTGTGGTGTTAAGCAAGGCCACTGAGGGTTCACACACTTCCACCAGCTTTAAATCTTCACTGAAAGCAGAACAACAACATGGTAAAAGATTAACAGTGATTCACAGCAAGGTAAAAGAGCATAAATATCAGTTCCACGGCTAAAAAAATAATAAAACGTAACCACTAGAGCCAAAAGAGTACCACAGGACAGGTCATTAGACCAACTGCACTGAGCCATAACCACCAATTTTGTCCACAATCCCCCAGTGATTTCAGAGCAGTGTTCTCTTAAACGTTATCTGTTAGGCCCTAAGCCAGGAAGCGGCGAGTGTGTGTTTTTTATGTTGTAATGCAGGAAAAACGAAACAAAGCAGAGAAATGAGGGTGCACTACACACCATGCTAAACGAACACTGGCGCGATGACAGTATCCATGACAACGGGCTGTGTTTGTTGTTTGTTTGACTGTTTGGAAGGCTGAGATGTTGGTTAGCTGAACGGCGCAGGCTTGAACTCGGTCACACCATACGCCCACGGGGACACAATGACAGATTGGTAAAGATATTAGTGAAACGCATGCTTTCAGGAAACTTTTAATTGGGTTATTTGTGTTGCAGCTTACGTTTCAATTTTCATTACAGGCCTCGGAGGACGTGAAATTAGGAGAGGTGGCCTCTGAGCCAGTCAATGCCTGGGAAGATGATGTAAGGCGTGTGGCCTGTGAGGCTCTTTAAGGAAATGAGAAAACATGGCCTTTGTGCCCGTCAGTCCCAGTGAAGAAAACATGGCCTATATGCCCATCAGTCCCAGTGAAGAAATAGCCTAGTCAGTCCCAGTAAAGAAAACAAGGCCTATATGCCCGTCAGTTCCAGTAAAGAAAACAAGGCCTATATGCCCGTCAGTTCCAGTAAAGAAGGCATGACCTTTGTGCCCGTCAGTCCCAGTGAAGAAAACATGGCCTATATGCCCGTCAGTCCCAGTGAAGAAATAGCCTATATGCCCGTCAGTCCCAGTAAAGAAAACATGGCCTATATGCCCGTCAGTCCCAGTAAAGAAGGCATGGCCTTTGTGCCCATCAGTCCCAGTGAAGAAAACATGGCTTAGGTATGTTTTACTAAAGAAGATGAAGCAAGTATGGCTTATGCCTAGTAAAGATGTGCCCAGAAAAAAAAGGATGTGGCCTCTGTGAGATACCTACCAGTGAGTCCCAGTACAAAATAAACAAACAAATAAATAAATAAATAAATATAAACATGTCTTTTTAGTTACAGTCATCTGTGTTGTATTACTGACAGCTCTGCTCCAACACTATTGTGTCTTCCATTCCTTGTCTTGCATTCTATCTTCCTCCCTCTCTCCTTCTTTCTCTTTCTCCATAACCTTTCTACAGTCTCTCCATGTGTGATTACCCTCTCTTTGTGTAAGTAGATATGTGTGTATGAGTGTGAGGTTGCCAGACAAGAGTGTGTGTCAGTAAGCTGCTCCCCAGAGAGACAAAGCCCTCCTTCTTCCAGGGGAAAACCCCCACCCTGTCGGAATTCTGCTCCCACCCACGGTCCAGGGAGAAATAGCATGAGAGAGAAAGAGAGAGAGAAGAAAAGTAGACATCAGCACAGGTCATAATACCCATAATGTTCAGAATAGTTCAACTCTAAGGGTTCAGTGAAATGATTCAAAGTAAGGTGCTGCAGAATCTTATCTAAATATCTCTAATTCTTATCTAGAAACCACTTTTTCTACAGGAACAGCTCATTTTCTGTGACGTATTTGATGGAGGCTGCACGTAATTTAAATCGAATAAAAAAAAAATAAGACAAAACCATTTATTAGTATTAAACAGTTCAAGTGCTTTGAGAATTACAGAAGTAAGCAACCACCCTTTTGCTGAGTATTACATAAAAGTGCTTAAAAGTCATCTAAGAAAACCCCTTGCATTGTAAACGATTAAAACACTGCGTGGTCACATATTAACCCGAACCATGATCCATTAACCTCAGATGTTCTGCAGACATGTCATTTATGAGCTGATGGTTAACTAGAAATAATATCGGCTACCATTTTAGATAAAAGTTGGGGTTTTTTCGTCACATTTTCAGTTTAGCATAACCGATACTACTGGATGAGTAATAGTTTGTTTGTTTGTTTATGCCAACGTTTTAACTATAAAGTTATTTGTTCTGTAAGTATTCTAGTATTTCTTTTGGTGATACATTTCAGAAGATTCATATGTACATTGAGTAGAAAAGCTGTATTTTTATTTTTAAGTGTACTGCAGTCCATTAACATGTGTTTCATGGTTGTTTTACAGTAATGACATTGTGGGTTCTTCAGCGTTTAGCAAGAAAGTCTGTCTTTGGTTTATAGTTGGGTTAATTTAATATAGTAGATTTTGGTGGTCCCCCCTTTTTTTGAGGTCTGATGGTGGGATTTTGCAGTTTGTAACACTCGTTTTGAAAGCTTTTTTAGCAGCAATGTCTGTTCACTGCACAGGGTTCCTACACATTTTCCATTAGGAAAATCCATGCTTTTTCTGACTCAAATACGCAGACTTCTCGAAAGATTTTAAAAGACCATATTATAACTATAGGCCGACCGATATTGGGCGATGCCGTTATCTGATGACGATTTTTTTTAGGACGATATGTTCGGCCGATTTTTTTTTCCCCCTCTTCATCTCATAAAATCTAATAGTTAATATATGAGACATGATACAAAAATGTTTATAATTTAATTGAATTAAAAATAATTTAATTTAAAGATTTTTTTAAAATAACACGCCTCTCCAATCAGTGCACTTGTTCGCAGGTTTTGGTCCCCGAAACCCATCCTAAACTACAGCTAGGCTAAAGACTCACTGACAAAACAGTTCCAAAAACTTTTCATTTTAATTTCATTGAATAAAATATACAAGGCTGGATTCAAAACTAACAAGAACTTGAAGCCCGGGACACACCAAACGAGTGTTAATTATCAAAACAGTTCATCATCGCTGATCATTTAAAAATGTAATTTTTAAACTGTAAACCTTTTAATCCTACAGAAACAAAAAGGAATGTTCAAGTACAATTTACCAATTAACTCAAAAACTCAACTAAAGTCCATTAACAAAACACACCTTTTGGCCACACTAATAAGTTTTAATTTGAAAACTGCATTATTTTTTTCTCAATTTTTTACTTCCGTCCACACAGAGACGGCGTTTTTCAAAATTTTTCGTTTTTGTCGACAAAAACAAAGCTTTTTGAAAAAAACGATACATTTGAAAATGTCGATTTGACTTTACAGTGTGGACTGTGAAAATGGAGGCTTTTCGAAAACGATGACGTTTTTTTAGTCATTACCGCGACGTGTTAAAGATCCGGGAAGTAAATAAACGCCACGCGGAAATGACTCGGGTCAAAGCTTCTTACATTTTGCTCATGTGCAGTACAGGGAGGAAAGTGTTTCAGATATTTAGGTGTGAATAAGCAACTTTTGCAAAACTATTTAAAAAATTAAAATGCGAACGCAAAGGGTTTTTAGAAGAAAACGCAGTTTTTAACATTTACCTGGATTAGTGCGGTGTAGTGCCTTTGTTTAATAAAAAAATATATATATAAATACACATTCTACAAAATCTTAATTTTATATTTGGAAAAAAAAAAAAGAATTGTGCAATAGTATTGAAACATATTTTTCAATACTTTGTTCTATTTTTCCATACTAATGACCTGGAAATCACAAATCAAATTCCATAGTTTTCCATACATTTCCAAAAATCTGTAGGAACCCTGATTGCCATATTGATGAGTAACAGTATGTGCACCCCTTGCTGATTCAGACAGTCATTGATGGTGCATTATTGTGTTGCAGGATGTAATATTTGCTCAGGGGAATAGGGGTGGAAAGGTACAGCTCGACGGCTGGCTAATAGCAGGTCTATAAAAAAAAAATAAATAAATTAAAAACACACCACTTATACACACCCTGCCAACTCGGTAGTAGTTCAGAGAGTGGACCTGCGTTGTTGCGCAACTGCACATTCAACCATGTACAACTTTTTGTGACTCAACCATTCACAAACACAAATGCATATTCTGTATATTAGAGAGTGCTGCTATAAAAGCTTATTACAACTTAAGAAACCAATGGTTGTGTCCCCAGTATTCTCTCAAATCAAAAGTGTTTGAAAAACAGACAAGTTATCAAACTGGAGGTTCTGTTGGGGGACTTGTATAAAATAATAATACCAAACAACAGTGTGTACCACGTAAAATGACAAAGAGTACACACAGTGCTAGTTATGACGTGTTGGTTGGTTGGATGGATGGATGGATATAATAAAAAAAAAAAATCTAATTATTGCAACACACTTAATATATTGATTAAAGTGTATAATCAATTAAATTGGCACAAACTGTATTGATTGAATAAAATTAAACAAAAATTTAATTTAATAGTTTACATTTGTTTGACCTTATTTTAGTAATACAGATGTGTGTGTGTGTGTGTGTTTTACATTTAATATTTAATTTTCTAAAATATAAATGATCCACTTAAACTGTTCTACTCATTTCAGCACACTTTAACAAATGCCTTCATTCCTTCACTCCCTAAAATGATTAAAAGCTGGATATAAAACTCTATGCTTTGTATCTAGTCAACTTTATTAGTGCATGTTCTACATCAAGGTTTTTCTTTGTTACAATCTATCTATGCCTATGCCTTGGAAAATTCATTAAATTTAGGGTTTTGTTGACTTCCTGTCACACTTGACCCTTCAGTGTCTTCATTTTCCTACTGCACTCATCCGGTTTTGACTCATGTACAATATGCTACCAAAAAAAAACATGTACATGTGCAAGTATTGGTGTGGTTCGATAGTAATGATGCGAATGCAAGCAGGATTTTTTGACCATGGATCATCTTTCCTTTCTTCCAGACACATTTGTTCGATTTTTTTTTTTCTTTTTCAATTGTAATGATTAGGATATTCTGAAAGCAACCGGCTCACATTTTAGCCTGTGTTCACACCATTAAAAAAAAGAAAATGTTGGTAGTGTTCTGTTCAAACAACCCACAACAATCCATGATTCAGCCAACGTAAAGTGCAGTTACTGTTACTGCCCTGATGGTCGTCCTTTTCCAAAAGTTACTATAAACCATTTATTTTTCCTTTCATTGTCCTGTACTGAAAATGTCACCATATCAGCATACAAGTATTTTTAACCGCCTCCCTGTGTTACTAATAAAACGATCGAGGAGCCAATCGGAAGCAGGAATTCGACAGCGCTATGACATCATGAAGGGCTTCACAAATCCAACATGGTGTATTTCCAATGCAATCACAAATCTCATCAAATCTTATTTCGGCTCTCGTATATGGCAAAGAGCTTGACCGCTGTGAGTCAACGATACTGTTTGTTATTTCTAAACACTGTGCAGATTGCACTTTTTTTTTTAATCTGCAGCACCATCTGAGGATCTGCAGCTTCCAGGATCTACAGCTGTCTAAACAGGCTGCAAACATTTACAACCAAAACAAAAAAATTATGTTTTGTTGGCATCGGTTGAGTCGACT
The DNA here is from genome assembly GCA_039877035.1 of Silurus lanzhouensis. Lineage (NCBI taxonomy): Eukaryota > Metazoa > Chordata > Actinopteri > Siluriformes > Siluridae > Silurus > Silurus lanzhouensis. Next base: position 1,907,581 of record JBCEWE010000287.1, read on the forward strand.
TGACAGTTAAACATAAAAGTTGCCAAAATACATTCGCAAAGACTTAACAAGTAGTGCAAGCCGGCTTTTCTTTGAATTAAGAGGCCATGGGTTTGGAGAAGCCACAGACGCCGTGCTACAGGCTGTACATTCAAACTAAAAGACCCGGAAAAATCATCTAATCAATTAGTCCAACATTTTAAACAGAGAATGTTTGCGTTACTATGGTTACAATGGACCCATTGAGTTTTTTAACACGTTACACTTAAATCCAAAAAAGTTAAATTTTTTTTTTTTTTGTCAGTATTAGTTTTTTTGCTGATTCCGATTGGTTATAAAGTGTTGAACTTTTTCATAATCCATCAACCAGATCAATGTGTTTGCATTTAAATACTTTCTATAGTTGCAACGTACACAGGTACCTGTATGATGAGCGCTCTAAAAACTTTCAAAATTAAATATTTTTTCCAGAAATTTCGCAATTACAGTATGAATGACATTGCAATACGTCTCTCACGTTAATATTCATGAGAGATTCTCCATTAATCAGTGCTTTATAGCAAAAGAAGTAACAGGATTGTTTTCCTCCTCCTTCAGAAGTGCTTTTTTTGGTTTCTTACTTTGCTGTCACATAGATTATTGATTATTTTGATAGATCTGCGTGCCCTGCCATGTTTCCATAATTCCCTTGTGATTATCTTTCTTTCAAAAAATATAATACAAGAAAATTAGAGCGTATGTAAGATACTCAGAATTGAACTTGTGCTTCTTCGAACTAACACACTTTTGACTCTCTTCAAACAACGTCAGACAAGCACCTGCTCACCTCCTGCCCACATTTCCCTCTGCCATCTCCGGATACAGCCAGCTCTCTTTTCCAAAATAAAAAGACAATACCGCTGTGCTGCTTTTTCTTATCAGCCTCGGCCAAAGAAAACAGGGAGAGGGAAAAAAAAGCTGACTAGTGCCCTCTGTTTCCTGCCCTTTTTTTTCAAAAACTGTTCACTTAAAACACGCCTTTCTAACTTCAGAATGGTACAGATTTTATCAGGCTTTATTTCCATGGATAGAGAAAACACACACACATGCACCACTCAACTGTTGCAGAAAAGAAGACAATTCTCTTTCTCTCATTCATATATATATATATATATATATATATATATATATATTAATTTATTTTTTTGTTTGTTTTTTTTGTTTTTGTTTTGTTTTTTTTCCGTGTGTGTGTGTGTGTGTGTGTGTGTGATAGATGGATGGATAGATAAACTATTTAAAAATATATATAATAAAATAAATCTAATTAAATCAGAAAAATCTGATTGAAGTGGATAATCAATTAAATTCACACAAATTGAATTGAAAAAAATTTTTTTTATATAAAAATGTAATTAATTAGTTTACATTTGTTTGACCTCATTTGGGTAATACAGATGTGTTTGTGTGTTTTACATTTAATATTACATTTTTAACAAATGTCTTTATTCCTTCTATCCTTCATTCATTCACTCCCTGAAATGATTGAAGCTGGATATAAAGCTCTAAAGAATTCATAGCACTGGCGTTAGCTTCCAGCCACTTACCGGTTAGCGGCTAACACTAGTGCAATGGATTATTTAGCGTTTTCATGCATGGGCAAAACAATGTGTATGTGTATACATACATACACTATATTTCCAAAAGTACTGGGAAACCTGATGTTTCCAGCAAAATGTGTGGTTCTTCCCCAAACTGTTACCACCAAAGTTTCAGGCACACAGTTGTAAAATAAATATTCAGATGAGGTTGAATTTTATGTTCCCTTCACTCGAACCAGGAGCTCCAAACATGTTCCAGAATGACAACACCCCTGTGCACAAATCCAGCTCCATGAACATATGCGTTACATGGGTTGGAGTGGAAGATCTTAAGTGGCCTGCTGTAGAGCTCTGACCTCAGCCCTATTGAACATCTTCGGGATGAACTGGAAAACTAACACCCCAGGCCTCCTCACCTCACCTACATCAGTACCTGACTTTACTATGGCTCTCGTTAGCTGAATGGGCACAAATCTCCACGAGAACACCTAAAAATCTGGTGGAACACCTTCCCAGAAGAGTGGAGGTTTTTAAAGAGTAAATGGGGATACATTTAGTCACTTTTTAAAAAAAAGGCAATATTTCTTTTTTGTTGTTTATTTTAAAACATTTTAAACAATTACATTTTGGTAATTTTATTTAGCTCTTGACAGTATCCACATATCTTTAGATTCATTAAGTACACAAGTCAGGAACTGCTTGGTGGCAGTGGCGATTCTAAAAGCTCTGCTGGATGGTGGTTTTTAGGCGATTACGCAGGATATAATTAACAATCTTACAGTCTATTCACATCACATTGAATCATATCCAGTGTATGAATGCATCGAGTTCTTTTTTTTAATCAAACAATTTGAGTCATCCTTA